>CM053790.1:664006788-664489288 GCA_028749045.1 Cupressus sempervirens | reverse complement strand
TAGATGTTTTAAATGTGATAAGCTTGGTCACACTTATTATGTATGTCCAGAAAAGTAGAAAATTCAAGTAGCTTTAGCAGAAGTCAAAGAAGAAAATGTTGAGAAAGTGGATAAAGAAAATTATGCATTCTACTTAGCCCTCTCAAGTGAATTAAACACTAATCACAATACTTGGATCATAGATAGTGGAGCTTCTTATCACACCACTAGATTTAAGGATAAGTTTGAAACTTTCACAAATCATGAATCATAAGAAGTAACCATTGCAGATAATTCCTCTCACCCTCTTAAAGGAATTGGTTCTTGTTTTATACAACTGAATTTTGGAATCACACTTCAACTCAAGAATGTCCTATATGTACCAGGGATCAAAAGAAACCTTGTCTCTATGTCCAGACTTGCTGATCAAGGGTACAAAATTGCATTTCAAGAAGATAGAGTTCTATCTTGGCCTAAGAACAACTATTAAGAAAGCCATCTCCATTGGAGTTAGAGATGGAAGTACTTATAAGCTTTGTAATAACCAAAATCCTAATTTAAACTTAACCCTTAGTAATGATAAGTCAAACTCCTCTGAAATCTGGCATAGGAGACTAGGTCATCTTAACTTTCAAGCCTTATCATCTATAGAAAAAATTGTAAAAGGTCTACCTAATCTGAAAGATGATCATTCAAGTATTTGTAAAGGGTGTGCATTAGGTAAAAATACTAAACATTCCTTCCCTAAAAGTGATCATAAATCTAAATCCATTCTTGAATTGATTCATACAGATCTTTGTGGTCCTATGTTAGTCCCCTCTCTTAATGGGTGTCTTTTCTATATAATTTTCATTGAAGATTACTCTAGGAGAACCTAGATCCATTTTCTAAAACAAAAGGAGTCATCTAAGGTCTTATCCAAATTTAAAGAATTTAAAGCCTTAGTTAAAAATCAATCAGGTCAAAAGATCAAAACCCTAAGGTCTGACAATGGAGGTGAATACATATCCGATATCTTCAAAAAAATTTGTATTTTTGTTGGGATTAAGAGGGATTTTTCTATACCTTATAATCCTCAACAAAATGGAATAGCTAAAAAGAAAAATAGATCTATTTTTGAATCAACCAGAGCCATGTTACATGATCAAAATATTCATTATTCATTTTGGGCTGAAGCATCTAATACTGCAGTCTACATACAAAATCAATGCCCTCACTCTGTACTAAAAAATACCACCCCAGAAGAAGTATTTACAAGCATTAAACCAAATTTAAGCTACCTACGAATATTCAGATGTCTAGTCTATATTTACATACCAAAAGAGAAAAGAATGAAATTGGAGCCTTCTGGGAAAAAGGGAATACTCATTGGATATAGTGAAACTACAAAATGATACAGGATCTACATTCTTGGAAAAAGGACAATTGAAATTAGTAGAGATGTAATATTTGAAGAAGACATAGCCTTTAAAATTTCTAGTAATGGTGATGAATCTACTTTTGAAGATCAAAGTTCAAAAATTGAGAGGGAGGATGATTCTAATTTCTCTTCCATGTCTAATCATATAGAACCTGGAAACATCAACAATAACAATAAAAAGAGACCTCTTTGGGCTAGGAAAATGTTAGAAGAAAATAAATTTGAATTAGATGAAGTAATTCAGGAAAGCAAAAGGACCAGAAATCAATCTTGTTATGTTGCATTTCTATCCAAACTCATAAAATATGAACCTGCTAATGTTGAAGAAGCACTTTCACATCAATCATGGAAGGAAGGAATGATTGAGGAATATAACTCTATATTAAAGAATGGCATACGGGATGTTGTACCAAGACCTAAGAACAAATCAGTTGTCTATTCAAAATGGTTATTCAAGATTAAACATGCATTAGACAGTAATATTGAAAAATACAAGGCAAGATTTGTAGCCTGAGGCTTCTCTCAAAAAGAAGGTATTGATTATGAAGAAACTTTAGCCCTTGTTGCCAGGTACACTTTAGTTAGAATAATCCAAGCAATTGTAGCATCTAAAGGATGGAAATTACATTAGATGGATGTCAAAACAACATTTCTAAATGGCAAGATTGACGAAGTTTACATTGAACAACCAAAAGGGTTCAATACTTATGATAGAAAAACTAATGTTTGTAAATTAAAGAAAGCACTTTATGGACTCAAACAGGCTCCCAGAGCTTGGTATGAAAGAATAGACACTAGTAAATTTATCCCTAAATTTCGATGAGAAAAGGTCAAAATTTTGACCACAGTTGGTCAAATAGATGACTAAAACTATCGTTGATCTTTTTTAGTTGATTCTTTGTCACAGTCATTATTCGTTGAAATTTTGACTTTAAAAAGGTCAACTTACTGAAAAGAGGTTCATTAATTTTCTTAGTCCAACTTGAACTCTTATTTCCTCATTTACATCCATTATTGGTCAAAATTTTGACCAACACCCCATGACTTTTTCGACGGTGAAGCCAAACCTTTGATGACAAAAATGACCAACTTTTGTCAAAATTTGTGACCTTTTTTGGTCAAAATTGTGACCAAGACCACTTCAATCTTCTATGGTGGTGTCATATCATGGACGATAGAATCGAGCAACCGTCGTCGAAATGTGTGACCTTTGTTGGTCAAAATTTTGACCAACACCCCTTAATTTTCTATGGTGGTACCATATATTCGACGGAAAAGGGAAGACATGTTCATCTAAATTGAGACCAACACTTGGTAGAAATTTAGATGGGCTATGCCAATTATTGCAAAAGCTTTGCTCTCATAGTAGCCTTCTAAACTGCACAAAATTTGATTCTAAATCATAATTGCTTGGTGCGAGACTCAGGGTATTGTGCACATTTCTACCTCCACACCATTGTTTTGTACATCACATGATTTATTTCATACAAAAAAATGGGAAGGAGGAAGAAATGTGCACGATATCTTGAGTCTCCATCGAGCAATTATGATTTACAATCAAATTTTGTGTAGTTTAAAAGGCTCCTATGAGAACAAAGCTTTTACAATAATTGATAATGTTTTGTATAATTTTCGTTCTTTCATTTTTATGGATATTTTTTATTTTCAGTTGTCAGTCAAAGAAGTATCAATATAGATTCTTATTCTATACCAGATAGTAAAACAAATAAATGAATTATATAAAATCCACATTAAAGAAACATTAGCAAAAGAGGAGTGCTCTGAGTCATCAATTCTCACTGCTACAAAGACAACATCTCTAGAAATGAGTGCCAAAATTTCAATACAAGAGACTACCCCAAGGTAATGCTGCTCTAGTAGAGCCTTAGCCTCATCTACCAGACCAAATCCTCTCAAATATTGATTTGTAATTGCAATAAAAGAGGTTGAGTTTAGACACGTCAAGAACATTTCAAATCTTTTTCTTGGGAAGATAATTGATTGCTACTGTCAGCGATCAATTATCTTCCCAAGAAAAATATTTGAAATGAGCTTGCACACATCTAAAATCAACTTCATGTATGTTTATGGTTCATATGCAATTGTTTGGACTAGTTTGGTGAGAGTTTCCTTGAATAAACAAAAACATACTCAAGGAAACTCTCACCAAACTAGTCCAAATAATCGCATATGAACCATAAACGTACAAGAAGTTGAGTTTAGATGCATGCAAGCTCATTCCAAATCTTTTTCTTGGGAAGATAATTGATTGCTGAGACAGAAAGTCTTGTCTTAGCGATCAATTATCTTCCCAATAAAAATATTTGAAATGAGCAATCATCATCTAAACTCATCCTCCCTTATGCAAATGTAAAACCTCAGTTGCTTTTTCCTGAAACTTTGGTTCTTGAGACACCATTGCTTGTGAAGACTATAGGGAAAAATAAAATTAGGAAAGAATTATTTATTAGGAATGAAAGCCAATAACACTAACTAATCTCTATTTTTCAAACAGATAGATGTGACAAAAAAACTTACAGTCCCAATCACATCAACAGAAGAGCGCATAAGTTGCATCATCTTCATCATACTCGTAGGGTCCTTCATATATGTTGATGCTTTCTGACTAAGAAACATTACAAGGCCAAGCAAATATTAGTAGGAAAAATGAAGGAAGTTAAACATATTAATAGTAGAAATTTTTTATGAATCTGGAACATAAACAACATATAATTATACCTGTTTCTTAGTAATACTTCTAATATCATCTAGTTTTACTTGGCCGATCAACCAAGAAAAATTCAATAGGTAATCATAATAAATTTAGATTGAAAAAAAAGGAAATGAATATTGAATGAATAAATGTTATCCCTCATTTAACTTGTCATCATCCTATTCAGCTTTCATTGGTAATGGTTTCCTTAAGCAAGAAGCCATGGGCTTTCCAATTGTCATATGACATTGCCATAAATTGCATATATAACTATAACCCCTTATTTGGCTGCTTGTTGATCAATTCCTTGGCAAGAGCATCCAGGACATACTATTAAAACACAATCAATCACTGAGCCTATTAGCTCTTTCCTATCACCAAGTTTGGAACATAGTAACTTTGTGGATAGAATCAAAGAAAAACAATGCCATACATATGGATAACAAAGACTGATTCAATTACCTCCCCATGTATATTTTTGTCTATATACAAGGACCAAAATATATCAGTGGCCTCACCAAAACTCCACTATAAATCTAAAGGCAAAGATAAGACCTTTTTCCTAAGATAGAATTAATTGAGACAAATAAGAACACTACAAATTCAGAGCTTATATTAACAGATGTTTACCATACTAGTAAAAAACTCAATGCATATAGACAATGGAATAGAATAGCATAATTATATTCGCATATGCCAGACATATATTATGCTTCATAATATCTGTAATAGTAGATGATACTTTACAATGATCCCAGATGGGATATACATACTATTCGTCGAACCTTCCTAGAGGAGTCTGTCGGCCACAATCATTATGTCCGCTACAAACTATTTACCCATCGACTAAAAAATACAAAACACTGACGACAATCATTTTGTTGGCTACAGAAACACCATCGAGACCATCCAGTCAGCTGACACCATCCCCCCCAAAAAGAAAAGTCATCTCTAGATGACAATTACAAAATATTTGAGACAAATTAACAAATAAAATACATTAATGAACTAACTATAACAAGAAAAATCTGCTCCTATCACATCACTTTCAACTTCATCCCATTGCATCTATAGCCTCTGCTAACACAATATTGTCTTCTCAAGCTGACCTTGATAGCCACCCACACTACTTTCTCTGTTTCCAACTCCTGGGTACCCCGAGCGAAGTGTCGCTGCACTGCCTCCAGCTGGACGATCCACGAAGACAACCTCACAGCCAACACCTACTCCAAGTGCCTTTGGTACACAACACTCTATGCTTGTAGTAGCTCCAGGTCTTCATCAATTGGTCAAACTCCCACGACTGATATCCGCAACGACTGGGGGTCCAGGGGGCAATGCCCCTGGCGAGGTCGAGGGGAAGTGCCCCAAGTGCGCTTTAGCACTTCAAAACCCACACAAAACTGTATGGAACACACCATTTCTATCATTTTCTGTCGATTTTGCACTCTTTCTGGTAACCATTGTTGCTTCCCCTTCCGTTCAGCATCGTCTGCTACTCATTTCGAACAACTTGAATCTGTTGTCATTTTAAAAAGAAAAAAGAAAAAAAATGAATAGCTCCTCACTTATGACTGCTTCCATGGCATCTAGGCTTACACACACCTCTTTCCCCCTCCTGTATTCCAATCCTCCAACTAAAATTTTCCAGTCTGCCACACACCTTTCCCACTGCTGACTCAAACCTTCACCCAAAGCCAAAGCTGTCGCTTGCTAGATTGACAACATGCACATGCTCCCTTCTAGCGTGCGTTCCGTATCCAGATCAAACCGTCGCCCAAGCCAAAAAATTTGTTGGAATAATAAAAGCTAATCCTTCAACCTCCAAAAAAAAAACCTCCTTCCCAAAAAATATAGTTGCTTATCTCAACCCCCCACTACAAACTGCCATCCGGTGCCACAAAAAAAACATAAACCATAACACCGCTGGTGATTGCTTAACACTAGTGGGAGACTGTTTTACAGGTGGCAAAAAAAAGAAGCCCGCAGAAATGAGAAACCATCGGGGTCGTAGCAAGGCTGGGCACCTCCTGCAGAAGAGGTCCGTGGAACACCTCTTGCGGTCAGGTGCTTGCGGGGCACCAGGCCTTTTTTTTTCTTTTTTTAATTAATTAATTTTGTTTTTTTTTTTGACAAAAATAAAATAAAATAGAAAGACAACACCTCAATTTTGCCTCCAGTCATTGCTATTTTGCAACGATGACAGAGTCAGCTGGCCATTCTGTGACAGCGACGGAGTCTTTCTGGCACCATATAGTTCCAATTTAAATCCGTTGACTATCGGAGGCACCTCTTGCTCGTCCAATGTCTCCAATTTTATCACTCGATTGTCGTCGACCTCCTGGGTCTGATCTAGTCCAACCCATCTTGCCTTAAACCTTTTTTGTTTCATTTCATCCTGATCGTCGTACTTGAGTACCAACTGCCTCGGCTGAAACCTACTGAGTTTGTCATGCCACGCCTTATGTCTGTTCTGTGTTACCTTCGTCGCCCATTGTGCCTGCGGTCATCGTGCATCTAACTTATTTCCTTGTTGTCAGTACCCTTCAAGTAATTTTATGGTGCGATGTGTTCTTTTCCTCCCGTGCGGTCTGTTCACCGTGTATCGAATAGTGGGATCTTTATTTTTTTGGGTCTGTATTGTATGTCCTTCCCTTCTTTAGCTGTGACCTCCTTTGCATCATCTACTTCTCTGTATTCCTCTGGACACTCATTTTCCTCATTTTTCTCACCTTCGTTGACCCTTAGCATATTACAACTCGAAAAGAGTTCGTAGTCTTCTATTTGCCAGTGGTAAAGGCCATTCACTGAGTCTAGGTCATCCTCATTCGATCCTTCGTCTAGTCTCAATATTCCTTCTTCATTTGGTTCCATTCTCTTCTTTCCTTCATCATCACTTTCATCATCACTTTCTGAATCTGACAATGTTGCCTCCTCGTCGACCATTTGTGTGTGCAGGTCAATTGTGAATCTTTTGCCTCCGCCCTCCATTGATAGGGTATTTTGTTTCCAATCATATTTTACTTTTGCTTGCACCAACCAATTCCATCTTAGAATAGGATCATATCCTTTTCTTTTCAATGGAATAACCACAAAATCTAATAAAAATGGTTGTGTACCAATGGTTACTAGTTGCGCCTTCAAGGTTCCTAACGGTTTGATCCTGTGCTGGTCCGTCGTGAGCAACTGGAATGTAGGTGGCCACAGCGTCGGCTTTCCCAACTTCTTCCAGGTATCCTTCAGTAAGACATTTACGCCAGACCCTCCGTCAAAAATTGTCTCTATCAAAAAATTTCCCAAAATCTCCATCTCGACGACCGTTGGATGTCGTCCGGATGTGAGTGCCAGCAGCATTGGGTCTATTGTCATCACTTCCCTACTGTCCCTTCCTATGTCCTCCGTTGCTTTCAAAAATAGGGTATGATTTAGAATGGCTGTTCATAACTGGGGCATTGTGAGAAGGAGGTCACTTATCTTGATCGGTATCTCTGTTTGTAAGATCTGTCGTACAATATTTTGTTCTGCGAAGTTCTTTGCCAAGGTGCCGATGATATCCTTCAACTAAGATGTCCCTACCGATGATGCATTTCTAATTTTTGCCTGCATTTTCCCCAATTTTCCTTTTTCCTCTGCTTGCCTCCGTGTAATTGCCAAAACCTCCTCTACATCTGTGCCGACAGTGATCAAGTTTACTCCAGACTTTGGACACTTGGAATCTTCATGATCGCCAATTCTACACCATCTGCATAATAATTTTGGTGTGCTTGCCATTGTACAATCTCGCGCAAAATGACCCCACAAATTACATGCTCTACATTGAACAATCGACCGTCTGTTTGCATCATACTGGGTTCGACTTCGGCTCTCATTATTATTGTTATTATTCACATTGTTGTTATTTTTCCCTCTGTTATTATTCATGTATCCTCCCGATGTAGCACCGGTGGTATTCGTGTTTCTGCTACTACCCGACAGGGAAGCCTCCTATGTAAGAAACACCTACAGAGATCCTCTTATCTTCATGTTAAAGGGGCACTCTTTTGTGGAATGGCTTATGATCTGACAAATGTCACAAAATTGGTTCTTCAAACATGATCCTTTAGTATGACCATCGATCTTACACTCCATGCACCATAGTTCACTGCCTTTTGGCTCCTTCTGCATGTTTTTAAACTCCCTCATCATGCAAACCATATCCTTCTATAGGGCACGAACCTTCTTGCTGCTACCTTCGTCATCACTGCTATCATCTCCAGCAGGCTCGTCGTCATCAGAATCAGAGGAGCTAGTTTTCTTTTTCTTTGTCTTCTGCTCACTTTCAAGGTCCAGTGCTCTATTAAACGCATCCACATATGACGACAGTGGCACAATTTTCATTTTTCTTTGCAATTTTGAGTGTAGGCCGTCCATGAACCATCTTTTCTGCAATCTATCCGCCGGCTTGCTTTCCATTTTGTTTATTAATTCTTTTAATCTCCTAGCGTAGACACAAATAGTTTCGTGCTTCCCCTATTTGGTATTGAAGATCTCTGCTATGATTTCATTATCATTCCGCAAGAGTTTAAATTCTGCCAAGAACTCCTTTCTAATGTTATCTTAGCTATTTAGCTTTTGTGGATCCGTATCTGAAAACCAATCAATCGCCACACCCCGTAGGGTTGCCGAAAATTGCCTGACCCATTTATTGGCATCTGTGATTCCATTTTCTTGCCAAATCATCTCACATGTCTTACAATGTCGGATGGGGTCAACTATACCATCGCCCTCAAACTTTGGAAACTTTTCTTTGGGTCTCGCCATCACAACTAAATTTGGTAGAGAGGCGTTATTGGGTCCTGCAACACTGGCACTGTTTACTCCAACACCGAAGGTTTGCACTTCCACACCGACGATTTGGACTCCCACACCAGAGGTTTGAACTCCCACATCGAAGGTTTGCACTCCCACACCGACAGTCTGTACTCCCACACTGGCAGACTACTCTCCTACACTGGCGGACTGCTCTCCCACACCGGAGGTCTGCACTCCAACACTGGCGGTCTGCACTCCCACATTGGAGGTCTGCACTCCCACACCGGAGGTGTTGATAGCTACGAACCTTGGTGAAGAAGAAGGATCTTCTGAAGTTGTTTCCTGTGGAAGTCTATCTCGAACGAAGAGGTCACTCCACACTCATGCTCCTTTGGCACTGTGAGCTGTGCGAGTTGATGCTCTTCCGTCTGAATTTTCTTCCCTCGGCGAACACAAATTCAAGAACTTCTGTCGTGCTTCTTCCACCAATTCCACCCACTACTGAGTCTCCTCCAATAATTCCTCCGCACTCCTGTTTCCGTCGACAATCTTTTAGAATCTCCTTCAATGGTCTACCTGCTATGCCAGAATTAAATGTTCTTGTGTAGTACAAATACCATCTTTTCACTACATTTTCTTTATTCCATACATAAGCGAAGAGGCTAGTTATATAGAGGCTCATAGAGTATTTGGAGTGAGTAATATGATGAAAATGCTAGAAGGAATTCCAATGGAGATGAGAGAGATACAGTGAACAACATTGTCTATGAAGCGAATGTGAGGCATAGAGATCCAATCTATGCCTCTACTGGAATCATGTGGAACATCCACCAACAGATTACCAAGTTGCACGTAGAAAAGACCAGTCTACAAGTATAGAGATCCAATTATCATTGAGTATTTGGAAAATAGATTGGGCATTTTTATCTATAATTATCTAATATGGTTACAAGGTTGGTTTGAACCAACTAGCCATTTGGGGAAGAGATTTTGAATGTTTAACAACTTTTTAAAAAGTTGCTCAAAAGTTGTCAAGCAACTTTTTGACCAACTTTGCATTTTTGTGCATTATAATGCCCCTAGTGACCAAACTTGGTCCAAGAATTTATTTTGTGATCCCTAATGGGTATAAACATGAAAAAAATGAAAAATAATCATGCTAACACCTATTCCTAAGATGTGGGATCATTTATGACCAATAGCTAGCTAAGGGCTTATAAATTGCCAATCCTAGAACTATGGTCTTACAATGTGATCCAAAGACAAAATTAATGTTCCTAAGCATGGTTAGAGATCCTAGTGACCTTAGTGAACTCCTTCATTACATAATGGTTGAGTGGGTGCTCTTACACCAAGGAGTTTTTGTTGTCACGATATCATAGCCAAATATCTACTTCAGATTGGCATCGATTTCAAGTATAGCTCATCTAAATCCTTCTTCAAATTTTGCATGTCTACTTACACAAGGTCCACATGGAGAAAGTAAGCTCTAGAAGTTCATGAACCTTGATCTTACTCATCTCCATACTCTCAATAGAAGATGGCTGACAAATTGATAGCAAAGATGCAACAACAAAGGGATGATTTGGAGAAACATTATGAATTGATATAGGCTATAAGTGTGAATCCAGATTAGAATGTCACATAATATCATATAAACAAAAAAAAAAACACCATAAACTTGTAATCATAGCATCATGATCATACCATCATATCACCATATACTTCAAGTTCAACAATAAAATAATAAAATGTCAAATGATAAATCATAACATCAAGTTCAAGTAAAGGAAATAAAGCCTATATAACCATATTTGTTTGTCATACCCTTTTTGCAAGGAACTCAAAAATTATTCAAATTAAAAAAGTATGAACTGTAAGAGACTAAGAAATAAGGCAAAGGTGTTACCTCACCAAGATGATAGTAATAATGAGACAAAGAACCATGAATACTAAATCCAAGGAGACTAGATCTAAACATCCGGGTTCATTCAAATTCAAAAATTGGTTTGCCTTCATAGCACTGTCAAGTCAACAACATGAGCATTATTTTGTGTCTAGAGTGTCATCAATGTTTTTAAATATAGAATGAAATGGTTGTAAGTATGAATTTCTACCACATGCAAATGATTTTGAGATAAAAACTTGTGCAATCCAATCTCTCACAGAATAGATAGCACCACTTATCACCATCTTTGCCAAAATAGGATTTGTCATGAAGCGATATTAGAATAGTTACTAAAATGGTCATAAATTATGTTCTTTTAGTAAAAGAATACTTTGACTTAAGAAAAAAAACTACAACTATTAAAACATGACATTGTGCTTTAAAAACTAAAAGGGCACCTGTAACGAAGAACTTCATTTGGACTTGCTAATTGGTTGTCACTATTAACTATAAGCTTATTTTTAAAGTTTGAGCTTCACTTGGTTTCAAGAATCGTTTAATATTCTCTACTAAACAAGGCCAACCATGTGAAGGTGGAAGCTCATTTGCCCCCCCCCGTCCCCCTCCCAAACATCACTCTAAATTCCCCATTAACATTTAATAACATTCATTCATTCACCCATTTTTGAAATATAACATTCAATCATTATAATCACATGATAACATTCATTAACACACAACATTCATGAATAATTCATCAACACACAACAATCATTTCTTTTTGGGTTTCTTGCTCTCTCTTTTTCATGAAATTTCTAAGAGGAATATCAATGTCCTCATCATCCCCCTCCTCTACTGGTTCTACTTGCAACGCATGTCTCCTCCTCATCTATTCAGGAACATGAGGCCGCTACACCAAAGGGGGTCCACTGCAATAACAAGTACTTCATGAGTGAAATTCACACCATTTTATATTCGTGAATTGCAAGTTTTTATTTAAGTAAATGAATTATAAATCAAAAAATTAATTTAAAATAACAAAACATAGATTTTCTTTACCTGAATGTGCGACATGATCTACCTGTTGATCAGTTTGAACATCCTCTAGCACTCGTTCAGCATGACATGATTCTATATCCTCTAAAATATACACAAAAAGGTTACACCAAGTTCAATTAAAGATTCTAAATTGTATTAATAATTACATAATTAGTTTTAAATAGCAAATGAGCACCTCCATAGATAGTACGATGCACATCAGGGGCTTCATGATGCAGCGTATGATCTGTGTCACGATTAACATGCTGCATTGCAATGTCATGCACATTATTATCAAATAGATTGTTGCTCAAGTATTCAATTTCTAATATCTTTTTTGGCATATTTACCTATGCACATGATGCAGGAGATTGTTTGGTTGGGCTAGTGGAAGCTTGCCGTAGGTGTTCAGCCACAGCTACATAGCATTGCTTGAAGGCAATTATTTTATGTTCTTCCATGACCTCTAGATTAAAATCAGAGCCTTGAATTTTTTATTAATTACCAAAATTATTTTCATTTTATAAATAATTTTTCTCTACAATTCATTTACTACTACTTACAACTCATGCTCTGACTTTAGAATATCCCCCAAAGCCAAGTTTGTGCTGCCCAATCTTTTCCATCCTAGCCTTTGCTGCCTTTGATGTGTCCTGTAACCTATGAAAAGTTTGAAATATGTTAGATGATATAGATATAAAGATCAATACTAATTAGTGCATTATTACATTAATGTACTAGTAGTTAATACTATTGCATACCTTCTTGTATTTGCTGGTGTAATTCCTCTTTGAGCATCCCCTTTCTCCTTTGCATCCAAAATGAACTCATTCCATTCCCTCATTGCAATAAAGGGAGGATGCTTGTACTTCAGGTTCTGGACGAGACTCTTTCTAGATGAGTCCCTCACAATCTTAAGATGTTTGGAAGCTTTTTCTAAAATTTTCTTCTCATCAAAAATATTAATACCAAACTCATGCTCTAATTCTTTGATGAGTTGAACTTTTAATTTTATTTTTTGTTGCAAGTTCCACCTTTTAAGAAAAAACACAAAATTGTTAGATATAGCTAATAAAAGAAAAAACCTGAACAAAAGGAAAAATATTGCACCAATTAATGATATGAAAAAAAATAGTGGGATAAAATTAGTTCACTTATGATGTTCCACCTTGTACGTATGGTGGGCCCAAATATTTGCAGTGTGAGGTCATAAATCTTCTTATAAAATGTATCATTTCCTACAAAAAATGTCATGGGATAATTAATCCAAAGCTTCTTATGACTTGGAATCTTAGGACATTTTAAAGGCATCAATTCATCATTTTTAATCAACAACGACATCTACATAGGTCTCATGCTAGAAACATGGGTAGCTCTAGGAAATGATGGTGAATTATCACCAATACATGCACTATGATCTATATTTGGCGTACCAAACAATGCATCTCCTACCATAAAAAAAAAAAATCCACTATGTGATGAACCCAAGATTAAAGTACAAATTATCAACTCATAATTAACACAAAACCAAATATAGAAAAACAAGGATTTACTAGCTAGATGTCCCCTTGTTGCTGACATTACACTTGGCAATCTCATATGGATGTTTGTCAACCTCCTAGGAGTCTCCTGGACTTGATGACCTGAACAATACATTGTTAGCAAAGACACTTTAAAATAATAAAAGTAATAGTTAACTTAAGAAGTTTTTGAATGTTTGAAATAAAAAATTCCTTGTAACTTGTCAACTAAAAGATTATTTTACCAGTGGCAATCAGAGCTTTGCTAGTACCCGGCCTCACCGTGTTGTCCTTGACCAAGTTTTGGACTAGTTGCCAAAAAATCTTATAACAAGAACACATATTAAATATTTTACTTCACAACATAAAATATTATAAAATATAAATCTTTATTGAACTTTTTTTATAACTAAAGATTCATTACTGCTTACTTCATAATGATGAGTTTGCGCTCTCAAATCAGATAGCCTCTTCATCATCTCCTCAGACGAAATATTTGCTTCATTCAAAATTCTCATTATTTCTAAATTAAATTTTAAATTTTTTTTCTTCAACATAATTTTTACATTAGGTGTTTCTACAATATCATCATCAAAAGGGGTAGTTGTTGGCTATGTACTTACTGCAGGTGCTTTTCTCTTATCCCGAACATCAAATTGTGAGAGGAATATCAATAAAACTATCATAAAAACTCAAAAATCATAAATAAAATAATGTAATAATATAACATTTTTCAACTATCTAATTTGTACAATTTCAATAAGGTTTATCCTTTTTGAAGAATGGGTGGGAGTAGCATCCTCATGGCCTCTATCATGTGTGGGACCATATTGTCTTGTCATAAAGATTAAACATAAAAACTTCAGCTAACTGAAAGAAATAGAAAACAAAAAAAAAACTTATTAATAAAATGGTATATAGTACTTACAACCCTCATGATAGTAAATTTTTTTGTATCTATGCGATTTAAATGGTAATCTATTAGCAATTCTTCCCTTGCACTTATTGATTTTATTGCACAAACAAAAACTTCATTCCCCTCACACACCTCAAATATGGAATTAGGTTGCTTCCTAGTTGAGGAAGGTCATGTACTATGTATAAAACATTCAATATTACTTGTTGCTTTTGGTCTCCCATCAATGTACATAGCAAATCTTTTACTTTGATCATTTTCTTTCCATTGTATATTATTTAGCTGATAGTGCATACCTATGCATATTTTTTTTAATATCGAACAATCTGCATCCAATCATTATAATTGTAACATGGACCGACATACTTGAAAAATTTGACAACTTTGTTGTAACACACCTTTATCCCATCCATGGAAAATAGGCCCAAACCATGTAATGAGGATGGAGCAATGCGATATATCCTCTCATTAACACAAAAATTGGTTTTAATTGGAGGTAGCTCATTGGGTACCCATTCTTTTTCAATGTGTGTGTACCAAAAGGGCACCTTGATGTCGCCTTTGGTCTCATCATCATAAGAACATGAACCCCCCCCCCCCCCCCCCCCCCCCCATTAGCAAGGAAAAATTGCATGCATTCATAAAAAAAAATTCTAATCTTTTGACCTCTAGTTGATCTCCCCATTTTAGCCATACTACATATAGAGCTTTCATCTACCATTTCCTCATTTCCCTCATTCGATGTAGATAGATCTAACAAGTACCTATTTGTTGGGTCCTACAATCCATCAAATAAAAATTTGATAATATTTAAATAATATATATAGAATAATCAAGTCGTGAGTCATACGTGCAGTTCTTCAATGTCTATACGTGAGAGCTATAAAATGTAATAAGTTGAAAGTGATTATACAATTATATTTCTATACAGGCCTTCTTTGTCTATATATACATTATATGATTATATAATATGTCTATTTATAACATACGTGCTCAATGATAAACAAGAAGAATATAATAAAATTATGTCTATTTATTGACTTATACCTACTGATCCATGTCACTATGCACGATCCACGCCAAAGGGGTCAAATTTCGTGCATATGTTAATCATTTATCTTAAGTTAGCCAAAAATTACATGATACGTGTATGCTACAAATAACTTAGAAGACAACATGAACAATATGCAACATCATAAACATGAATAAATTTACCTTATATATGGAATGCAAGATCATCAACAGAAGGGGTGACGATGTCTATACTCAATTGCCTGTTTGCAAAAAGGGTGATAATCAGGCACAATATAAACATTGGTAATTATAAATAACATGTGTTTCAATCATTAGAATTGAACACAATAAAAATTTAATCAAATTTCTTGCATATGTTAATCATTTATCTTAAGTTAGCTAAAAATTACATGATACGCGTATGCTACAAATAACTTAGAAGACAACATGAACAATATGCAACATCGTAAACATGAAAAAATTTACCTTATATATGGAATGCAAGATCATCAAAAAAAGGGGTGATGATGTTTGTAGTCAATTGCTCGTTTGCAAAAAGGGTGATAATCAGACACAATATAAACATTCATGGTAATTATAAATAACATATGTTGTAATCATTAGAATTGAACACAATAAATATGTAATCAAATTTTTTGCATATGTTAATCATTTATCTTATGTTAGCTAAAAATTACATGATACACGTATGCTACAAATAACTTAGAAGACAACATGAACAATATGCAACATCGTAAACATGAACAAATTTAACTTATATATGGAATGCAAGATCGTCAATAGAAGGAGTTATGATGTCTATAGTCAATTGCCTATTTGCAAAAAGGGTGATAATCAAACACAATATAAACATTCATGGTAATTATAAATAACATATGTTGTAATAATTAGAATTGAACATAATAAATATGTAATCATTACAATTGAAAGCAATAAATCATGTCAATCATTTCAATTATGTCATTGATCATCATCATCATCATCATCATCATCATCATCATCATCATGATCATCATCGCCATCATCATCATCATCACCATCATCATCGCCATCATCGCCATCATCATCGCCATCATCACTATCACCATCATCATCATCATCACCACCACCATCATCATCATCACCATCATCATCATCACCATCATCTTGATATTCATCATCTTCAATATCTTCTTCTTCCATAACATTATACTTTATCAGCCTTCCTCTTGGATTATGTCTAACAAAAAATGACCAAACCTATTTATGTGGAACCTCTAAGTAAAACACTTGATCACATTGGCTTGGAAGAACATAGGGCTCATCTCCAACTGGTTCAAACAACCTTGTATTAATAATTTTAAATCCACTATCATGTTGAATAACTATTCTATTTGGATCATTTTGATTTAGTCATAAACTGTACCATTTGATGACAAATAGAACTACTTTGAAGGAGTTAAAGTTGCACTCAATTATATCATCCAAGATGCCATAGTACTAATTTTGAGATTGTTGAGGATGTATGTCATTTCTAGATGATATATTAGTGACCTTGAAAATTGTAGTTATCCCAAAATCACAAGTTTTCTTTGTGTCATCCAACTTTTTCATGCAAAATTTGTGGCCATGATAGTACATAGCTTTGTGGTGTTTGACCTCCAATTTTTGAAGCATGTGTAAATTATTTGCATCATGAGTTGATATGAAACATATGTCGAATTATGATCATTAATAAATTTGTACATACTTCTCCACCTCTTAAACCCTTTACTATAACAACTACCATTGGTGTAATATTGGAATCTCCATTACGATGAGCTTCTATAACTAATGAAGCAACACCTTCCCATGTTAATGAGCAACCATTTTGTTCACATCGTTCAATCCATACCATCATCCAATCAAGATTGTTCACAATATACAAATGTATTGCATCCCACTCTCGACCACCTGTATCAAAAAAATTACACCAATTATAAATAACTTATATTGAAGATTTATAAGAATTAATTAACTACAATAACATCTTAGATTTACCTCTCACTTTCCTCGATCTACCTTTTCCTTTCAAGTACTCCCCTTCAAATTTTTTAATTGAGTTGGGATCCCAAATATGATCTACATGAATCTTTGCTACAAACTTAGGAAGATATTCACTAATGTACACCATGGTCTAGTATACCATATATCCCTCCACCATAGAACCCTTAGGATGTGCTCTCTGTCGAACCTTTCAAAAATTTCAAGTGCCTCTCAACCATCCACATTGACCTGGTTGGTATAGGTCCACACAATTCAATCTCCTCAACTTGATGTATAAGGTAGTGTTCTTGTGCATTGAAAAAACTTGGAGGTAAACACTTTTGCATTTCACACATAAGAAGAGGAATTTTGCTCTTCCAATATTTTATATCTTCTTTATTGATTTCTTTAGATGACAACCACCTCATGTATTTTCCAAGATCATATATAACCTGTTTGACATTGTTGGCGAAGTGGTGTGGGAGAGAGAGGTAGAACATACTGCAATATTTGTAAAATGATCTTGTCAATATTTTATAAAAGAATGCAATTAAAACTACATGCAGTATACAAATATATAGTGAATACAAAATAACATGAATTGCCTTAATAAATGTATGACAATCATGTGTTTTCAACCTTGGTCCAAATTCACTTTTCTTTGATATGAGATTTTTTATGCTCGCAGCAAATACTGTGGGAAATTGTATTTTTTTATGACTTCTTTTATGGCATTGCTCTGCTGCTCTGACAATAACCAATTAAGGGCACTTTTATCAATCTGGTCTCCATTGTTATTTGATCAAATGCCATTTTTCATTGCATGGTTGGATTCTTCAGTGTCACTAAAATTTTTGACAATTTGGTCTTTGTCATGCCTTCCATCCAAGATTTTCTATAATGTCTCTGTTACATTCTTTCCAATATGCATAGGATCAAACAAAGACACAATTGGGAGTTTTCTCTTAGTACGATAACCTAGTAAATTATGTAGGATAAATTTTTAGTCCTTTTGAAAGTTGGTCATTGATGCCTTGACGAACTTCACAAGCATCAATTACATCATTAGTAAACAAAACACAATATCAAAATATAAATTTGAAACAAAAACCATTAGATGGAATGACATTATGTCGACAATTTATTTTATTGTATGCCAAATTCCATAGGTGAGGTGTCATTCTCTGTGGGTTTGACATAGTCTCTTCTTTCCCATTGAAAAGATGTTTTTCAATAATTCAGTACTTATGATTTTCGTGGAGAAACTATCTATTCTCATCGAACACTTGCTTTCTTAAACTTTTTGAATGATGAGATTTCGTCTTTGGACCACAAACTGGACATGCAAATTTTTCCTTTGTTTGAAGACCTAAAAGATCATTTATAATTGGATTAAATGTGTTAACTTTGTCTTGTCACTATAACATTCCAAAAAAGAGGCGTTAAGAAGAGAACATACCACAAAAATGTGTTAGCCCACGGGCATCATGTATTGTCCATACAAGCATTGCATGAAATTGAAATTGTCTTTGTACTATTAGTCTTGAGATGTCATACATAGTAACCCCATTCCATAACACCATCAACTCGTCGATAAGGGGTTCAATATATACATTGATATCTTTAACTTGGTACTTACCTAGTTGAATGAACAAAAATATTACATAATTATTATCACCATTTTGATGGATTGGTAATAATAAATTAATTTAGATGACCATTAAATCAAAAAATTACCTAGAACAATTAGTGTCAACATTTTGTGCTCTCTCTTTATAGATAACCAAGGAGGTATGTTATTGTTGATAACATAAATAGGCCACACTAAGTAAGTAGATCTCATCTCTCCAAAAGGATTGACACCGTCTACTGCTAGTGAAAGCTTGAGATTACGAGGTTCTTCTTTAAAGTGTGGCTATTTTTCTTCTATTTCCTTTAATGTTGAACCCTCTACAGGCATTCGCATAATGTCATCTTGACTTCTATTGCGTGTATGGTAATCCATAAGTTGTGCCAAGCTATTGCACATGAATAATCATTGCAGATGTAGAATAATGGGAATATGCCAAAGAACCTTGTGAGGCACCTTTTTTGTTAATTGATTTGATTGATATCTACTAGTATGACAAATAGGGCATTGTGTTGCAAATTCATGCTGTTTATGATATATAATATGATCGTTCGGACATGCATGTATTGTTTGATATTCCATTCCAATATCTTTCATGATGGTAGATCATTCTCGGTACGAGTGAGGTAGAATGTTTGATGGTGGTAACAAACACTCACCTATCAACCTATGACCAAAAATATAATTTGTTAATTTAAAGAATATTAATTGCTACATAAACCCAATGTTAATTGTATGGGAACTACAAGTAAAATAATGAAAGAAGATGGCATACCTTAACATATGTGTCATTTCTACATTGGATAAATCATTCATAACCTTCATGTTCACCAACAACAATACAAAGACAAGAAGAATTATTTTGGAGCCTTCATATATGGGCTCATGCGCCTTCTCAATTATAGGTACATCAAGCTTTGCATCAACATCATCATCATCATCATCTTGATCATCGTAATCATCTTGATCATCATGATCTTCATCATCATGGTCTTCTTCCATGGTATCATTACCTTCTACTTCAATATTCACACCTCCATGTTCCCTCATTTGGAAATCTGCATTCTCCAAATTGTCATGGTCCATAACATGAAACTCAGGGATGCTGACCTATATAAAAATGATGACCTTATATTAACCAAGACCATGATGTCATCATCAAATCATGTCTTATGTATTTTATTAATTATTAAAATACATACCAATGGACGATATTCATTTCCCCTTCAATGTGACCATGTTGCCTACAATGCTCCTCAACTATTTTGATTAGATATCTTCGAGTCTTTAAGCCCTTACAAATTTTGCAAGGACAATAACATTTTCCATCACCTTTTATTTTTAAGTTAGACCATAGTCTAGCAATTGTCTCCCTATTTTTTTGTGCATTGATATTGTTAGACACGGTCTTTCTTGAATGGAATGACTTGTTGGTGGAAGAAGGATGATTTGTTTGCAACCTATAGATGGAGTAGTAAGAGGAAGACACATATAGAAATGAATACTAAAGTGAGATAGATAGAAAGAGGTATAGATAGAGAGATAGTTTGATAAAGAGATAAAGAAATATAAAAAATGAAAAGAAATAAAAACTTAGTTGACCTTCTGTAACTATACCTCTACATATTGCACTTGCTACATACAAGCACTTCCTGAGAAAATGGGAAAAAACACCCAAGAAGGGAATAGGAGAGTCCATTTGGCTCAAGAGGAGGATGCACAAAGTGACCAAGAGGCAAGAGGAAATGTTGATCTAGAGAGAGGAGAGTCTCTAATGTACAATAGAACCCTGCTAAAGACTGTCACAGTGAAAGAACCTCCCCAAAGAAAGACATTATTCAGAACTCTCTGCAAGGTAAGAGGTAAGGTTTGCAAAGTTATTGTAGATTCCAATTCAACCGATAATATAGCCTCAGTAGAAATGGTAGAGAAGCTTGGATTGAAGAAGTTGCCTCATCCTAACCCTTATAAGGTTTCATGGCTAAATAAGGAGCAACAGGTCATAGTAAATGAACAAGTTCATGTTCAATTTCAAATAGGGGAGTACAAAGACAAGATTGTTTGTGATGTTGCAGAAATGGATGCTTGTCACCTATTGTTAGGTAGGCCTCAAAAATTTGATGCCAATTCTAAGCATGATGGAAGGAGCAATGTTTACATCATCTCCAAAAATGGGAAGGAATACACCATGAGACCACTGCCAGAAGATAGGAAGGAGATCCAATATGCATCTAGTGTGATGATGGTTGGAGAGAAGGAGTTTTTGAAGACCCTCAAGGTGAGAAAAACCCCTTGCTTTGCCATAGTAGTAAAGCCAAAACTTGGAGAAAAAGGAAAGGAAGGCAAATCCAATGAAAGGATTGTGTGACCCAAGGAAGTAAGGTAGATATTGGACAAGTACAAAGAAGTAATTTCAGATTGTACCAAGGGAAAATACACAAAACTCATGATGAGGAAGATGGGACCCTTCAAAATTTTGCAAAAATATGGCACAAATGCATATAAACTTGAACTCCCTACTGAAATTGGTTTATCTAACATTTTTAATGTTTGTGATTTGTATCCATACAAGGGAACTACTGATTGTGATATAGGTCAAATGGATGGAGTGGAGGTACCTATAGAACTACCCAAGTAGCCACCACAAGAGGTTGAATGCCTCGTAGACACCAAAGTACTGAAAGAGACCAGGAGGAAGACATATCACAAGTACCTTGTCAATTGGAAGAACAAGCCTGTGGAGGATGCAACTTGGTTAACTGAAACTGATTTGATCAAGATGGGCCTTAAAGTAGAAGATTTGCCAACCTAAGAGACTTGAGTTTTGTTGGCATGAGGAGTATGGTGTAGGGCACCAAAAAAATTTGATAGGTCAAGGCAGTTGGATAGGTCCATAGGGTAGTCAACTTAATGTGTTTTATGTATTAGGACCAATTGTAAGGTCAAGTGGATCTTTGGTGTCATTATAAACCAGGTTGCCACATTGAACGAAATGGTCACATTTTTAAAAATGAGTTATTTTAATGAGTAATAGGGTGTTTGTAAGTCCTTAGAGGGATTTAGATATGGTTTGAAACATTAAGCATGTTTTTAGGTGTCTAGTGGTCAAAAATGCAAAATTGTCAAAGTTGCCAAGCAAAATTGCAAAAGTGCTGACAACATTGCAAAATAGTTGCAAAATTTAGTTGTACATTGGTATAACCATTTGAATAGTGGTTATAACTATTAAGACAAAAATCATATAAGCATGTAATGATCATACATGACTAGAGGGTGGTGGATGTACAGATTGGAGAATATTTGCAGCAATAAAAACCTAATTTTTTACCAATTTGACTATATTTTTCTATTGTACGGACATGTACAAATCCACACATGTGATCAACAGCCATGGTTAGATAGATATTTAAAGTATCTTCCATTTGCATTTGGTTTGGAGTTTTGATCTATTCATTTGATCAAGTTATAGTAGTTTTAGTGAAGGTAGCTAGATTTGGCCTAAATTCAAAGGTATATGCAAACATGTGCCTCTATCTTGCAACCCTACTGTGGGATTCTAATGCCTCTTTGGAAAAAGCAAGTTAGGGGTAGTTAATTTCATATGGTAGAGTTTCAAGCTTGGAGGAGAAGGTTTCATATTTTTACTAGCTGGCCCTAGGCTTAACATCTCTATGTGTTCACCCTAGATTTGTAGAAGACGTGGTGATTAGACTCCCAAAAAAATGGATCTAACCTAGTTAAAGGGTGAAATGGAGATGTGACATGGAGAGGAAGAGTTCCATGTAGTTGTGCTGGTTCTATTAACCCATTTCCTAGCACTTGCCTTGGAAACCCAGCCTAATTAGGCCTATTAGGTCTGTGAACCAAGTAGGAGTTAGGACATGCTAGAGTGGGGTCAGCCCAAGATATTTTGGAATCTTTAAGAACTTGGTAAAGGGTATTTGGAAAGGTCAAAATAAGAAAGCATTTTTACAGCTACAAAGGAGGAATCGAGAGCATTATAAATAATGAAGAAGAAACTTAAATCCATATAGCTTCACCTCTATTTACAATTTGACCTTTTTGCATGTGAAATATGACAATATACAAAATTTCTAGTCACATTTTCACTTAAAAAAAAGAGCACCAAATATACCTTTGGTACAATATCTTCTTCAGATTCTTCACTATTATATTCTTCAGAATTGCAAGCTCATGTGTAGAAAAAAGATGAGATGTACTAAGTAATTTTTTATGGGCAATATTTAAACAAATCAACTATCAAAAAAATAATTTATGAAATTCAGTTGCTTTATTATGTACTAAAGACTTGGCTTAACCATGGAGTACCTCATCAGAAGACTCGTCCTCACTTGATTCTTCTTTACCATTTTTTAAAGCTCCAACCGACCCTTTCTTCACTACAACTGAGTTATTCTTTCCCAAAGCACTGGGGTTTTTATGTGTTTCCTATAATGCACTTTGAATAATATTGAACACAAATTTATTATCTCTCTTTCAAAAAGTACAAAAAAATTTGATAAAATAAAAAATGTCATGATAGTATAGCAATATTTAAAGATAAAAAAGAAATATCTATATATGTTATGCTAGAAAAGTACAATGATTGTCTTCATCATTTAGAGAGCACCAATTTTTTTGTTTGATTTTCAATTTGAATTAAGGCATTTCAATTAACCATTTGTTCACTATTGAACACCAAAATTCTATAAGCTTGTGATTCCATTGAAACATGATTTTGTTCTACAGATAATTATCCACAACAAAATGATTAACCTCCTCAAAAGAAGAATCCTCACTACTACAATCTTTTGCTAGCAGCTTCTTTGCGATGGCAATATTTTTGCCTATAGTATGCTTCACCTTTATCTATAGAGCATTAACACAAAAATGAGTACCATAAAGTCAAAACATATGTTATATTATCAATATGATCCCAAAAAGCAACAAAATAACTGGCATTCTTCAGATCTTGTATTTTTTTCAACATAAATGTTCTAGTTCGCTCATTTAAAATCGTAGTTTTGCAAGTACACACCAATAAAAACAAGATTGATATACGAATAAATTTTAAGCATTGACACTTTTGTAATGAATTGAACATTTGATGTTTCAATTATGGTTACCTACATATAGCCTTTGTTTGAAGTCTTAAAAGCATTTTGCCTAATTTGCCATATTTAGCCTAGTTGAGGGCAAGTGTCCCTAAAGCCAAATTGTGATCTACATTTTCCAAGTGTCTTAGGAGAAGACAAAGACCCTAGGAGAGTGGGTTCCACTTGGGAAGGTAGAGAGCCACATGTGGTAGGGCTTGGTGAACTTTGTTTCCATCTTGCAATGGGTTTGGGTGCAATGGGTTTGGGTGCTTTAGTTGTGTTTGATTTTGGGGTTTGTTAACATAAATTATTGTTTAGGGCTTGGAACTTTTCTTACTTTTGTTCAAAACTTCGTTCATAGGGTTTGTCTTTTGTGTCTGTGTTCTTGCTCGAATCTCAAAGTTGTCTAACATATTTGGTAATATTTAAGAAGTGTTGCACATGCTTTTATATATATCTTTAGCTTGGCTTTTTGATTAGTGAGAGAGTGCATATATAACTCCTGTGAGAGAAGAAGAATGTTGCTAATATATGAAAATGATGTTCACAATCAATGATAAATAAGAGTTGTAATAGTTGTTAAACAAGAAAGAATATCTTAATATATATTTCTAAAAATCTTGGGTTTTATGGGCTAAGTATTAGTTGTTAATAACCCTATTTTTATTTTAGGTGCTAGATGAGGTATATAGCATTTTCCAATAAATTGAATGCATATTAAATTAGCTGTATAGTAGTTAGCATTGATTAGAAAATGAGATGATGTGCTAGAGATTATTGCCAGTGTGCAAAGGTCTATTTGAAAAAGTGTGTTCTGATTTGGGATGCAAAGGGTATGGGTTGGCAGCAAGAGAATGTGCCTATCTAATTGTAAAGGTTGTGTCAATGTGAAAAGTGGTATTGCGATATCCCTTAACAAAGTGATGAAAATTGATTTAGAGAAATTTATTGTATTTGAGCTATTATAAGGTTGTGCATGACAACCCAAAACAATTGTTTGGCATGTTGATGAACTATGTATCTAAAAAGAATTCCTATAATTAGTTTGATGTAGGTACAAGGAGAAAAACCCAAAGTGATGATGGTTTCTCCATTGTGATGGTTTGTGCACAATATGTTTTTGGTTTGTAGTAATCCAAAACCACTTGAGTGCTTGAAGTTTATGGTGATTTTAAAAATGAATGTGAGTGAGGTTTGTGATGAGCTAAAACCACTTTAGTGTGAAGTTCATGGTAATCTTGAAACCACTTGTGTGATGTTTGTGGTGAGCTTGAAACCATTCAAAGCATCGATTATGGGTAATTCATAAAAACCTCAAGTGATTGTGATTTGGGGGAAACAATATAAATGATGATATTTGATAAGTGATTGTAAATAGGTATCTAACAAGGCTTTGGGTTAGGACCTATCTTTTCTAGATTATGGGGGGATTTATAAAAGAATCTGATAATTAATTTATCGAGGAGTGTGAACAAAATAAATTATTTATCATGACCAACTATCCACTGGAAGATGAAACACATGCAACCATCGAAAAAACCAATGTCAATCACCATGCATCTCAACTACTAATCATAAATAGAACTAACTCAATGCTATAGTCAACATAACATTTAATGTATATTTATGTATAAATTAATCGATTGGAACTATGTTTAGTACAACCCATTTTTGGGTTTCTCTTCTATTGTTTCTCCTCTATGCTAATTCTCAACTTGTATCATTGCTCATTTTTAAAGTGACTTCAGTGACTTCTAATTGTGTTGATGGAACTATTCTGATGAGATTATATCAATGTAGGTTGGTTGTTCAGTGGTACATCTGATCTATCTGTGTTAGGCCAATGGTTTCTTCTCAGTCTAAGTTCTGAGGGATATATATTTGTGTTTGACAAATGACAACTACTAATGCAGTACCTATGCTGAGGTATTGTGACATGGAATATATTGAAACTATACATCCCTCAACTAGAGAGACAATGAGGATGAGTGCTATGTGATAATTTAATCTTGTATGTTTTAGAAGTAAAATTGAAGTGCTTAAAAATGAGATAGTTTATAAAGCTTCTTAAAAGAGAGATGGAAAAAAGAGCTAGGATTAATAAATAGATTATCTTTGAATTTTTTTATTTAATTCTATTGACATTTTCAATAAAGATGTTTTCTTTAAGGATGATCTTTGATGAAATTTCAACGACAAACCAGTCAAAAGGTTTAGGGAAAGAAGTTGGTAATTCATCCTACTCATTTAGAAACTATGAAATATGTAATTCCTTGCCCCTTCTTATGATCATACATGAATAAAAATTGGAAAATTAGTCAAAGGATTGGGCTTTAGTTTCTTGTTCATCTCAGTTTCAAACCCACCTCCTTATACTAGTTAATAAAGCAAGTCAAACTCACAGTTGAAAGCTATGTATCAATTGGAAATGGGTACAAAGGAACTCTAAGACCAGGAATCAAAATCATTTTTATAAAACATATGTTCTTAACAATTTTTTAATACTTTTGTACTAATGCACAATCTATGTTGTGCTATCAACCATCTTAATAAGGAGAAATAGAGAAAATTTGTACTTGAAATTAGATGGAGAAAGATGTAGCACATGACTTCTGAAACCAAGGCTCGAGATCTATAGTATAAAAAGTTGGATTTTCAAGTGTAAAGAACTGATTTTAAATGCATGCATTTTTTTAGTCTATAATGTATGTTGAATTCCATGCTATGTAATTAAGGGTTAAAACTGAAAACAACTCAAAATGCATAAATAAACATTCTTGCATTATCACACACAAAATGAAAAAAATAAGTTTGATTCTAAAGAAACCCTCAAATAGGAAGAAAACTCTTGAAGAGTAATTACTATTCTTAATGCCACTAGATTATGGTCTAACAAGAGTAGAGGTGGAGTCTCTTATACCACAGAGGTATGGCGTTATTGCCTAAGAAGTTGTTGGTGCAAAGATGGAGTCTCTTATACCACAGAGGCTTGGTGTGAATGCCTAAGAAGCTGCTGGTGCAACTGATGTCATCATGGTAGCCATAAAAGATGTTTCTTCTTATTGGGAAGTTCATGATGATGACAAGGATTATCACCATGAAGACCAATCTAGAGCTAGAAAAGTTGAACAGGTATTTTTCACAATCAATGATGTCTATTGTTAAACTTTTGAACATTGTAAAGTTTTGTTCATCATAAATGTGTTAGATCATACATCATGATCTAAAATTTAAGTTCTTCGATATTTATAACAATCATGATCTAAAATTTAAGTGTGATGAAAAATTGACTAAAAAAGATTGATGAGAAGTTGTCAAAGTTGGCATGTTATTGCAATAGTTTCTTAGGTTTGTCAAAATGGGTCAAATTTCATGTTTGAATAAAACATGAGTAGGAGGGGTCTCAAAATAGTTAGATATGTTATTGAAACTAAACTTGACCCTTTAGGAGTGATCATGACTTTCCAAGTCATCAAAGTGAAGAAAATAACAAAAATTGTCAATGACAACTTTGATAGCAATATGAGAAAGTCACCAAGAAATGGTTGGGGATTGATGAAGAAAGTTGGTACTTGGAAAATAGAGTTATATAAGCTCATTTGAAATCATTTTGAGGGGTTGGAATTCCCAGTGTATGAAATACTGACTAATAAAGAAAATTGTTACATTAAAAAACTATCACAATGATCTTGCAACTTAGAACTCTATATTCTAATGGATTGAAATGAGTGGTTTGATTACATGGTTTGATCAATCAATCCAAGTAATTATTAGTGTATTAATTAAGTTCCCATTTTATGTTTTGGTAGTTTTAAATAAAAAATTTCTTCTTGGCTAGTTCATTGGCCTAGGTAGAGTAGTTATCATAGAAATTGCTCTAATTTGATTTCTAATTGTGGAACACAACAACCTTAATGAATCTATTAGGGAACTATAAATAACTTGGGGTCAATATGAAATGGTCTTCTATTTTTGGAATCAATCCCTAGGTGGATTCAAGCATACCCGACAAGGTGACTTGATGGTTGTAGGGTTTGGATATAGGAGTAGTTTGATTGGTTTGTGCCAATCAAGGATTGGAGTATGTATAGAAATATCTAAAGTATAGTTTCCAAGAAATAAGAAGGATTTGAATCTTTTTGTGTTCCTTTTGAATCTTTTTAAGGCCCGTCAACAAGTAAATTCTTAAAACCCTTGTAAGTAGGCTATGTTATAGGAATGAGTTGTTCTGATGCAGGAGCATCTTACATGAGAAAATTAAATTATTAGACAAAAAAAAAAAGAAAAAAAAGGAAAAAAAATAAATAAATAAATAAAAATTGTGGAGGAGAGAGAAAGTGACGAAAATTAGAGGAGAAATAATAAAAAAATAAAAAGGAGAAAAGAAAGGAAAAGGAGATTTCTATTTTCGAGGCGCATAGGTGGCATAAAAAGAAAAATAATAAAAATAGTTGTCATTCCATTAATCAAGGTGTATAGGTGGCAATTTAGAAGTTTGTGGAAAGATCCTTAAATCATGTATTTAATATTTGTTGGGTGCTTAGTTGTATTTGGGTGAGAATTTAATATTTATTTAAAGGTAGTTGTATTTACCTTTTATCCCACATTGGTTGTGTTTGTAATGTCTTGGGTTAGAAGTGCCTATTTAAGCAAGGCTTATTGTCATTTGTAATCAAGTTCAAGAAATAGAAGTTGAAGGAATAGAAGCTCTTCTAATGGAAGTTGGAGAAATAGAAGTTCTTGAATTGTAAGCTCTTCAAATGTAATCTCTTGTAATGGATTTCAAGTATTAATGGATGATTTATGAAGAATTTTTTTTGTCATCTCTCTATCTCCATCTTGTTGCATTTTTGGTTGTGAGTTGGTACGGGTGGTGTGGCCCGTCATCAGTGGTATCAGAGCAGGAGTTCCTGAGAGTGCGAACAGATCGCCGAACGTGAGGCAGTTTGCACCAGGACCTTGAGTTGGGTGAAGTTTGTGAAGAAGTTCTTGATTGTGTAGACAGAGCACCGACTGTGAGGCAGTTTGCACGAGGTTCTTGTTTTGGACAAGATTTGTCTTCTGAAGACTTGATTATGGAGAAGAGAAAGAAGAAGATGACTTTTGTGATTGGATGGATTCTGAGGATTCCTCAACTTGAGAAATTTAGACCAAGAAATCAACAATTATTGCTAGTTGATTTGTAGAAGCAAGTGAATGAATTAGAAGCTGAGTTGCAGAAGAGAAGAGTGTGTCACCAGAAAAGAGATGTTGATAATTCCTTGGATGTGGAAAAGAAAGATGATCCAGTGGAAGAGCAAGCGGATGAAGAGGAAATTATTTGTGAACCTAAAGTTGAAGAAGATGAAAGAGAAGAGGAAGAGCATAAAGATGACAAGATTTATGAACCTGAAGTAGATCAAGATGATTTGAAGATTGCAGCAATGGAGGAGAAGTATAGTGCCTTAGTTGGAGATCAAGCAAGTGGAGTAGTTACATGCATTGTTGATGACATAAAAGAGGCAAGCAAAGATGAAGATGTCAAACAGGTAAATTCTTATGAATCATGGGATGTTGTCTTTGATATGAGTTTAAAAGATATTGATGATTTTTTGCATGAGGATCTTGTTAGTCATGTATGGTATGCAAAGGAAGATTGGTATGGTGTTGCTGGATTTATTACAGGTGTAATTAATTCAACAAGATTGGATGAGGATGAGAGTTATACTTGGATAGAGTTCATTGCGAGAGAGCATTTTCAGCAGCAAACAATTGTTCCAGCCAGGTGTTGGAAAAGAAGAAAGAAGGAAATATATCAACATCAGATACTTGTTCCAGCTATGTGTTGGAGGAAGAGGAAAAAAATTATGTCAAAAATGGCTACTTCATTTTGTGACTCCATACTCACAAAATTTTTCCTACCATGGGAGTTGGATGCAGGAGCATCATGCATCAGCAAAACAAAAAGGTGGAAGATTTGCATGTTGGTTTTTCTTGTCCCTATTGAGGTCGTAGCTTGTGGTGAAGATGAAGATGGTGGTATATCATTCTTTTGGCATCAAAGTGTGGGACACACTTTTCTATCTACCAAGGGAGTCTGATGCAGGAGCATCTTACATGAGAAAATTAAATTATTAGACAAAAAAAAAAAAGGAAAAATAAATAAATAAATAAATAAAAATTGTGGAGGAGAGAGAAAGTGACGAAAATTAGAGGAGAAATAATAAAAAAATAAAAAGGAGAAAAGAAAGGAAAAGGAGATTTCTATTTTCGAGGTGCATAGGTGGCGTAAAAAGAAAAATAATAAAAATAGTTGTCATTCCATTAATCAAGGTGTATAGGTGGCAATTTAGAAGTTTGTGGAAAGATCCTTAAATCATGTATTTAATATTTGTTGGGTGCTTAGTTGTATTTGGGTGAGAATTTAATATTTATTTAAAGGTAGTTGTATTTACCTTTTATCCCACATTGGTTGTGTTTGTAATGTCTTGGGTTAGAAGTGCCTATTTAAGCAAGGCTTATTGTCATTTGTAATCAAGTTCAAGAAATAGAAGTTGAAGGAATAGAAGCTCTTCTAATGGAAGTTGGAGAAATAGAAGTTCTTGAATTGTAAGCTCTTCAAATGTAATCTCTTGTAATGGATTTCAAGTATTAATGGATGATTTATGAAGAATTTTTTTTGTCATCTCTCTATCTCCATCTTGTTGCATTTTTGGTTGTGAGTTGGTACGGGTGGTGTGGCCCGTCATCAAGTTGTACAGAGGGGTTGAAGAACTAAAACCTTGAAAATATTCAAGCTCTCTAAAACCATAACTTTTTCTTCTTGAGTTTTTTATGAAATATTTTCAAAATGGAAAATTTGGAGGCCTAATTAGGGCAAAAGGCTACTAGCCCTAAAATAAGGGTTTGAGGAAATTGGTAAGAAACCATGAAATTTTGTGAGAAAGAACACTTTGAACCTAATCAAATAGACTTGTATGGGATCCCTCCATCCTACTACAACACTAGTGAAGTCCTTGCTGAGTTGAATGAATCTTGATGCTTTGAGTCTTGCATCTTGTTAAAGTGGAATATTGAAGTAGGAAATTGGTAGAGATATCCTTGGAAAGAATGGAGGATTAAGTAAAGAATTATCCTTGTGTGGGGTCTTGGAGTAAACCCTAAGAAGGCTTATTAGTGAGCCTTGTGAGGTCCTAGTAGAGGTTAATTAGTATCTACTTACCATTATGACAAGTTGACAACTATTAACTTTCGACAAAATTCCATACATTTTTTTGGCCCTAATTCATAGTTGTCAAATTATTTTTGTAAAATGAGAAGTAGTCAGTTTGTTCAGCAAGAGAAGAGAGTTAACTTATTTACTTCATTTCTTTACATTATTTATAAAGACTATAACTTCTAGATATATATGAGATTGTTAATTTCTTAAGCTTTAATTTTGTTGCTTTATGTGAACTCTACTTTGTAGATTCTCAAATATGATAATAAAAGCATTCAAATTCGATATGTGTAACTAGTTTTTCTCCCAAACTGTGGATTTTGGTATTATTTTGGTCAGCCACTCTCATTTTATGTCTCAACTTACAAACCCTCCTATTTAGGCCCTCATAACTAGGGCTTCCTCAAACTACGCCTTCCCAACACTTCTAGAATCAAACATGAGTTATTTCATCTTGTACTCACCAAATTCAAACACATTCTAACACAACCTTTCCCTTATCAAGAGAAATCTCCAAGTTTGTTACCTTAGCCTCTATGGACATGCATCTCCAACATGTAATCTTTCCTCCAAACTTGGTCATCGCCAACTCCAACTTCATCCCTAAATTCTTGTCAATATTTTAGGTTATAATATAATGTTAGAGACTCATTCCTCAAGAAACAATGAAAACATAAAGAGGAACGAGCCCTAAACCCTCATTTTGACTACCAAACTAATATAGAATAATCATCTACAACACTGTGTATGAACAATCAAAATATAAGAACCAAAACCATATGTTTATGCTTCCAAAATGGATTCAAATGATTGTTTAAATAAGGAGATATCATCAGAGAAGTCTTCCCCCAATCAAAGATGAAAAGAATAATGTAAATAGTCAAAATATTTTTCAAATTTCGTTGCTTAGCAAACTACCCATTCCCATCCTTGCAAAATAGAAAAAGTTTTTCTATTTTTCAACTCACCTATTTACCTTCCTATGAAATAGTGGAAGAAAGTTTTCACTATTTCACAGAAAGGTAAATAGGTGAGTTGCAAAATAGTGAAACTTTCGCTATTTTGTAGGGATGGGAATGGATAGTTTGCAAGATAGTGAAGGCCATTTGAATGTACCTAATTTTTTAAAAATATATATTTAAACATATATATATAGTTCTTGTCAGAAATGTGATGTATTGTTTGTCACACTTCCAATGAACACTCGTTAAAGCATCCAACAAGGATGCTAGAGTGGCAACAATCTCTTTCATCATAGGTTAGCATCCTTTTCTAATGCTTTGATAGATACCTTTGTCAGAATTCCAACACATGTTTAAACTCATTGTCACTTTTAGTATCAAGCAATTCTGACATGGCTTTAATCAAAATTTTCATGTCTAGCTCTCTGTCAAAACTTTAATGAAAAAATTGTGACAAGCAACATTGCCACTATTCGTTGAGACTGCGATGAATGTTTGTCACAATTTTGACAACCAACCGTCGAAAATAGACCTCAAACCTACTAGTTCCACTTTAAAACATGACCAAATCACACTTAATACAATTTACAGGATACTCTAGAAGGTCACAAATGGTCCCTAAAATGTCCAAACATGACATATTTTTCCACTAGAAGATAGGAAAACAATATGACGGATTTCAAACACCACCTAAGAAGTCTCTAACACACTCTAAATTTATTTTAACCCCAAATTGAGGCTCCTACATGCATTTACCTTAACCAACCAAAAGAAACTTGATCAAATAGAAACAATTATGTTGGACTCCAATGCCCAAGAACAAAAATCTATCCATCTACTATGTATAAACATCAAATATACATGATTAGAATGCCTAGCATAGAAGACAAATATCTTCGAATTATAAATTTTCATCAATCATAAGAAAGCACGAAGCACAAGTGAAAGAAGAAACAAATGTTCACGGTCAATATATTATCCATTGAACCCAAGAAATAGTTGAAAAACCACCCAACCACATAGAACCAAACAATCCACTCTCTCCATGCTAGGAGATAATCATAAATTGTTGTTAAGAGATGCTGCTCTTGAGGACAGATATGTTGTAATTGATGGAAACTATATGCATTCCATATGTTAGCTATATATATCTTTATCATACTAAAGGATTGAATAAAGAAATGGCTAAGTATGTCAAAGACAAAGCTATTGAAAATGGCTAAGTATGTGAAAGACAAAGTTATTGACTATGTTAAGGAAATATTCAATGTGGACACCTAGTATTGAATCTTATGGTGCAAACATAGGTGGACCATGATAGAGTATAATCTATCTTATTCCAATATCATAGCACTCAATGTTTTCATTCGAGCAAGTTATGAGGTTCATGTTATGTTTTTCTAAGGGATTTGGTTAATTCATCACACACTACTTAATATGCTCTTAAGGCCAACCCAATGGTTATCTTAATTTTTATTATTAGTATATAAGATCAAGTTGTTTAGGTATTTCGAAAAAATAACCAATGTTATGATTTCTATGTATCTATAAGTTATGTAGTTAGAGGTTCAATTGGCTGAAAAGCGGCATAAGGTCTAAAGTGCGAGAAATCAATTTGAGCACCCAATTGGAAATACTAGTACATTCATAGATGTAGCACTCTAGTTCATCACTTGTGGTTTGTAGTCCATATATTTTGTAAAGGTAGTAAGTCTCCCTTTTATATTTGAGTAGTGAGATTTAGGTGGTGTGCTTGACTGCATGACATTACCCTATTTGTACTCAAATCTTTGACAAGGTTAGTACTTGTAAGAGTATTCATTTGTGGATTCCATCCCTATCATGGTTTTTCTTCTAACAGGGTTTCCATGATAAAAACCATTGTGCTATAGTGTTGTGGATTCTTGTATTTTTTTTCAATACTTTACTTTTCATTCATTTGAGCACTAATTCACCCCTCCCCCCTCAATGTTCCTCAATATTGGCACAAAGGTCATAGACCTAAATGCGCACAGAAATTATAAGAGTTATAACACTCATTCAAATATGTAGAATACAAAACAACAGAAAATGGAAATACATGACATCTTTTTACAATGTATCACACAACATACAAGGCCTATGATACTTGGAAATCACATAAACATTATTATCCCAACACCAACAAAGAAGTCATGAACATCTTCTAGGTGCTACTCAACTACAAGGCTAGATGTTGAATAATGAGAGAGGGTAATATTATTGTACATGTACATCCTTGGGTTTTAGGATCACAAAATATCATGATAGACAACATATTGAAACCACAAAGGAATTTGGATTGTGCACAAGCATACACCACAATCACTAGTATCACATAACTAAACATTCTTAAGTAGTAATCCTAAACTATTTTAAAATTTACATTTAATATTGAAATAACAATTACAAAGCTCATAGAAAATTAGAATATTACAACATTCATCAAGTACTTATTACATTTATACGAATGTGTGGCAAGAGGAAACCCTAAGCTAGAGTTCTCCAAAATATTCAAAAATAAAACCATGTACTCATTTAGCTAGAGGTGCCATTTGCAATATGATGATATATTGTATTTAAAAAATATGTTGTTCTAATAGCAACTAGATTTGCAAGAGTTGAAACCATGAAGCATCTTGGCATTTAGAATGATAGAATGAAAATAGCTTGCCCTTGACTAGAAAAAATTGGCATTATATATATAAATAACGCTTTGTTTGTTGCCCCATCACTTCAAGAATCCAAGAACTATAATTTATGAATGTGACGTGTAAGGTAAGCTTAGATGCCATGAAATACCAAAATTGTAACTTTGAGGTGACTGAGATTTTTTGCATTAAGATTGTAACCACCTCGTTAATAATGGTATAGTATTATCTTTTGTTGTTCAAATATTCTAATCTATCCATCAATAACTCACTCACTCCTACAAAATGAGGGTTTAAACAAGGGTCATAAACATTCAGTCAAAACTCTTTATCAAATCTTCAAATGAGGGTTTAAATTTTGCTTAAGTAAAGGTAATTTTGTTTTTTTTAGGTCCAAATTTAATTTATACATTAGCAAGTATCAAATTAGGGCTTCCCCAATGATTGAATACCTTTAATAGTGGGAGTGCTACAATCAGTTGTGACGTGAAGCCAGGTGAGTTTGTGTCGTAGATGCAATGAAATGTTGCAATGTATGCTCAAATGATGACCAACAGTTCAAGTTTAGGGCTATAGTAGATGCTCACAAGGTTTCAAAATGCTCCAATGAAATGCTCAAAGGATGCAGTAGATGCAATGAAATGCTGGAAATCCTCAAATGAAATCCGTGAATGATGTAGTAGACACAAAGAAATGCTTGAAATACTCAAATCAAATGCTCGAGTGAAATGCTCAACTGATGTTTGCCACTTTTTAAAAAAAATCTTTATGTTCCCGTGTTGGTCGCAATTGAGACCAACACAAAATATAAAGCATTGGTTGCAATTGAGACCAACACGAGCATGTATTAGAAAAGAAGCAAAAGTTTCCTTTATAATGATGACCAACCAAGCAATTTATATTTGATGGTCAAAATTTAGGGTTAAATGTACTAGTGAGATAACCACCCACTGAAATTAGGATATGCAAAAAAATGAAGCTGACCCAAATTTGTACTTCAAAACTAATGGTGATGATATGATTATTCTTGTATTATATGTTGATGATTTGCTAATTATAGGTGAGGAACATCTCATAAAGAAATGTAAGAAATAACTCACTTCAGAATTTGAAATGAAAGACTTAGGGTTACTTCACTATTTTATGGGATTAGAAGTCTGGCAACAAGACAATTGTATCATACTAAATCAAGGAAAATATACAATTGATATCTTAACCAAATTTGGAATGATGGAATGTAAACTAGCTGCTACTCTTATGGAAATAAATCTACACAAATTAAAAGATGATATGAACAAATCTGAGGCTGCAGATCCTACTTACTATAGACAAATTATTGGATCCCTGATATATTTGGTCGATACTCATCCTAACATATGCTATGCAACTCACACCTTGAGTCAGTTTATGTGTGCTCCTAAGAAGATACATCTACATCCAGCTAAATATATATTGAGATATCTAAAGGGAACTATTGGAATGAGAATCAAATATGAAAAAGTCAACATTGAATTACTTGGATATTCAGATTTTGATTGGGCTGGAAGCTCCGTTGAGCAGAAGAGCACTTTAGGATATTGTTTTAGTCTTGGATCTAGTATGATTTCTTGGTCTAGTCAAAAACAAACTTCAGTAGCATTGAGTTCCACTGAAGCTGAGTACATTGCATCTTCCTTGGGTGCTAGAGAAGTAGTATGGCTATGAAAGTTGCTATCAAATCTCTTCAAAAGACATTTGAAGCCCACTGTGAGTTGTATTAAACTTTCATCTAATCTAGTGTTTCACAACTGCTCCAAGCATATTGAAATTCCATTTCATTACATTAGAATATGGTGAATTGAGGAGTTATTCAATTAGAATACATATATACAGATGAGCAAATAGCTGATATCCTTACCAAGCCTCTTGCTAAAGTGAAACTGAAATACTTTAGAGAAAAACTTGGTATGATTAATTGTAATTATAAATTTTTGAAATAAAATATTTATTTGATTTGAGTTTATGCTTCTATTGGTTACTTAGTAGCATTTGATATGTAATGAAAGGTGATGATCTTGTAAATAATAAACATGGGTTTGTAGTATGTGAGCATCTCTAGACATTGTTGAAGTGCAAGTAGAGATTATATGGGAATTTTTAGACATTGCTTAAGTGCAAGTAGAGATAATATGAGCATCTCTAGTGCAAGTAGAGATTATAGATGCATCTCTAGACATTGTTTAAGTGCAAGTAGAGATTATATGTGCATCTCTAGACATTGCTTAAGTGCAAATAGAGATCATGAAAATTTAATCACTATGAACATCTCTAGACATTGCTTAAGTGCAAGTAGAGATCATTTACTATTCATATTGTGTTGATTATATGATGATTCTAACTTATTCATGTTTTACTTCTCCCTTGCTAAAGAGGGAGTGTTAATGTTTAGGGTCAGAAGAAGCAAAACATATATTATTTGATATACTGAATATTGCTATTGATATATATATATATATATATATATATATATATATATATGTATGTATGTATGTATGTATGTATGTATGTATGTATGTATGTATGTATGTATGTATGTATGTATGTATGTATGTATGTATGTATGTATGTATGTATGTATGTATGTATGTATGTATGTATGTATGTATGTATATGCCTATGTCCTTATAATATTATATGGATTATTGACAATCTCTTGAAATATTGTTATCAAGTTTCATTGACTATCGACAACCTTTATTGTGTTTGGGCTCCTTTATTATATCGAGAGATAATCTCATTATTGTACCAGTTATATTCTTACTATCGAGCACATATATTAATCAAGGTTGTTTATCATTGTTGTAAAGGAATATGCCTTCGAAGAGGCATGCCTCTACATGGCCCTTGGGCTACATAGAGACATGACTCTTTGGAGTCATGTCTCATGTTCACATATTTATGTGCACTCTAGCCGCAGGAAAGATATCAATCCATGGCATTCAAAGTACCTACAGTTAATAAATAACTATTGTAAGAACATAGCTCTCTATTAATATTATTGCATTAGTTACATTTCACTTGAGTTATTATAGTATACAACTCGAAGAAGAAAGATAAACTATGATCGCTACCAAAGAAGAAGTAAATACATTCAGCATTATTCAAGTAAGATATTCTTTGCAAGAATTTATTTTGTAATTGTTTTATCTATTAGGGATCCACAATAATTAGCAGTATAGATCAAAATACATCATAATGGTAACAAAATTGAACATGATTTTTACAACAACATATGATTCTTTCCTTGTTAATCCTTACATACCATGGTTTACACTTTTCAAAAGATCTTTGACTAATGGTAATAGTTAATAGCTTACCATCTACAATTTTTTTGAACAATTCAGTTTGAGTAATGTCCAAAAGATGTTTAGGATGTGGATCAAATATTTTTGATCCAACTCTCAATTTAAGAACATCTCCTTTATAAGGTGATACTCTTGTTTTATCATGCCAAAAAATTTCAACCAAACTCTTGACTTCACTAGTAAGTTTTATATCAGATCTCAGAAGTCTACCACTAGAACTCCATAAACTATTTGTTGGATCACATTCAAAGTTAACCCTTCTCTTTAAAGCTCTTTCTAAAGTCTTACAGTTCACACTAAGATATCCACTTCTGTTACTAATCAATCTTTTGTCAGTAGTTGATTAGTTAACTAAAGCTATTGTTATTGCTCGTCATGCTACATCGTTATCTTTAGAGCGACTTCTTTTTCTAATAACATCAAAGGCACTAGAAATAATGGATACAAATTATTTTAAAGAATCATTTTTATTCTTGGGTTTTGCATACATTCCTAACCTTTTCATTACTTTTTGCATTTTAGACATTTTAATTAGTTACAACATCAACTGACATTGAAACCCAATTTTCTTATTATAAAAAATGTCTATATAATCTATTAGCATGTGTCCTAATTTGTCTCCATGAAACCAATTCATGAAGATTATCTAGCACATCATTAGAAAAATGAAAATTATGTTCACGCGCTTCAGTATCATTCAGACATGTTTGTTCAGTACTTAGTGTTTCCATATCTACATTCATGCCATTGTTATTTTCAATTGGCATTTTATTTTCAATGTTTTTTGGAATTTGAAGCTCATTTCATTTTTTCTTGGTATTTTTTTTAGGGAATGCATTTCCATTGGAGTTTATTGTGCATGATCATTGGCAATCTATTCTAATGAAGAAATATAAATTGTTTAAATTGTAACCTACTTCTAAAAAGTCACCAATTTTATTATGAGAAAAAAACTTGAGGGTTTGGAGACACACCTATATTGAATGTTTGATTAGAATGTGCACCTAAATCTCCTTGTATTGGGTTTTCTTGTTTAGCCTCTTCATCCATTGTGGTATCCTCTATGTCTTTCTCCTTTGAAACATTGCTCAACTCTCTAATTCTTTGTCTTGTCTCTCATTGACGTTGTGCTTCATTCTCTTTGTTTGTTGCAATCTCCTCATTTGTTAGAACTTTTATTTTCTTCTTTCTTCATTGTTTTGATCCTATTTTTGTACCAGTTTTAAATTCAAATCAATAGCTTGCAAATTGTAGAAGATGAAAAGAAAAGAAAATTTAATTATGATAGAAATTCATTGTTGCAATTCAAAATTGTCATTCAATCATTGTAATAATTGAAAAATGCTTTGTGGGGAATCTTTTGGGTCCCAATGGGTACATCAGAATTGGATACCTAATTTTTAAACAATTGGGTACCCGATTTTGAAAAAATTGGGTGCATGATTATTTAAAAATCGGGTACCCAATTTTGCTAACGGCTAAATTCAAATTGGACACCCAATTTTTGAATTGCAAATTGAGTGCTCGATTCTAGTGCCATGGGTAGGAATTCACATTGGGTTTTGCCTTGGGGAAAGGCATGGCATAGGATTGGTGGGACCATGCCTATGCCTTTATGAACCAAATTTTGACTAAGGCATTTAAACGACAATTTCAGGGATTGTTGTAATTTTTATACAATCATCCCCATTGAATTTTTGACAAAATAAAAACCCATTATAGGTCTTACTATTATGATTTCAAAAATATAAATTTTATAATATTATGAGTTTATTTGCTATTTTTCTATTATTTATTAATCAAAAGTATCTCTTAAACATAAAATAGTGAGATTCACTAAAACTTTAATAAATTTTTAAAATTTTCATATTTTTAAAATTAATTTACATGTCATTAATCTTCATATGATTCTTTTGAAGTTAAAAAAAATTCAAAAAAAAAATTGATTAAATTATGACATTTGTACACGAGAGGTTTTAGAAATTAGCTTAATCATCAATTAAAAATTAATAAATAAAATATTCATCAAAAAATTCAAGAAAATTATTCTGATCAATCTTTAGTGTGTCAAGTAACTTTATTTAAAAGGATTCAAAAAATTTATTTAGTTGTGTCAAATTATGGTGTTCGTACACGAGTGTGGTATGGTCTTGAAACAAACATTTTGAAAAAGTGGTTTTTAAAGATACCTACTAAAAAAATAATCTATCATATGGGTATACAAATAAATTACATATTCAAAAAGGAGATTCCATGCACTACAATTTTTTTGTGATTTTTAAAAAAATATTTAATATCTAAATGCCTCAAATTGTGGCATCAATTGACAATATATTTCAAAAATAGGAAAAACACTTCCACTTTTTGGCCAAAATTGAGACCCAACTTCTTGCATTGGCCCACTATTTAAGGAGATGGTGGAACACATTTTTGGTTTTTGATCAATGTTGTTTAGTAGAGATTTGTGCGAAGCAGAGAGAAAGAGAGATGTAAGGTGAATAGAGTAGAGCAAAAGGAAGATCAAATAGAGTTTGAGCAAAGTGAAAGTGTGAAGAAGTGAATCATCCAAGGAGAGATACAAGGAGGAAGACAAAGCATGACATAGATCTAAAAAAGCAAGGTGGTGTTAATTCTTACAGATCATTTGTCTGTTACTTTCTTACCATTGTACTAGAAAAATCTCTTAACCGAGTGGACCTAACAAGTCTGTGAAATCATATATGGTAACATCAATCAGTGATGTTTGTAAGCCCTTTAGAGAAGACCACTCTTTAGAAAATATCAAGGAGTGATAAGGTCTAGATGATCTTTATGTTAAAACCTTCTAACTAGGTCACACTAAAAATGTGCATTTTAACAACGTTGGCTCCTAGCAGAGCTTACTTTAGAAAGAGTGAAATTATTTGGGTTGCTGGTCCCAATTGGTTTTTCCCTTTACTAGGTTTCCACATTAAATCATGGTATCAAATGTGTGAATGTTTTTATGTATGATATTACTTAATACTGCAACTTGGTAACAACTAGGTAATAGTAAAGTAAAAGCTAAATTATATTTCTAATACTTGGTAATAATAGAAATAATGAGATAACCCTTTGGAGTAAATTGATTACAAGATTGAATTGTTGAGTTGAATGAGAATGTTGAGTTAATACTATTGATGTTTATGAAGTTGAATTGGTAGTAAAGTTTTTGAAAGGCCTATTGGATAATTGGATATAACTAATTCACCCTTCTTTTCAATTATCTAACAATTGGTATTTGAGAATAGTTCTTGGAGGAAAAAATTTGAAGGAACTTGAACTAAAGATCCAAAGATGTATAAGAGAGAGGTACTTAAGATGAATAAGGAGAATTTATCATCATTGAAAAGTAGAATGAGGTTATATCTATCTAAAATCGATGACAATGCTACTTACTAGCTAGATAATGAATAAATTGCACTTCCACTTCCTATGAGCTTGGAACAAATGATTGAAATCACATTTTCCCTAAATGATCTTGAGTTTGATGATGTCACTTGTACTATTTTAATGATAAACAAATGTGGGAGAAATTGGCACTTGTACGTGGTGGATATTCAAATGTACTAAGAGCTAAAGTTGGTAGTCTAAGAGAGGCAAGTATGATGACATGAGAATGAAAGAAGGTGAGAAGGATGCACATTATGTGATCCAAATCAAAGAGTGTGGTTATGATATTGTAAGTAAATTTCTTAGAACTCTCCTATCCATTTATGCTATTAAATTTTTTGAAATTCAAGAAGTTAAAGGTATGTTTGGAAATGGTTTGACACTTGATAGTTTAGTTTCTCTATTGATTGCATTTGAGCAATTATGATAATAGTTTGGTTACAATTGGAAATGCTTTTAAGTCTTCACTAACTATTGGTAATTCAAAGAAAGAGAAAACTAGTAAAGGTGAATCTAATTTTGAATCTGAAGATGATATGGATGATATTGAAACATTGCTTACAAGGAGATTATCAAGAGAAAAAGGTAAATTCAAAGGTAAACTACACCTAATATGTGTCAAGTGCAATGAAGTTGGTCATTTTGTAGCTAAGTATCCTAACATAAGTAAGGATGACATAAATGATAAGAAAGATCACAAGTACAAGAATATTGATTACAAGGACAAAGAAAACAAATCATGCTACATTGTTGAAGAAGAGTACACTGAGTCTAGTTATGATGATGAGAAAGAAGCAGTTGAGAGGTTTGGTTGCTATTAAGGAAGATCCCAATGGAGAAGGGTATGAGAGTGAAAAGGCCCTTATTTCACATATTAGAAAAAATAATACATGGATCATACATAATAGATGCTCACATCACATCACTAGTGACCTAATAAGTTTGATAAATTTGAAAAAATTGATGATGGTGGAACTAATAAGTTAGGTAACGATGTTCCATGTCTAGTGAATGGTAGAGGATCATTAATGCTAAATGATAAAATCAGATGTGATGATGCTTACTGTGTACAAGGACTAAAATATAATCCTTTGTGTTTCCAAATTGAACAATTCAAATCACAAGCTGGAGCTTTAGAACGAAAAAATCAAAAGTTTTGATGACAAAAGAAATTTGATTGGAACTGGAATGCAAACTAAAGGTAATCTATTTTATCTTGGCCCCACTGTTTATACATTTTTGTTTGCTATAGTGTTGTGGCATAAGAGGTTGTGTCATGTAAACTTTGAGAACATGGTGAAGGTTAGTAGAAAGAAAAGAGTTAGAGGCTTACTAAATCTGCATAAACCTAAGAATGCCATATGCAAAGAATGTCATCTTGGTAAGATGACAAAGTCAAGTTTTTCAAGAAAGTCACGCACTTCTAATGATATTTTTGAATTAATGCATACTGGTCTGTGTGGAAATTTATTATGGTGACATATACTTCATATTATTTATTGATGATTACACCATGATGATGATTGTCATGTTCATGAAGGTAAAATTACATGCTTTTGATATGTTCAAATGGTATAATGCTAGAGTTGATAAAGAAATGGGTAAATAATTGAAATGTCTAAGATTTGAGAGAGGTGGTGAATTTATGTCTATTGAATTCACTAACTTTTGTGCTGAGAATAGTATCAAAAGACAATTATTTGCTCCAAGGACACCACAAAAAAATATAATTGCTAACAAAAGAAATAGATCAATTGTGGATTATGCAAGGACATCATTGATTGAAAATAATGTTTCCCCTTTGTTCTGGAGAGAAGCTATAACCACTGAGTCTACACTCTCAACTAAGTTCAATTGAAGATATATAGAAGTAAGCTTTATGTTCATGAGGATTCAAGGAATGGAGAATATGTGACTCAATCTAAGTATGTAAATGAAATCTTGAAAACATTTGGAATCGATGAGTCAAGACCAGTTGGTACACCTATGGTGACTAGAGTGAAATTGTCAAAAGAAGATACTACTATTGATGTAAATGAAACTCAATACAAATCAATGACTGGTAAACTACACTATGTTGTGCATAATAGACTAGAGATCACACATGTTGTTGGAATTGTTGCAAGATTTTTATCTAATCTAAAGGAGACAGACATGAATGTTGTCAAGAGGATATTTATGTCATGCCCAAACTACAAGGGCAAAAACACACAAATTTTTTTTTTTAAATTTAATTAAAATGCTCTAAGTTTGATAAGTTTGTGTCCAAAGTTAAAGTAGAGGTTCTTTACATTTCATCTTAAGTTTATAGTCATGAAGATTGAATCAATCGTTTAATTTGGAACTTTTTCTATTCAATTGATATCGATCATTTGTTACATTTTTACATAATTATTCTTAATTTAAATTTACTACTTAATTTTCAAAAACAATTTTCATGATTAATCTAAGAGTTAACATTTTCAGTTTATACTACACTAACTTTTTAATCTAGTTATCCTTAACACTAAGTTCTTAACATCTTAACGCTCTCAACAAAATAAAATATGCTAATATTAACACGTATGAACGAATCCACTAAATTTAAAAGAAAAAACACTTTATATACACTCTAACTAATTTAAAACTACTGAAATATGTATATATAAATTTACAATCCCTAAACAACAACAACTACTAATCATAATTTAATGACTAACTTTTTAATAAAAAAAACTACTAACAAATACTAATAATAAAAGATGTAGCAATATTAACATAACTAATTTATAGTAAACTAAATCAAATTACAATTTAACTTGATACTAAACTAGAAACTAACTTAACACTACTCATATTAAAATAAACTTAAATAAATATCTAACACATACTATGCTAGGACCAAAACTAATTTACTTTCTAACCACACCCTATACTCACTTCCACATACTCCCCTCAAAAACCTAGTGCCTACCTATCTTGACCAAAGGGGAGAAAGGAAATGGTTTAATTTAAGCAAGACAATATTATCCTCCACTCTACACATCCTACCCACTAATCTAGTGCTAGCACATCACTACTCTCCCAACCCCCACATCACATCCCAATCCCCTTCAAAAAGTGACACACGTCACATCCCTTCTCCCATCCCTCCATGCACTTCCCAAGTGCTAAGTGCTCTGCCCAAAGTGCTGCGCTAACCTAGACCCATGAGGTGGCACCAAAACATTTCCTACCTCAAGCAAAGCCCAAGTAAAGTGGCAACCAAAGGAAAGCAAGGTGGAAGAAGACTAAAACATTTAATCCCCTTTTTACAAGGCATGTCAGATCTTAGGTTTGCAAATTCCATGGAGAGGACAGGGTGACATCATCCCTTATGATGACAAGATGACTTTGTTTATAAAAAAAAAAACCTTTTTAAATACACAACCAAAAACTGGCGCCCAAGTAGGGATTAATTGCAAAAAACTTTATTAGGTAGCAAGGGTAGATATTTAGGATATTAAGTTAGGTAGATATTATCTTATATATATATATATATATATATATATATATATATATCTAATTTTAAATTTAAGAATATTTTCAAGAATATTCTCTGTTGCAATATAACAATAAATCTCAAGCCCATACAAAATCCAAAGGGTTTTTGCTCTAGAAATGTAAGTTTTTTTTTTTTGAAGTCATAATTTTTCTAAGTATACATTTTGAAGTTGATATATTATCCAAGAGGGGATTATTATTATTATTTTTTAAAGTAAATCTAATAGGACTTCTTGCAACTAAATAAGTTTTTTTTTTTGAAGTCATAATTTTTCTAAGTATACATTTTGAAGTTGATATATTATCCAAGAGGGGATTATTATTATTTTTTAAAGTAAATCTAATAGGACTTCTTGCAACTAAATAAACAAGAGATTTAATTATCCATTTAAACCACAATGCAAGAATTGATTTGTAACACCTTAATCATAACCAAAAGAAAAGACACAACAATAAAAAAAATAATACCATACAAAGATAAAACCCATACAATTCGTTTTAACTTCATATCATATTACCATAACAAAATAGCTTTGTCAACCTGGTATTGAAATGAACTACAACAACATTAAATCATTACTGATCATTATATCTGAGTATATAAAATATACCCTTATTTTAAATACAATCAATAATACAAAAACTTTTAGGTTGACACTGATCATAATTCAGATTCTGAGTTGTTTGTAACCATAATACAAACTACAATCAGCCTTCAATAATAAGGCAGAATTTCCTACTTCCAAGTCCATAAACAAATCCTATATCAGACCTAAAATCAAAACAAACAACACAATCGAAAAACACAAATAGGGCTTAGTAACACTAAATAAGCTGATGAGTTCTTCAGTAAACCTGCATATTAGATAATATAACAGCATGAAATACACGTATCCAAATAAAGGATTATCAGAAAGTTCTATTTTTCTTTTCACAACCAGATTTATAGCAAGTACATAATTTCTTACAAACAGATATACAAAAATAAACTCGCATAGAATATGTCAAGGTAATGATCCAGTAGTTTCATGGGTGTCAACATAAGAATCTACGTTCATCCATTCGTAGGATTCTATATGTCAGGTGAATCCATAAAGTTCTTATCTTGTTATATGTAACCCAACCCATGAGTTTTAGATATTACCACTTGATTAAATAATTGTCATAAACTTTCCCATAAGGATCTAGACTAGTGTCGGAGGGCATCCGAAAAAATAATTCTATCACCACAAGTTACTCGCTTTATGACAGCCACCCAATCTAAAGGATCACACTTGCATAATCTAATACACATGTAATTCTAGTTTTACAAAACAGAAGAAAATTTGAAGTTTTATTTATTCAATTTCAACTAATAAATTATTTCTGTTGCTTCAATTTAACAATTGAATTAGCAACCAAAAAATATTAGTTATCGACAAACTTCCAATTTTCCCAATGTAATCACTAATCAGATTACCAAACAAAACCATAATTGTAATTTTCCAAAAGAAATCCATATTTAAAAGTATCAAATACAACTTTGTTTATTTTAATTATTCATAAGTAACCAAACCATTAATAAACACATTTACTATATTCTTAACATTTAAACTGTTTTAGCAAGGCAAGAATTTTACTAAAATCTGAATACCAGAATCAAGCAATTCCCATTTTTGGAAACAAGTAGCCACATTAACCTTATGAATGTAAACATGTATTTTAATTCTAGCAATCTATTCATAAGGAAATACATACATACTGATACATATATTTTTATACATATATATACATATATATACACAGCAATATCTTTCGATATATATATATATATATATATATATATATATATATATATATATATATATATATATATATATATATATATATATATATATATATATATATATATATATATACACAATCTTTTTCACTGAATGAAACAAATAGCTTACTGATAACTAAAATTTTACTACTATTAATAGTAACTTTTGTCAAAAAGTCGATGACAAAGAAATCTAATGTTGTCTGATATCATATTCAAATATCCTTGTACCTAAAATGAAATATAGATCTCCCATCGAATACAATAATTGTAGCCATAAAAATAGTTGAATCTAAAAGTTCCCAATTCTCCTACAGCCTACAAGATATTCTTGTTTGAAATTGATGTTTTAAGACTAATAGTAAGTTAACTGCTGCCATTATAACAATGTAACTCATTTAATGTCCACTATTCAACTCAGCGAACATCCTCTGTTCTACATGACTCTTTAAATAAAGCAATCGATACCATAAAAAAAATGACTGTTTTGGATAGACCGAAACCGACATTTATGTTTTGTGAGAAACATCAAACCCTTTTCCCTTAATCTATTCAGCACAGTATTTAGTTTCGCTATAACCCATATATACATTATAAATTCATTGCAACACAAAGAATAGGGTATATAGATTTTCCCACCCGATTCTGGGTTTATACCGAGTTTGGTGATGAACACACCAAATTTGGCATACTCACAGAGTTGGGTGTCAAATTTTCCACAAAGCCACTGCGTATTCGATATTCATTATTTAAAAATGAAATATTACAAAAGAAAAAGGATTGAGTTAAAGAAAAGCCCCCTGCCTATGCAAATGCAGAATGATAATCAAGGAGAAACTACCTGGAGAACCCTCAACTACCAACTCGCATCCCAAGCCTCCAACTCTCTATGCCTTAGTACAAAGATAACAATGAAACCCTCTCAAACAATGAGATAGAGAAAATGCAACCACAAAAAGATAGAAGAATGAGGAATATGAATACGTAAGGATTTATAAAGCTGGAGTGAGAATCGAAAATCATCCTCATGCTCACCAGAATCTCCAAAATAAGCGCAGAGAAACTCGTTCAACAGAGTTTCCATGAAACCCCCATTGGAGCTCATCAATGGCAGACTAAACTCAAAATCCAACTAACTCCAAGCCAAAATGACCGACAAACCATGGAAATCAATGCTCATTACTACAAGCTTATCTCTAACAACTATCCTCTCAATTTTTCAACACATGGCGAGTGCAATACCAATTCAAAAATCGATGAAACTGCCCACCATAAATTCCCATAACATTGCCGCCATAAACCAAGCCCAAAACAAGGCTAGATTTATAAGTTAGGCTAGCGGTCATGCCAGTAAAAGCTTAGGTTAGGTATTAGTCTTAGTCGAATACATTAGGTTAGCTAAGGAAATGACTTAGCTTAACATAGTATTAGGTATTAATGTTAACATTAATATTTATATTAATGATAATATTAATATTAATATCAATATTAATCCTAATTAATATTAAGATTATAGCATATCAATATGTATATACATATACATATAATTATAACTTGTATAAATATAAACACAAGCACACAAATATACCAACAATTACACACACACACACACATATATAAACTAATATATATATATATAAAAAATTATTAAATACTTTATGCACTTATATTTATATATATATATACATTTATATAACGTTATATATATATATATATATATATATATATATATATATATATATATATACCAAAAGAAAACTGGCAAATAAAAGATTCTAGGGACAATTAAAATTAATGCCACATTAATCATAAGTCTGAAAAAGTCCAAAAGTAATGAAACTAAAACCGATCCAAATGAAATTTAAAAAAAAACTGAATTGCCTTATCTGAGAACCATTTCTTTACTGCAGGATTTCAAAATCTAAAATGTCAACATTAATTCTGAGAATCAGATCTTAGAAACATTTGACTTCTCATAGTGCATAAATAAAACAACATAATGATGCCAGAAACAGAATAGTTTCTACAAAATCAAAGTTTCAAAACAAGTACCAAACCATCTAGTAAATTAAACTAATCTTAGAGTCTGAGGTAACAGATGCAGAACTGTCAGGGGCATGACATGATTTAATTCCAATAATCACGAAAACTGAACCTTCATTCATGATATGAATTTTTTTTTGTTTTCAACATATAAGGAAACTTGAAATTTGGTCTAATTGAATCAACATCATTTTCATCCTATTTTTGATGTGCATCCATATTAATTCAAATTTACAATTAAGTCTCATGAGAAACAATACTACTCAACCATTATTTTATTGTCAAACCTGATTCAAAGGCTCAGCCGAGAAAGAACCAGGAAGAAAACTCGACGTCGTTGCCATTACAACAAGGTTTTGAAATAGAAATTACATAGGATTCCAATCCCAAAATTACAACAATTTAATTGAATTTCCTTCATGACCCTTATCAAGGGATCCATATCATTTTCTGCAATACATTGCTAAGGTCGTGGAGAAAACAAAATTTGATCAAGTGTCAACAAGCATGACCAAGAGACAAAATCAAACATGCATATTTTCATACTAGGTTTTCACAACAGGACTCACAATGAATCAAAAACTAAGGAAAGGTGGATTCTTCCAATAGGAGAAGTCAGACACAACACGAAAATAGATGCCCAATCGGGGCTATGAATCAAGAACTTTCGTTCTTCCATTTTAACATGCCAAACTCATACGAAGTTTGTGCTGATAGGTAGGGGCCCATAACACCCTACCCTCTCTCCCTCTTCTCATCCTAAGAAGAGACTCTACACTTGTTGGAGTCCAACTAAAAAGACCTTTCCCAAAATTGGTCACTTCTGCCCTATCCAAGGGTGAGTAATACCAAAACACCCATACAAAAAAACTTCAAAATTCAAACATAAACATGAAAGAAAATCATTCAAGAAACATGGTTGCAATCCTTCCCAACATACCCAACATACATGCAAGAATCCAAATAACAACACCATAGCATTTAAGCATGAAACAAGCATAAAAATCTGAACAAGGGAGATGAAGAACTCCTACCTTCATAAAGAGGTAATGGTAAATGAATAGTTTGAGTAGAGTTTTTCCTTCCTTCAATCTTCCCAGACTCCTCTCTAAAAGTAGAGATTGGGTAACCACCAAAACTACTCCAAGAAGGGTCTCTAAATAAGACTCAAACTCAACCAACCAAAAGGCAATAACTTCCCCCACTCACCTACAAATCTAGAAGTTTCTAACTCAACCCATACTAAGGTTAACCACTAAGTGGAGTTGAGGTGATGCAACTCATGGTAGCCATATACAATTTTCGCACAAAGGTAAAAATAGACTTTTTGAGTGACCTCAAAAGTCAATAAAAGGGGCTTAGGGGTTGGAAAATGCCCCCAACCCATACCCATACCCCTTGGGTAAAAACATTTCATGTTTTAAAACCTTAGGAATAGATTTGGGACCAAACAAAAGCTAGGAAATATTTAGGACCATCTAACAACTCTAAAAATGAAGATTAAGCACTAATCCAGATTAGGGGTGACTAAACTCAATTAGAAAAAAATTTAGCAAAAAGACACTAACTTAATTCGACTTAGGTCCAAAGGTTACACAGCTAACCCTAGCTAGCACACTGAAAAGCATAAACAATTCACGAGTGTCAAGTGACACTATAAGAACATAGTTAAGAACATTAACATTTACTGATCACAGAAAAATACATACATACATCTCACAATTAATTTAGTTACGAACAACAAGGTTTCCACAATTAGCACATAGGGATCAATTTTGTTCCTCCATCGAGTTTCTCGGCTAAAATATCTTGCACACTCATTGCACACATCAGTAGTCCCATAAAATCACATGCACATATGTATATACGTATTAGGAATCACATAAATTGAAACATACATCTTAAAATCAATCAGGGTTTCTTTCATCGTACTTATATCCTTAATCATAAAAATTCCATAATCAATGTGTTAATCCTGCATTTACTTATTTCATCAACATACATATACATAAAACATTAAATGAAAAACATCAATATATTTGAAAGTAAACATCACACAACATGAAATAATATAATATGTTCAAAGCATCAGATAATGTCTCGACATCTCGAGTCGTGAGTATCAAAATAATAATAATGTATCACTATGCTACAATGGGTCGGAGCGAGGCCTCACAATTTAGATATCTTAAAGGGATTGAAGGTTTTCAACTATGGTATAAACAAGATGGTGACTTTACTCTTAAAGTCTATACTGATGATGATTGAGTTGGTAATGTTGATGATAGAAAAAATACAAGTGGCAAAGCTTTCTTTTTATGAGAAAGATTGATAACATGGTTGAGCAAGAAACAAAGTTGCATTTCACAATCTATTGTTGAAGTTGATTATGTTATTGTTGTAATTAATTATTCTAATATTATTTGAATTAAGCAATTGTTTGAAGGAATGCAAGAAGAAATAATCGAGCCTATTACTATTGATTGTGATAACAGTAGTGCAATAAATGTATCAAAGAATCTGGTGATGCATGCAAAGAAAAATCATATATCAATCAAGTATCACTACTTGAAGGAGCGAGTACAAGATAAACAAGTTAGGCTTCAATATGTGAAGTCTAAGGAGTAAATACTAGATATATTTACTAAGTCATTGCCTAAGAATACTTTTGAGTATCTAAGAGGTAAATTGGGGGTTCTTCAACCCCTATCCAAAATTCACTAAGTAAATATGCAAGTTGCATCAATTCATGGATTAACATAAATAACTCTATGGAGTTGATGTAAGAGTTCACACTTAGGAGCAGTTCTGAAGTTGTGAAGATGATTGTAATGAAATTGATGTAAATAGTACATGTAAGGTACAAGGTATAACTAAAAGGTTTTGTAAGTTTCACATTGGAACTTATAGTTACCTTTGGAATTTTTTTCAAAGGGGGAGAGAATAAGTAAAGAGGGAGAGAATGAATAAAGGAGGAAAGTATAACCAAAAAGAGAGGAAATAACAAAAGGGAGTGAGTATCCAAAGATTGAAGATTGATTGTTGATAATTATTGTCAAAGGGAGAGAATAAAAAATGAGTATGAAATATCAAAGAGGGAGGTGACACAAAAGATTGAAGATACTACTGAACAGAAAGAGATCATATCCTAAGGGGGAGACTTGTTGAAGATTGATGGTGATGAAGGAACATATAGAGTACACCTGATGATGAAATTTTGTTGTAGATAACCTAAATGAGAACCTAGAGCTGAAAAGTTGTATTAATTGTGAATGCATATATTTGATTATCTTATGTAATGTTTTGTAATGTAAAATCATATGTTTATGTGTTTTCATCAATGCCAAAGGGGGAGATTGTTAGCCCCAAGTGATGATTTAACCAAGAATTCTATGAATATACATGAACGAGTCACATCATTTGTTATGTAGCCATTGATGTCAAAGTCTTAGTTGGCTAGACATTATTCTATTTTAGTAGAGTGCCATATCATTTGATTGATGAAGAGGATTTGAAGAAAGTATGTTAATGATAGAGTGATAAGTATGGTATTCAATGGGCACTTGAATGAGTTGGACAATGATAATGTAATATTGGTTTGATTTTTTCACAATCATGTAATCATGTAATGTAATGATGGAGCCTTATATTCACTGAGTTACACAAACTAAACCAAGTGACAAGGTGAAAGGACTATAGTATTGCCCTAGTTCAACAGTGTTAACTGAGTAATTGATATCTTAACCGAGTGATGTATTATCTAAGTGAAATTTAATGTTCACCGAGTATGAGTTGGAAGAACAAGTCAAGAAAGATGGAATCTAAGGCCAAGTTATGGTGAAAATAAAGAATGTCCAAGAAGTTCAAAGGTGTGAGTCAAAGTTAGTTACAAGAACAATGACTAGAAAAATTAAATGAAGATTTGATGATGGAGATTGAAACAAGATAAGGATGAGCACAAATTTCAATGAAAGTTCTATTTTCTAAGTGACTAAATATAATGAATCTGAGATCTATGGATGTGGCTAAGTAGAAAAATCTAGAAGAATATGAAAACAAAGAGTTTACTATTTAAGGAGATGTTGGAATAAGTTTTTAGTTGCTAACCAATATTGTTAAGTTGGAGATTTGTGTGAAGCGAAGAGAAAGATAGATACAAGGTGAATTGAGCACAATAGAAGGAAGATCAAGCAAAGTTTGAGCAAAGGGAATCAGTCAACCAACGATAAGAGAAGGAGGAAGACATAGTAGAACAAAGATTAGAAAAAGAAAGGTGGTGCTAAATCTTACAGATCATTTGATTGCTACTTTCTTACCATTGTAGCAAAAAATAAAAATAAACCGAGTGGACCTAACAAGTCTGTGAAATCCTATTTGGTAACATCAATTAGTGATGTTTGTAAGTCCTTTAGAGCAAGTCACTCTTTAGACAGGATCAAGGAGTGATAAGGTCTATATGATCTTTATGTTAAAACCCTCTAACCAGGTCACATAAAAATGTGCTTGTAAACCTTTAACAAGGTTGGTTCCTAGTAGAGCTGACTTGGAAGAGTGAAATTATTTGGGTTGCTGGTCCCAGGTGGGTTTTCCTTTTACGGGGTTTCCATGTTAAATCATGTTGTCAAATGTGTGAATGTTTTTATGTTGCAAGTTGATTTTCATGATATTTTCTTAATACTGCAACTTGGTAACAACTAGGTAACAATAAGGTAAAATCTAAATTATATTTTCGATACTTAGTAATAACAAAAATAATGAAATAAGGGTTTGCAGTAAATTGATTACAAGATTGAATTGTGAAGTTGAATGAGATCACCATGTTAATGCTATTGATGTTTATGAAGTTGAATTGGTACTAAAGTGTTTGAAAGGCTTGTATAATGGTGGAGGTGGGAGTACTCATGTAGGCTAAGTATCCTATGTGGTGACAACCTAGGGACAAGTACTTCAATTTATTTTTTTGAAGGGGGAAGGGGTGTGAGTCTCTGCATTTCACTTTAAAATACTTAAATACAATTCACAACAAATAAAGAAGTTACCATTATAATTATATGTTGACATTGGAGGTTTAGACAATTACATATATGAAAAAAATGTAGAACTACAATGCAGTGATTGCATATTTGGAACATTTAAGCTATGCCAATAATGGTTTTATTGATTTAGCTTTAAAATCTTTCCAATGAATGTAATTCGTAGGTGTAAAGCTAAATTACACAACCTCCGCAATGAAAAAGTGGGAGCTCAAAATAGTGGCAAAGAAATGATTGAAAAAATGACTCTTACATTTCATATGCTTAACTTGGATTTTGGAAGGATTATTTGGACCAGTTAAAATAGAAATATGCACATGTATTTTTGTTGTGCTTCCCTAGCATCATGTGGCTCATGTGCATCCACCCAAGCATTATGCTTTTCATTGTGAGAAAATGTCTCTTTAATTGTGGCCTTCTAAGAAAAAGACCGCTCCATTCCCATTGAGATGCCACAAGAGTCATTTGGGGTTAAATGAATGAGGACAGAGGAATTGCCTACATGAACTAAGCATCCCCGTCCATTAATATGTGTGATTATATTGAAAAGAATGTAGAGTATATGATCGATGAAGAGAAACCACTAATGGATTTGTCAATAGATATCTATGCAAAATGGAAATGTATTTAAAAATTGAATAAGGCTCTTTATTTTATGTGATCTTTGTATCTTAGTCTCTAGTTAATTTTTTTAAAAAATCCACAAGCAATAGGATTGTTATTTTTGCATAACTTTATAATAGCTTCATAGGTTAATCAAAATTTTGTCACACACACACACACACACACAAAATCATAAAATAATGTTAGACAAACATTATTCATTAAATGGAGATGAATATGTGTGTGTGTGTGTACATATACACATAAATATATAGACACACACCTATGGTTGTATATATAAATAAATATGTATATACAATGTGTGTGGTAATTAGTGGAAATTGGAAAATTAATGCTATTTTTTTTCTTAAGTTAAAATTGCAGGTTGATTAAACCTTTAACCTAATTAAACCCATATATTAACTATAAAATTATATAGATTAACCCTACTCATAAACTTATTTTCCAATGTAAAACTATGTGTAATGCTAAACCTAAGTCTAATGTTAACCCCAATTGTAATACTAACCTTTTAACATCGTTTATTACCCCAAAAATAACATTAATTTTAAGTAAATTGTAGCACTTATTCTAATTCTGAGCATATTGTACAATTATTTGATTTTGAATTCTAATCATAACCCTAATCCCAACCCTAAAGCTAATACTAATTCTAATTGTAAATATTACCTTAACCTTTCCCATAGTTTTATTTCTAATTCAAAGTACTAATAATTATAACTATAATTTAATTTTAGGCTTGTTAATGGGCCAAAGTGGGTTAATCCATCATGGGTAATAAGTTTGAATCATTGCAATGATGGAGAACATAGATTTCTACCAGCATTGTGGTCAAGTCAACAGGTTTGCAAGGCTTTGGCACTCACTTCTACATTTACACTACCAAGTAACTAGTTGTTGGGGACTCCTTCTTATAACATTGAGTGTTATCCTCGTGCAAGGGTTTTTTTATTGCTTCATTTTCCTCTTCTTAGGATCATTGATTTAATCTTGAACAAGTTGTGGGTTTGGGAAAATTATACTATTTTTTCAAAACCCTGGACTGTTTCTTTTAACCCTCTAACCAAACAACTTAATTTGCATTTAGTGTGGGTTTGTGTTCTTGATCTCCCACTTCATCTCTAGGATATCTCTTGCTTCGAGGTCATTGGAAACTCTCTTGGTTGTTTCTTGAAGATGGATGAAGCTACCACTACATTGGGCCATTCCACTTTTACTTTTATTCTGGTTGATATAGATATCTCCAATCCGTTTCCAAGGGAGGTGGTGTTGATGGTCAAAGTGAGGCCATGGACCCAACTGTTGGATTTTGAGTGTCTTCCATTGCATTGTTCTTCGTGCTTCTCTATAAGACACATGGCTACTAATTTCAATCTTCTACATAGGAATGGTGTTGCTACTTGGCGAAGAGTTGCAAGTGGTGATTATTTAACAGTCAATTCTTTTGGTTATCTCTCTAATTCTTCCTCTGAAGGCTCTTAGTCTATTGATGAAGATGACAACCCTATTGAAATCTAGATGAGGCTCATGTTGTTGATCAGAACCAAACCTCTACTACTTTTTTGACTTCTACTTTTATTTAAACATTGTTTGTGCTCCTGCTACTTCAACTGCAACCCCCACTTGCCTAATGACCCCTACTTCTACTTCTATGTTGTAACAAGTCTCTGTTGATAATGCTATGCCTCTTCAATACTCTTGACCCAATGTTGACAAGTCTCCTAGCAGGGTCTCCTTTGTTGGTGAGCCTAAGCATAACATCGCCTGAACAATAGTCCAACAACATAAGAAGAACTAATCTTCAAACTCTCATTCATCTTCTCATGGGGCATGAGTTTTTTCTTTTCTTTGAAGGGCCTCTAGCCTTAGTATTATTTTTTATTCTTTCTAGTTAGCACCTATTGTGATGCATGTTTGTTATTAATGTTTTTTTTTCTACATTTAGGCCTTGTTCACATAAGGGACAACTCCTTTATTATTGGTCACTTTTATAGTTAAAAAACAAAAAGTTTGAAATAATGGAACACTCCAATTAAATGCGATTAAATTTATTTCAAACTAGTTTCAATTTTCAGAATTTGATGGTTACTAATTCTAGATTTCTTATTTGTAGATTTCAATATGAATGTGATAGACTTGATTTATGCCAAATGTATGTGAAGAAGATTCAGTATTAACAAACACTTAATATCAAAGTATAATCATAGAACTCTAAATAAGCGAGAGCATTTATCAATTTTGATACTCTTTAGCCTGACCAGGCATAAGCATGTATATGGTGTGAAGGGTTTTGTTATTGTGTGGATGTTTCTCCACAAAGTGGAGATATGTCCACTCAAGACATGCCCTTCCAATAACAATGATTAGTTAAGCATAATGTAACCAATTAAAAATCAATATTTTGTCATTTGCTTGTGATAACAAACCTCTACATCATATCATCGATCTGTAAGGGAATATAATAAAACTTCAATATGATATTATTTGCATATAAGGTTGGCCATATGATCATGGCTCAATCAATGAGAAGAACATGAAATGTTAAAGAAATAATCTATAGGAGCATATCGATTATATATTTGGATTCAAGATCTGGTTAAATGATAATTGATTTCAATGAGATTAATGTTATTGTAAACCAAATAACTATATATGTATGTTTGTATGTATGTACATGTGTGTGTACACACACACACACACATATACATATGTATATGTATATGTATATATATGTATGTATATGTATATATACATGTGTGTGTGTGTGTGTGTGTGTGTGTGTGTGTGTGTGTGTGTGTGTGTGTGTGTGTACATATATATAGATCTCATACCATAGATTATCATTAATCTAACCAAAGCTGATATCCTCAACACTCCCTCTTAGCTAGGGAAGATAAATAATCTAACCAAGTATATATATCACAATAGGCTCATCTATTGTGAGAAGAAATATCACCTAACTCGTGATATCATAGGATATAATGTGCTCAAAAATATCAAGTCACATGACATTCTTTTTATATATCCAAGTTATGGTATGTGCACTGACATCAAGTCCCGTGATGTCTACCATAACCAATCATGGCATATCCATGAATACAATTATCCACCATGATTTATCTCATAAGGAACATAATGATCTCCAACTAATATCAAGTCTCATGATATGTGTCAAAATGTCCAAGAGATACTATCCATCCTAACATGTCCACGAATATCAAGTCACATGATATTTGTCATGATAGAGGACTAATCATTGTAAAGTCATCACCTTACCATATACAGGTGTATATTATTTGAAGGATTGTCACCTTTCAATAATGTACAAAGGGGACCCATAAAGTCATGGAGACACACAAATGACAATAAAAGATTTTACACAAAGTCACCATATTCTCTGACATGGTATTGTCATGATGTTATATGCATGACATCCACCATGAACCATATTAGGGGGTGGATCCATCATAACTACTCCTAGAGAGTGGAACAAGGGTTTTACTTTAAGCAACTCTCTCATAGAGAAGAATCCAATAAAACATTTCAAAAAATCACTGATGCTAAGACTCCTTAGCAAGGGATTCATTCTTCACAACTCCAAGGTAGTCTCCAAATGCACAAACTTCACTTTGGTATGAGACTTGGTGAGAATATTAGTTGTTCATTCTTTAGTGGTAATGTACCTTGTCTAAAAACCATTTCCATCATCTATTCACTTGGTAGATCTTCTAGCAACTCTCTTTGTTCTAACCATGACTTTATTCGTAGGTGTAGTTTCTCATACAAAATTACTTGTTTGATTTCATAGTAACATGAGTGAATCTAATAAACTATGGAGTTATCTTTGGGCTTGGAAACACCAACATTTATGATAATGTGGCTTTTATTTGATGTTCCAAATACATCAAGGTTACGTTATACCTTTTATGATTGTGATATCAACCTTCTGATCTCCTTAGCCAAGGTTTCCTTTAGTAGATTATTTGAATCCCTCTGAATCTGATGTCCATTCCATTCAAGTTTTCTTTCCCTTGAGTACAATTTCTTATGTTTCTTGATATGTCCTGAAGACTTTTCAAATAGTTGATAGAACTAAACTATCTCAAAGAGAAATTTTAATCATAGAAGTATACAAGACTCGTCATCCCAATGTTATAGTAGGAGCTAATAAATATTACTCAAGGGTATAAAATATATATCTCTTTTGTTGATACATCATAGAGCTAGTCTAGAGTTGGGTCACAAGACTGTAGTAAGATTCTTTTCTTTGCTATCTTGTTGGTTCCAAGAAAAGCACTGAGAATGTCACAACCATGTATTATATATTTACTTCTTGATTGCTAATATTTCCTTGCCACTTGAGAGGTCATCTAGACATGATCTTCTACCTCTGAACTAATATAATCCTCAATAGTTGATTTAAAGCATATCCTCTAGCTGCTCCCTCTCTCACAAAAGCATGTCTTGCTCCAAGAATGATATTATTTTGAATTGCCTCTAATGACTCACAACAGATGAACAATTATTTTCTTCTTTTGCTACAAAGAGTGTCTCTCACCTAGGCATCATGATCAATGTCCAAGGATTCGTGTGAATCTGCAAGCTCAGAGATCGCATCTAGAAAGAGTCATTTAGGTGTCAATCCTCTAACTCACCAATTACAGTCAAGATCCAAGTCCTCAATCAAAGAACAAGCCCTAAAGAAGATTATTTGAAATGGATTGATTGTAGAAATGCATGTAACTTGTTTCTCAATCCAAACTCAACCTTTCTTCGGAGGCTTCCATGTTATTTTAATTTGATGATTTTCTAGTTTATCAGTCTTTAATATAGCTTGGAATTGATGGTGGCTTTCCCATGCAGTCCAATCCCCCTCCATTCATTATGACAAAATATTCTATTAGACATCTTCACCATTTGAGAAGACACTTTTGAGAACAGTGATGTCATTCAAATTCTTCTGCAATAATGATCCTTGCTAGCTTTGCTTCAAAGATGGCCATGACAAATGAAGGGATAACATCTATACGAATGGCTTTTCAACAGTGTATGCTTGCATGTTAATTTGCAATAGCTAGCAATACATACAATGGGGAATGTGAAAGAATTTTGAACCCGATGATGTTTTCAAAAGGACATCTCTTCTGTAAATTCGTGCACATTGAATACATTTAAAACAACATTCCCATGTGTCACACAAACCAATTAACAGTTTATCAAGGATAAAGATCAAGTGCCCCAAATTAACATTTATTCATGACAAACTCCATGTCATATGTAGTGAGAGAACGCTTCCAATATCCAAGGAAATAGGCAAGCACTCTTAACAATAGTAGACACAACATTGTTCAACACCTTCACAATGCACAAACTATTTTCTTGTGAATTTCCACTTTCGAAATGACCACCTTCGACAAATTGAAATTCTTCTATCAAGTCTTTTATATATATATATATATATATGCAAATCAAATCAATAAATTCACTCTCATTAGATCTTGATTTAATACTTGTCATGCACATGTAAATCACTCTTTGGATTGGTTTATAGATATCTTTGGGCCTAGCTATATGTGAATGCAAGCAATGCTAGTGTTGTTAAAAATTAAGGTGCTGACTAATCTCTAGACAAAATGTACCAAAGAAAAAAAAAGAGTCAAGAATGATTTTTTTTTTGAAAACACGGCGTAATTTTTTCAATTTTTTTTTTTTTTTTTTCGATCACAAAATATACATATCCAAGATCAAATGTTGAAAATTTCCAAAAAAATCGTTGTGTTTTCAGTTTTTTGAAATTTAGTCAATGATATAATTTGTGGGGAGGATAACCCCATCCATTAATTAATGCCACTTTACTAATGCAATAATCCTTATTGTCTTCTTTTACTCATTTGTTTACCATCGCAAGCATAACTCAACCAAGCCCAACTTCTGTATCTCATTCATGGCAATTTCCAGAATGAAGATGGTTATTTGAAATCATGTCAAATGAACTAGGCCCGATGAGGTGTTCCAAGTTTAATACATTGTAAAATAGTTCAAAGCAAGTGAAGAATGCCATCATTGTCTATTCTTCTTAAAATACATTATTGCTGAAAGTGGCCACTTCTCTAGCTCCTTCAATGATGTATAAAGCTTGATGATATATTCATCGTCAATTGTTGATTGCATATTTGTTATGTTAACTTGGATTATTTACTCCTTGTACAATAGGTACCATTTTAGTGATGGAAAATATTTGATTTATAATATGCTTGGATTCACACAATAACACTCTCAATAGAGTCAGCTGATGTGATATAATATCCTCTGCCTTCATATCTATGTTCTCATGAATCTTTGTGGTATTGTTCTTCTTTATATTTTTGTTGACTATAGTCCTCTATTTTGTATTTAATCGGATCTTCCTTAACTCAACTTTGATACCATATTAAATGTGATTATATTTATTTCAGACTAGTTTCAATTTTGAGAATTTGGTGGTTACTAATTCCATATTTCAATTTGTATGTGATAGACTTGATCTATTCCAAATGTATGTGAAGAAGGTCCAATATTAATGGCATATATATGGTGTGGAGGGCTACATTCTTCAGTGGATGTGTCTCCACAAGGTGGAGGCATGTCCACTCAAGACATGCCCTTCCAATCTGATCAAAGCTAATATCCTCAACATCTCCAAACAGAGGGTGGATCAAGATCAATTTTGACAAGGCCTCTTAGAAGAAACAATCTCATCAGGAGCTAGATATCTAGCCAAAGATTGGAAAAGGAACACCTTAATATAGAACATGCAAAAAGTTCTTTCAAGTACTAACAACATAGTTACACCGGCCTTGGGAACGCGGGGACATGGGATATATAGTATATACTATACATATGATACTTAAAATGCTAATTATGAAAAGATGTTTAATAATATAAGACATAAATATGAAGTATAAGTTCATCAAATCTGTTATTGCTAGTTTTATTTTACATTGCATTGCACATTGAACAATGAACTATGAAAGAGATCTAACTTCTAACTTCTAACCTCTATGAAATAACTTAAATAATCAAAGATTGAAGATTCAAATTCAAAACTTAAAAGTCATAGATATCTATTATGATATATCATATTATCAATTTAGCAAAAGTATGAGTATCATTATCTCATCAATCATTCAATGGCATCATACACTTAATTACATCAAATAACAACAACCATGATATGATCACAATATTCAATGTTCAATGCTCAATGTTTTAAACTTCAAATATCCAAGGCTCAAATACAAACTTAGAAAACTATGAAAACTCTTCTACTTGTTGCTATTGCAAAAATTAGAAAACTATGAAATGAATAGAAATGAGAAAACATAGAGATTTAGTGAGATTTCAACCTCTAAATGGGCCCCACATACCCTAGGGTTAATAAACAATAAAAAACAACAAAACAAAACCTTTTAGATTTTTATTTTTATTTGCATTTTTTAATGTACCAAAAAGCCTAGCTGGTTTGGGGGACGCATCCTTGCCCACAAGCCCCCAAATGGGAACATGAAGACGTCCCCCTCCCAATAGTGAGTTGGTGGCACCGTTGGGGATGCGAAAATGTCATCCCCCCATCTTGGGTGCGTCCCTGTCTCAGGTGCGGCAATCAAAAATAGCGAGGACGCATCCCGTGTTACTATGACTAGCAATGAGTGATAGCTAATGGGGGTGCTCCTTGCAGTGAGGATAAGCATGACTATGTCGATCCCTAGGTTACACCAATAAGGGGACACATAATATAACAAATGCAATCATAAAGGTAGAATTGAGAATTGTAAACTTACAAAATAGTGAGTGATTAGGATTCTTTTGTCAACTATCATAAATATCACATCAAAAGAGAGGAAAATCTGAAAATAGACAGATATTCTAATTTAACAACATATTTATTAGGGGAAGAAGAGATAGTGGCATTCACTAAGGATAGTGATGGCCAACATGGAGAATGGATAATTCTAGAGGATGGAAAATAGCCAAGTCGAACATGGGTGAATGATTATTCTTGTAATCTCTCATCCAAGCAAATGAGTTGGTATGCACATGAAGGGTTGATTTCTATAACAAAGAGAATGCATCTTGTGTGAGCTAGTGTAAGTATTTTTCTCTTTTGTTGTTTTGTCTTGCTTTTAAGCGTATTTCCTTGTGCAAGCAATTAGGGAGGATTTTGATGTCCCTGCTTTCCATGAATTATCATGTGCAAGGGTTTGTTTGAATAACCTTGTTGCAATTTATAATTATTAGTTGTGTAATAATGTGAAGTTTCTCAGGTAACTAACATAAATAATTCCTCGGAGGTTGCCATGGCTCCTCCCTACTATGCTTCCTTGGTGGACCCTATGGCTGTTGGGGCCCCGTCTGCTCAACCTGTTTCTTTCAGCGGTAGATTGGGGGTTAGGTCTTCTGCTTATGTTGCAGGCAACAATGCTGCCTCTTTTGCAAATGTTGCAGCTTTTGAAGCTAATGTCCATGGATTGGGGGTTTTGTTTGTGGACTGTCCGATTTTTTTTCCTTAGTTGACTACTGTCTTGATTAGCACTCCTATCTAGTTGGTGTTGGAGGATAATATAGCCGATGAAATTGCCCATATGATTGTGGACTTCTCTGAGAGGGCAACTAGTTTTAGATTTTGAGGCTTCTGGCCTTCCCTTCAAGCTCTTCATGCTTAGATATCTAAGCACTAGAACTTGTTGATTTCTAAATCTGTCCAGATTTACCTTGTGGTTAGAGGTTTTTTCATAGTAAAATTTGATGCTGCTAATGCCAAGAGAGCTATTTTGTGTAATCACTTCAACTGGGGGATCATTACCTTTTGTTGGCCAAACCCTAGCACGAGTGTTTCTACCCTACATCTGAATCTTTTTCTCATATGTCTCTTTGGGTCAGGCTCCTGAATCTTCCCCTATTGTGGGAGATGCCATTGGTGTCTTCCAAATGGTGGATTCTAAATCATCTGATATTTTGCATACTACTTATGCTCACATCCTCGTGGCGATTGATACTTCGAAGGGCCTCCTTGAAAAGATCAAACTTGAGGTCCCTAATGGTTCCCGGATTCAAACTCTAGACTATGAAGGAATTCCTTTCTATTGTAAGGTTTGCTGCGGGACTGGACATATTGTTGCGCGCTATCCTACGGAATTGAGGAAATCAAAGAAAAGACCTCTGTGGTCTAGGGCTTTGGTTCAACATTACTCTGTCCTTAAAGACTCATCTCTTAAGGATTCCCCCCTGTCCGTGTTTGCTGATAGTGTCAATAGCTTTACTTCATCTAACTAGACTATAGATCCATTGTTGGATGTGGCTATCATGGTTGTCCCTTCCTCTGCGGGTCAAATTCTAGTGGGCAATGTTTCTGGTGTGGTTTTGTCTATTTCTCTGGTTGGATTAGATGTCGATGCTTTGGTTTGGGAGGAGGCTTCTCTGGTGGAGGAAGGTTGGGCACAGGTTAAAGGTAAAAAATGCAAACGATCCCAACAGTCATCTGATTGACTTCTTAGATCTCACTCTTTTGGGATTAAGGGATCCTATATAGTTTTATTTGGTGGGAGAAGTGTACGATGTTATCTATGAGGCCACCTAGTCATCTTATTTTGGTTGGTGACCTATTTGATCTTTGGTTTGTTGTATCTTTTGTTTAAGCTTCATTAAAAATATTTTGATGTGTAAAGGTTTACGGGCACCCTTCAAAACCTATTTTCCTTAATAAAAATCTAACATGAATTTTTTGTTGATGTTTGGTAGCTTTAAGAGGATAAACTTGTGAGATTAATCTATATATATCATTATAGTAATTAGAGTAATGAATAGACATGTCCCATGAAGGGACATGTATCCTCTTGGTTTATTTCTCATACAAATTCAAAGAGATTGTTGTCTTTTGAACACACATACCAAATGCATGGCAATGCTTAATACATTTACAACGATCTCAAAAAATCAATAGAGTATCCCAGTCATGCTGCAAGTATACAATATGATCTGATCAACCTAAATACTACAAAAGGTAATAATTATCAAGTTGACATTTAATATATGGTCAACTTGTTGAGTCGGTGTCAAGCTTGCCAATCGGATGAGGAGCATTGTTGAATCATACGAGAGGTTGATGTAGGTATTTCAAAGTAAATGGCATTCAATGCTACTGACATCCAATAAATGAGTTTTCAATGTTTGCAAGACCCTTACACACAATGCATTGCGATTGTCCGATGTTGATTGGCTCAGGAGTGTAATTCAGCTCTGTCAATTCTAGAGCTATGCTACTTGGCTGATGGGAGACGATTATGGTTGTTCCAAGTTCGTGTGGAGAATTAAACTGTCGCATAAATTGAAGTCCCTCCAAACTATGTAACATAAGCATCGCATAAGAAAAGTAAGGAAATTGTCGAATGGTGCACATTACATGTGAATAGAATAAGTATGGCACGGAACATTGAATGCACTGCAGAATCAGTTAGGATGATCCCTCAACAAAAGGAGTATAGTTGACAAACGAATAACATCTGCGAACCTTAATTGAGAGGAATCTCATCCTAAACAACGACATAGTTTTCAATTTCAGGGGTGTGACCCATCCAACGGGGAAGAGTCATTAGTGGGAGTATCGCTTTCATGGGCAACCCAAGTTCATGAGTTTCTATCGGTTACCTAATGGCAGGACAATCAAACCAACTGTCGATTCCAACGAGTGTCTTTTGTGGCTCGAGGGAAGCCATGAAACATTGACGCATTATGAAGCTACCATCATTGCCAGGATGGTGGATAATCCTTCAAACCACCACAATGTGAATCACATGATGAGGAAATATTGTACAATGCAATATAAAGGAAGAAATAAAGTATTAAGAAAACATTAGAAAGAATTATAAATGGATTCCGGCGAGGAAGATAACAATTGCCAGCAAGAAATGAATTGTCGAATGGAGAGTTTGGAGATGTTCAGTGAATGGTAAAATTATCCGTTACCCTCAAAATGTCGAAATACAATCCTATTACCTGCAACAGGTCCCCATGTGGATATTTGTGGAAGAATTTTCTAAGGTTATTGTGGGTGGTACAATGAGACCCCTTCCCATGCAACACACTGGACAAGTGATATTAAAACGTGACCACTGAAGGATGCGGGTATCCACTAGATTAGTGTGAAAGCCAGGTCACGTTATGAGCATATGACAGAGGCATGCTACATAAAACCTAGGAGTAAAATGACTTAGTAGATAACAAAGCATCCCCCTTTGTAGAAGATATTGGCCACATTGGGTTTGCGTACGGTTGTCATTTGAGAAATAACAGTGTAACACCATACTGGGGTATGACGGGATGCTGGGACGAGTTTTCAGGACAGGGGAAACGGGCTTCATTTTTGGAACGGCGAAGAGATGACCAAGGAGGACAAAGTTGGGAGGGGTATTATATGGTATACATATAGAACATGAAATGCTAGTTATGAAATGACGTATTAGTAGAACATACCAAATTGAAATACTTTAACATAGTAAAATTGCAACATGAACTAGAACCATTGAACATTCAACATATTAACATATTACATACCCAATAGTAACATTCAAGATTCAAAATTCAAATAGAAATTCAATTACCCATCCCAACGGTGACATGGTTGCAGAATGGAGAAGGTGGGGGTACTTAAGTACTTAAGACTTGGTGCAGGAACATCTTGAGAATGGGTACTTTGAAGTTTGGGAGGGGGTGTGAGTCCTCGTCTTACATCGGAAATAAATGATCGACAACATTTTTGAAATCACACACAACATAGACTTTTGATCTATCAAGAACGTAGATATATGTATTCACAAATAGTAAGGACATGGACCAAACATTAGGAAAGAGGGTAAATTATTATTAGTGGACATGCAAAATGTGTACAAAGGCTTGTAGAGGCATCGGGTACCAAGCCGATAAAGGCTAGTAATAAGATATGCTTTTCAAGTAATGTCCATTTTATATTCTTTCTTATGTTTATTAAACATTATATGAGATATTATAATTGAGAATATATGTGGTAATAAATTATACCTATGTATTTATATATATGTATGATTACATTTGAATTGTATACATTCTTTCAAAATGGTATTTAATAATTTGATATAATGTTTGTTAAATATAAAGAGATTTATTGTGGGAGTATGAAAGGTAAAGATCAAGTATTATGTTATCTTACTATTATTATTGAAAATATATAATAAAAGGTTATGTTACAATTATTTTTGTTATTATTACTAATAGGCATGAGTTAAATTACTAACATCTTAATTAATGTTAACATTCTTATTTGTATTTCTATACATATTATAAAAGCTATGTGCCTTGATCTTTTTCCTCCGAGAATGTTATTGCAGAAAAAGAGAGAATTGATTTAGATGGAGTTTGACACTTCTTCAAAGGTAAAGGAGCTTAGAAGATTGATGCTCAAAAGGAGTCTAACAAATCTGTTTGAAGGAGCGGATAAAGGATATGTTTTAGATGATCTTTGAAGATCTTGATCATATCAAATTGAAAGGGAATATGCCACTTGATCAAAGACAAGTTTTCTTAAGGAGCACAAAAGATTGATTTTAAGAGGGAGTTCGAAAGTCCTTATGTGTGACTATATGACCTCAAATGACCTATCCACTATGTACATCACGAGGAAGTGGCAACTTCCAAATGATTATCACTTATAATAGAAATTATTGAAAGACAATGATCTTACAATAACTTAACTTTCTAATATGATGGATATCTTACGTCTTTGCAAATCATGAGAGTATACTTTGCATGGTGGAGTGTTTATATGGTTCACATAATGAGAAAATGCATTCACATAACTTATAAACATTTCTGAGTACTTGGTGAATATTGAATGTCGATATTCTAGGAGACCAATACTCATGATATCAAATTGGTTATCAAAACTTTTTGAGCACTTGGTGAATATTGAATGTTGATATTTTGGGAGACCAATACTCATGATATTGGATGTGATATCCAAGCTTTTTGAACACTCGATGAATAACGAATGTCGATATTTTGGAAGACCAACACTCATAAAATTAGATGTGATTTCAAATATTACTGAGTACTAAGTAAATATCATGTGTTGATATTCTAGAAGACCAATACTCATGATATCAGATGTGATATCAAACCTCATTTGAGTATTTCGTGAATATCATGTGTTTATATTTCGGAAGACCAATACTCATTATATCAAACTGGTTATAATCTTTTGATCAAAGATTTTCTTAAGTTTTGTCATTCCTATTATTACCAATGATGTAAGATATGTCTTATGTTTATCATTCTTATCTAAGGAGTGTTGATGTTTGGTAGCTTTAGTAAGATCAACATGTAAGATTAATATAAGATTATATCATTATATTAATTATATTAATGAATAGACATGTCTATTTTAATTTATTCCTCATATAAATTCAAAGAGATCATTGCCTTTAGAACACACATACCAAATACATGACAATACTTAGTACATTTGCAACAATCCCACAAAATCAACATACTTGAGTATCAATCATTCTAAGTGGCCACCTCACAACCACTATCTATGATGGACAAACTCATCTACACATTGCATTCAAACACCAAAAGACTATGGAACGCTTTAAAACAATCTTTTGTTAACAAAGTAAAACTCTAATACAAACACAATTTTGTCAAGCATTGCACAATATACAAAATGAATGACCAAGAGAAGACAATTGGCAGAAGTTAATGACACGAATGAACAAACAACTTGCAATAATTGGGAGAATGATTCAGCTACTATTAGTTCAGTAAAACTAAAAGATAAAAGAATGCTAAAACTATTGATCAATCCAATTGCAATAAGTATTGCAAAAACCCAAGAAGCAAAATGAATGTTGACGCTAATGATATCTTGGAAAAAAAATGCTACTACACGAAGGCTAACAAATAATCCTCAACCAACATATGGATACAACCAAGTCTTGTAAATGGAGCTCTTAGCAAAGTTATTAATGGCGTTTACAATCGCAACTCCAAACAAACTATTGTTCTAATGTGCTTCATAGCAATTGTAATTACAAATGGCCACCATGAAACCAAGTTGACCCAAAACATATACCTTTAATACCTATAGCAATAGGTAATCAAATGCAATTACCGTTTACAATGGCATAGGCTATTGCATTCACAAATCTCAAGGCCCAATACTACAAGACGCAACAACTAATACTGATAAAAATAGAAAGCAAGGTTGATATCTAGAGTTATATCCAAAGACAAATAATTGAATGGCCTACACATTTAACCGGCTTTCAAGTGATTATAAATGCAAAGTAATCCATACACAATTATAAGAAAAAGAGAGGAAGCTTGATTACAACTGCCCCTCAAAATATTAAGGTACACAAGTCCAAACTCAACCCTTCCACATTTTCTTCAAATAATCTCAACCCATAAATTTCACTTTTCCAAAATCTCATTTTGCAGAAATTCCAACTCATTTACAAGTTGTTGATTTCAAGAGTGAAGAATATATACCAATAACCGACATCAGCATCACTATGCTCATTTGAACTATATTTACTTCATATGATTTCTATTACGAAACATCAATACATAAATTTAAATCTCAAAATTTTATTTTCGAGAAATAAACTTCAATGAATGTCAAACCAATTTTCAAAAGATTGCTATTAAAAACAAAGAAGAGATCTCAGTGAACAACAAACGTATTTTATGTAATCGATTTAAGTTAATCGTTGTATTCATTCATATTCAGATTTTTACACTTAAAAATCAATTCATTTGTATTACAAACAGTTATTACTAACAATAGCAGTTCTGGCACTAAGTTCGGATATAAGTTTTATAAGATTTTCGTTAACTTTTCAGCCCAACGCATACTAGCCAAAACAAAGTATCCTACTGGAGGTTTTAAGTTTTCTAAATAATATTGCCAGTAATGTTTGGCTTGGGGCATTACGGTTACATTATACTTCTTTACTGACCTAGTGCTGGATTAGCAAATGCCAGCCCTTGTATGGTCTTAGTCTACAATTTTCTCTATCCAATTCTGCAAAAATAAATAAATTATCAAAGAAAATATGGTATGCATTTTTACTTAATGAGTAATATATATTTTTAATTTATTATTATTTATATGATCTTCCAAAAGTGCAGAGTTTAAAACACCAGTGATCTTTGCCTCTAGCAATTAACTACAATAGTATATTTATCTTCAAAATATGTAGTTTACTATAGTAGCATACTTACCTACAAAATATTATCATGTAAAAGGTAGCATAAAAGTAAGGGAATGCAATATCACTCCCCATTATAAGTGCATTGCAATACAAGGGGAATACAAAGCTTTCTCCACCTTTATCCTTTCAATAGAGCCACTGATAGACAATTATGTCAAGAAATGCCTTTCAATCAAAGACAAGAGCATCAAATTCTAAGCTCATTCCCTGTCATCACACTTGGGCAAGCCCTTAAGGACATCCCGCAATGCATAATAATGATTATCACATTTATGGTCAGAAAACATAGTGCTAGAGAGGACTATCCTACCAAAATGTTCATTAGGGTGGCCTTTCCATAGGGTACAATTTTCTTTACCTCCTGTAGTTTTCTTACCTACAATGGGAACACACCTACCCTGGATATGATAGAGTGTTCCAGGAGTAAATAATTCTTCCTGTGCACTTTCAATAGGTGTCAAAGCCAAAGCGTCAGAAATGCCTTTATTATTGGCAGATGCTCCTGTGAGCATCATCTCAGAGGATGCATAAGATCCAGCAGTTTCGCTCATATTTTTGTCACCTGTTTCTCAACATACAAGAAAATCAGAGAACAAAGACAGATGTGCAATGCAACTTAAGATTTGACTGCTCATGCTCATTCCAAAATTTCAGATGATAGAATCTATCAATACATCAGTTTCTGCTTACCCGAATCATTTGAAATACTGCTTGATGTTGCATATGCAGCATATTTACGAGCTACTTCTTGTACAGATGACAGAGCCTGCATTGTGTTGGCAATGAGATCTAAAACACCTTTACGGTCTTCTCCCTCCAAAAGACTTGTCCTGGACAACAAAACAACAATTGAGGAAATGCATCATGATGTTGAGGTCCTTCAGTGATTTAAGTAGATTAAATTATGAATTTTTTTTCATAATTTTCATAGACCCATTTCTTTGACTTTCACTTTTTTGTATCTTGTATTTTTCTGGTATTGAAATAGATATGTGAAAAATATCACATAGCAGGACTCTACATTGCATTTTTATGAGCAGCTGGACCCATCTCTTTTTCCATGACTTTGTGCACTTTAATGTTATTATCCTGAACATGCTTGAATATTTCAGCCCCAATTTAACCATGTTGTACAGAGAACTTTCTCTTTTTAAGAGATTAAACATCATATTTGTATACCATGTAAAAAGGCTCAAAGCCACCGTTCAAACCTAAGCTGGATTAAAAGATACTGCTGGTAGAACTGGTTAATTAGTTTTTATGTCAGTTTACAAAAATGAAGCAACATTTGCACGGAGCAAATCATATAGCCATAATGTGTGCTTTAAGAGCTGATAGGAGTCCAGAGAAAATTATTGGCATTGAGAATGTCATCAAATATTTTTATGGTAGCCTCGTTTTTCTTGAGCAGTTAACAAGAGGATAAACATAAACTAAGGCAGAAAGCTAGGCAAAATTGAACCAACCATCCCAATTGACAAAGGGGGAAAAACAATTAGATTTTACCATCTAGTATTATTAATTATTATTATTTTGTTGAGATTAATTATTTTAATTTGTTAAGCTCAAGTAGACTTGAACCCAAGACCTTCCCAGATGAGAGGCTCACAACTTACCATTGTGTTTTAGGCTGTTGCCTATGCCCTGATATATATTTGATCAAGGTATTCCTAAGACAATAAATCAACACAGGCCTTTGTTTGGATGAATCACTGATGATAACTTAGAATTTTTCTACTTCTGTACACTAAGGGCTATGCTTACTGTGAATGAAAAAGTTCTGTTAGCCATGCCCCAGCTGATCAAACTCAAGCTAAAATGACCTGAAATTGAGAGGAAAATGTAAAGGAAAAAATGAACAGCATCACATCTGCACAAGAAAGATAACATGTAAAACCTGGAGAAAAACCACGATGACAAAACTCAGTCAGAAGTACGACTGTACTTTATGTTTCCTTTCTTCACCAAGAAATATACAAAAATTACAAAGGAATTGCTCTCTGCTCTGTTGCTTGTACCAAAATTAGCCTCCTTAACATGCCGATGCTTACTGAGAAACTACCAAAAGGAACCTGTGCTCCTTCAGACAACGTGCTCTTATGCAAACATGGTGAAACAAATATTGAGATGGATCTAAATCATCAAACTAGCACTTGAAGCAGAATAGAAATTACACTTGCTTCTAAATTCTAAACAAGTCTGGAAAGAATAAGCTCCACGGGTTCACTGAGGACCAAAGCAATCCCACGGGATTTTCAGGTTTGAAAGCCATGTTCCTGAGATGCATAACCTCAATGACACTATTGTTATAAATTTCTGCCAATAGCATCAAATCCCTGAAAGTCGCCAGAGATCCAGGTACATTGGACAAGGCACTACAGGCTACAGATATAATAATGCAGGATTAGGTATGTTCATCTGGATTGCCTAGCCTTTCAGCCACATGCCTTGACACGTTCCAAAAAAACCTGATGCATTGATAGAACTCAGTGCAATCACATCATTTCACACAATCCCAGTTTTACCACATTTAAGGATCTTCCTGAAAACATTTGGTCATTTCATAGAGCTCTAATTCATTTTTTCATCCACAAAGCTCCAATATTGTCATCCTCACTCTGCAGCATTTTTTTTTCAAAGGAGAGGACAAAAGTGATAGAAGGCAAGCAGTTGCCTTTCTTTACGGTCCTTTTTCTTCTGCTCTTGTATTTTAGTATAATATGGGTTTTCTTAGAATAACAGGATCATACAACAAATAGAAACCATGAGGCATAAATCAAACTTTTTGGAGTTTATATTGAGCTTGTGCATTTTACTATCTTACAATTTCAAATTCTAGCATGATGTTATTAAAGTACTACAACATTTAGCTTATAATGATCATTAACTCATTTAAGTAGCTTTGATAGTTTAGCTAGCTACTTTCTATTTCAGTAAGGTAGTTAATCCAGTAACTTTCTAGTCTGTCTTTGTCTCTTCATGAAAAGATCATATAATATAATAATTGCTAATATGTATGGAGTATTCTTCTCATTTATTTAATATACAATGAAAATCAATTATCATTTCATGATATCAAAGCCATAGGTTAGTGTTTGGCAAAATTTTAAAATACATGCCAAAAGTTGAAAAACAACTTTTAATGTAGAACTTTGAGGTATCCTACAAAATTTCTTCAAATTTATTAGAAGATTTTTTTTACTGATTTGTAAATAGAATCGAAGTCTTTTACTGAATTTTTTAAAATGAAAACAAAGTTTTAAATATCAGACCTAGGGTTTTCAGTGCTATTTCCTGGGCATTTTTGAAGTTTTCAGGGAAATTTTTAACCCTGTGGAAAATCACAACCTACTGTTTTCTTGCTTTTGATAGTGTTCTGCTGCGTCTATATTTTTTTCTGCAGAAGAGGCTTTTTTGGGGCGCTGTTTTTCAGCCTGTGAAAGTCCCAACGAGCCGCGCATTAGACCTTTTCAGTTTTCCCACATCTCTGCCCACGTTTTGCCTGCACAAGTTTTTGGAGGCCACATCTTTTATTATTGCGCAGTTTTGGAGGATATTTTCTGTTGGAGATTGTAGGTGCAATAGAGATCTTAATCTCTAGAAATATGGGTGTTACTGTTATGGTCACCTTCAACTGAAGAGGACATTTTATGATAATAGTTGTAATATTAAATATAAAGACGTGTCATATGACATGCGTTGAGGCATGGAAATTCAGAAAAATTAACTATTTGCTTCACCAGGGACAAGGAATTCAAGTGAAGGAGATCATTGTTTAAAATTGTATTGTATTTTACAAATTTGGAGAGCATAGTGAAGGACAGATCTCAGATAGACCATGATAATAAGGGGTTAAGGACTGAGTAGAGAGGAAAATTACAGTAGATTGAACTGCAAGAGCAGATTGAACTACAAAAGGCAGATTGATTTCATCTTCGGAAGCTTTGTAGGCAGATTTTATCCTTAGAATTAGTTCGGAGATAAATCAAGGATCTCCGAATAAATTAGATAAGAATTTTCTCACAAATATTTGGAGTGCTCTGTCAAACTTTCAAGCTTCAACAATCAGGTGCTATAAAACTCAACTCTCTTCCTTAGTGCAAATGATTTTGTTTTGGGAAATCAAATTTTTGTTTCTAGATCTAGTTAGTAATTCATTTAATTGTTACTTGTAAATAATATAAGCAGTGAATTTATGTTTTTCTTGATTAACAAAATAGGTGCATATAATTAGGATAAAAATTAGTTGAAATTACAAAAGCAACAATTCCTTAGTGGAAATGAAACTTGCGAACTCTTAAGTTTTGTTCGATCTCTGCAAACCAGACAGCTAGGGCAAAATTTGACAAACAATGTTTTATCTTTTGGCGCACTAAATATGCCCTACCTATTTACTACAAATCGATTCTAGACTTGGTTCAATGGAAGTCTTTCTGAACCAACAAAGAATGAATCTGATAATGCGGGTCGGATTACTGTAAAATCTAAACGATCCAAACGACAAGGAGCAGTGTTTACTCTCCCACAATCTTGAATTCCTGCCCACCATTGTCCTTAGAACTCACATAGGTCAAAACCATCCTCTACAAGAAGACGGAGATCGACAATGTCTAGGCATCACTTTGATTCTAATCCCTTCGTTCCTCTAAGAGATACGGTTATGAGATCGCCCATGTTTAAACTCAAAATAGATCTCGTAACCGAACCAGCTAGGAAGGAAGCCTATGCAAGCCAACAAAAAGCCTTATACATTGGCTTCTAACGAGGAAATCCTCACTCTAAATCTTCAAGGTCATGAAGTGGAATACGCAACAACAATGTGAGAAGCATGGACTCTATGCTATATGAACGAGAATAGGTACAAAGGTAGAATCTATTGCGAGATGGTTGAAAGAATCTTATGGTAAGAAATTAGAAGTAACTACCTTAGAAAATGAAGTAACTGTTGGGGATAGCCATGACTCAAGCTTAGCCAAGTAAGAATAATGTTGATTGTGCGAAAACAAATAAAAAGAGGGGAAGAAAATCCCTAGAAGAACTGAGAACGAGGGATGGATGTGCTCATGGTCAAACCAAATTAACCAATATCTTTAATGTAGGGAAGGAGAAGATCCTTCTCAAGTCGCCAAGAATATCCTAACTTCGTTAGAGGTTTAAACGCCCCTAACAAAGAGTGGATTTTAAAACGTTGCATATCAAAAACAAAAGTTGAACTCATTTTATTACAAGAAATGAAACTAGATAGAAATGATCTAGAAGGTTTAATAAAGAAGCTAGGATTTAGGAAGATATGGGGATCTCTAGCTAGGGGAGCCTCAAGAGGTCTAGCCTTCATATGGGACCCAAGGTTTCTAACTATAACATCTTTAGAAGACCATGGAAATTGGAGTTGTGATTTAGTGAGAAGCTCCCAAATGAAATTGAACTTCACGATTTTTAATGTGTATGGCCCTATTCAAAACATGGAGAAAATAAGAGTTTGGAAATAGATTGAAGAAAAATTAATTATCTATAAAGAAGAGATTTCAATCATAGGAGGGGATTTTAATACTATAACTAAGGCATTAAAAAAATGGGGAGGAACTCAGAAACTCCCTAAAGCAGCAAATGATTTTAACAAATGGATTAATAGAAATGGACTAATAAATATAGCCACTTCTAGAAATAGCTACACTTGGGATAATAGGAGAAATGGAATCAACTTTATTGTGGAGAAACTTGATAGATTCCTTCTAAAAGGGGGTATCACAAAACTACCGTTCACTTTAGAATCAAAAGTGAAACCCATCTCAGGTTCGGATCATTACCCAGTTGAATTACGCATAATAAAGGATAAAAAGACAGAGAAATGTCCTTTCAGAGTCAAACAAATGTGGTTTAAGGATAAGCACTTTCTATCCAATTCTTCCAGTTCTAGCACACCTTCCTCGTTGGGTTCCATTTGGTTTCTCCCTTCATCTATTCCACCTGGCTCTCTATCAGACTCAGACTCTAAAGACAAGGCAATCTCCTTGCTTACCATCTATGTACAAAGGTCGATGATGAACTTCCTTCTGCCACTTCCATGGAGAGGGTATTTTTCTTCCAATTATGGTTTACCCTTGTCACTAGCCATCCCCTACTAAGAATGGCATCATCACCTTTCTTCTTCAGTGGGGTCAAAATGAAGTCCAAAATGAACAGATGCATTCCAATGGTGACTTGTTGAGCCATTAGTGTCTTGAGGGGTTTTATATCCTGCAAATCTACACCCAAAGTTGAAGGTGGGGGGCCACAAGGTAGGCTTACTGAGATTCTTCCATGTCTCTTCTGATAGGACATTTACCCCTAACCCACCGTCGACTATGGTATCCGTGAGAATTGTTCCCAAAATGTCCATTTTGACAATGGTTGGGTATCAGCCATTGTTTACTGCCAATAACATGGGGTTGATTGTCGACTTGCTCAGAACGCATGTTTGTTGTGCGGTGCTGGTTTGAGAAGTGGTGCTCAACTATGCAGTATAAGTTTTCAATAGTGCCATCTTCAGTTAAAGGCATAGTATGGAGGTCTTGCATTTTAACTGGCACCTTTGTTTGTAACATCTCTCACAGTATGTTGTTTTCGAAATCTATTCATCCATATGTATTTGCTACCACATATGTATCCTTACTTTCATGGCCTTCTCTATATCTTCCTTGGCCTCATGTTCCCTCTGCTTCTCCGTATGGGGATCAGGATAAACCGCTTGTTTTGTCTGAAGCTGGGTGATGGTAATACCTTCACTTCTTTGATATTGAGTAAGTTTCCACCGAGCTTCGGACAATTAGCATCTTCATGGTCTGTGGGACCACACCAACAACACAGCTCTTATGGTTTGTCGTTCTTTTGGCAGTGTTAGGCAAAGTGGCCCCACTGGCTGCATGCCCAACACTAAATCATTGGTTGTCCTTTCGAATCATATTGTATCCAGCTCCTGTTGTCATGACATCTCCCTCCACGCCAGTTATTTCGGAATCTGCCAGGTGATGCATTATTCGTTTCTTGGTTAGGATTAGCTATCCTAGAGGTAGATGGTTGCTCTTGTGTGAAGGGCACCAATTGGCCCCTCGTCTTCAAGTTGTATGGGCATTCCTTAGTGGAATGACCCATCACTTGGCAGATGTCGCAGGGTGATTTTCTCAAACACGACCCCTTTATGTGCCTACTCTCCTTACACTTTGTGCACCATATCTCTCCTTCGTCAATGTCCCTTCATTGTTTTAGATTCTCGCATCATATGTTTCATATCTTTTTGAAGGATATGCACCTTATTAGATTCGTCATCACTACTGTTCTCGTCCGATGACTCATCACTTTCAGATGAGGACTTACTTTTCTTTTTCTTCTTTGATGTCTTATCTTCACTTTCTAGATTCATGGCCCTGTCGTACGCGTCTGCATATGATGTAGTCGGCACTATTTTCATTTTCTTTTTGAGGGAGGCATTTGATTCCTCAATGAACCACCTCTTCTTTAGTTCGTGGGCTTGCTGAGTTGTCATCCTCCCCAGCAATTCCTTAAGCCTTTGATTGTAGTCTCTTACGATCTCTTTCTTCCGTTTCTTGGAAATATATACCTTTGCAATTACTTCATTGTCATCTCGAAGTAGTCTAAATTCCACTTGGAATTCCTTCCTCGGATCGTCCCATGAACTTATCTTTACCTTGGCAATGTCAAACTACCAATCCACGACAACTCGAAGGGTTGCTGGGAACTACTTGACCCACTCATTTTTATCTGTAACTCCATTTGTTGTCTAGATAGTTTCACACATATGACAATGTCTCACAAGGTCCTTCCTGTCATTGTTGATGCAAGTTTTGTATCACTTACATAACATATTAGCAATTGAATATTCGATATGGGATATCAAACATGCAACTCCTCTCTTGAAAAGTTAATGCTCATGAGACATGAGTATAACTCCAATGTTCGTTACACCGTTGGATACTCACTCAGTTTTATCGATGTGATTTGTTGGTAATCACGTAGGTGGCCTTACACTATTCATTCAAGGATGACTTGCACTTTGGTGGAATGAAGGTGATGGTGACTCAATTTGTGAAATGTGCGGAGGCAGATAATGTTGATGGTAGTGATGATAGAGGGTGTGTTTGTCGATGATGATATTGATGGAAAGCGGTGGTGGTGGAAGGTGAATGGATGAGTTCTATCACTTAACTTACTTCTCTAAGCTTCGACTACCCAACTACTCACTATTCTACTCCTATTCCTATGAATGGAAGGTTAGCAAATGGACGGGGATCGAACCTAATGAGAGCTGACCAGCGGCCTCACTTCCACAGGTGCAATAATTCAAAGGAATAATAAACTAGTTTGCCACACAGGGCTTCCCAACTAGCCGCTAGGATGCTAGTGGTCTAGTATTGATCCCTATCAAACATTTACCAATGCTACCATACAACTATCCATCTACTTCACTCCTACTTAGCAACTTGAAATGAAATTTACTTCAACAACCTAAAAGGAAATCTAAGTGGAAGTAAAAAACATGCAATAATACCCAATGTTCTTGATCAACATGCAAATCGCAACAATGAAAAAAAGAGCAATTTTGGTATTATCTTCGCACAATTTCTCCAACATTTTACAAAATTAGAGCAAATGGCCTTATATAAGGGCCAAAAATACAACAAACGGTGGAGATCAAAACAAGATCAACGATTCAGATTGGATCCTAAAAACCCTAATTAGGGTTGCCACCCCATTGGCCAATGAGAAGCTGCCACCTCATCAATGGACCAATGAAAAAAGTGCAAAAAGTGGTAACCAATGAGAAGGAACCAAAATGGTGGCCAATCAGAAATAGACACTTGTCCTTCTAGAAGAAAGGGAAATTTGCCACTTGGGCTTACATCAAATGATCTTCTAATATAAATCTTCCCTTTTCTTTCATTTTCTTAGCGAAGGCAATGAACTTAGCTAGCCTTTCGTTAACTTCTTCCATAGGAGGACAAGGTGTGTGCTTTGCCCTAAGTTTTGTTGACTTCACTACGCTGCTTGCTACTTGTAGTATGCTTTCGTGATCCTTCTCATATTCTTTCACAAATACAATAAAAGCATTGAGAGAGGAAAGGGTGTTCAAATGCCTTTTCTTGATAGCAACTTTTCCTAACTCATACAACCTCGATCCAAAATCTGTCTCATTGACATCCTCTTCTTTGATATCTTCAAAATCAAGGGTTGCGTCGTTGTCGCTCATCATGGTCATAGTGGAAGTGTCAATGCTTGGGTTGTGATGTGCAACTACCTTTTGTATATCCTTTTATAGTGCCACCATTGGTATTGGTTATTCGCCTCATTTTCAAGAAGGGTGTTTTGGGCATCATCATGTTTGTCTTTCTTAGTGTTTGTCCGATTGGGATTCTTACTCACACTAACATCCTCCATACTCGTTGCCCTATTACAGAATGGTAGAGTGGTGGACCAAAAGGCAAGTAGAACCAAGGGAAGTAATCCTTAGACTAGAACGAAACAGAGAAATCCGCTTAACGAACCTTTTCAACTCTAAATGATTTGAAATTACCTTTACCAATAGCCAAGAGGGATTGTCCTTCCTTTAGTCTGTCCTTCATCCGTATCATGTCCACTGTACCAATATTGGTGTCAGTTATTCTCTTCATTTTCGAGAAGGGCATTTTGGGCATCATATCCTCTTTGTCTTTCTTAGTCTTGTCCGCTTGGGATTCTTACTTGCACTAACATCTTCCATGCTCGTCGCCCTATTACGGGATGGTAGAGTGGTGGACCAGAAAGCAAGTAGAACCAAGGGAAGCAATCCTAAGACTAGAACGAAAGAAGGATGTCAGCTTAAGGACCCCTTGCAACTCTAGATGATGAAAATTCACCTTAACCAATAATCGTACAACGACTTTTCGAAATTAGGACTAGACCTCAAGAACTTCAAATCCCTTGCAAATCAAAAATTTATCACACAATTCACCTCCAAATAAAATTACCCAACCTAGGGCAAAAATCGCAGCTTCTTGCAAAAATCAGAATTTTATCTTCCACAAATTTCGCCTTCCACAAATTTCGCCAAGCAAGAAGAGTGCAGATTTGCTCTTGCAAAATCACCAACACCTTGAGAAGGAGAAGTGAGAAGTGAGGAAGAAATGGGAGAGAGGCCTCCTCCTATACCCAACTTTCTTACTCCCCCCAAGCTGGCCGACTTGGACCCTGGGAGAAAGAAAAACAATAATTAATGCAAAATTATGGCCCACAATTAAATACTTAGCTAAATATTAATTTTGCCAAAATAAAAATTGCCTTCTAAAATTGTCAATTAGTTCTAAATTGCAAAAGAAAATTAAATGGTGCCTTGGAGATGTTAAATATTTCCATTTAATGAGGATTTAGTAATTAATACGTCATTAAAATTGGATTTTGGCTAACCAAAAGCCATTTTTCAATATTAAATTACCAATTTCATTAAAGGCAAAAAGTTTTCAAGGCAATTTTAATCTATTAAAGCCATTTTTTTGCAATTTTACCCAAATCGATTTTGCTATGCCAATAAATTTTTTTTGACAAAAATAAAATAAAATATCTTCTAGAGCCAAAAATTGATTTTTGCAATTTAGTCTCATCATCACAAGAATTAATCTTTTTCACCAAAAATAATCAAGATTTTCCAAAAGACCAAATTTAACAAAATTTTGATTTTTGAAAATTATCCAAATTTACACAATTATATCCAAATTTTCAAAAGAAAATGTCTAAGTACAAAATTCATAATTTTATCCTGCCAAGTTGGAATTAACTTTGAAATTTGTTCGGCCTAAGGATAGAATTGGTGGCTCTGGAAAATCAAGTTAAAAAAAATCGGGTGAAAATAAGCTAAGTCTCTCCCATTGGCCTGAAAGTGTCCAAGGCTCAAAATTCTCGAAAAATCAAAATTGTTGGACAATCCAAAAATTTGCTGAGGCAATCAAAAAAAGGGGGGTCCCCAAAATTTTGGGGCTATGGTGTGAAAACCTCACAATAGTCACCAATGAACTTTGGCAGTTTTTGTTTTTAAGACACGTTTCCTATGGTTTGTCTTGAACCAAAACCAATTGGTTGTGTTCTCAAACTAGTAGGGTTAGATCTTGACGAGTTGCCTTGTCCACCGTGCAAAGTCCCTTCGACACTCCTTGTTGCCTTGGCATCCTTGACTTCTCTCGCCTCTTCTCCCTTTTCCCTTCGAGTTTCTCTTACTTCACTTCTGCCTCAAGTTTCTTCCGTCTATGGTGTACGGGATAGGTTTATGAATTGTTCTCGTGTTTCCTCAATTTAATTCAGTCGCTGCCATGTGTCCTCAAGCAACTTCTCGCTACTTCTTACTCATTGATGTTCTCACAAACTGAAGCATTCCCTTTCTGTTACTGGACCTCCCTTGAAACCCGGTTGTCACCCTCTCTAACACCTCTATGGTCCCCTTCGAGCGACCCTTCAACTGGTTGTCCCTCAACAAGTTGCCTTAACCTTTGTCTTTGTTTGGCTTCTTGTGCGAGAATTAAAGCTTGGTGCGTGGCTTGCAAGGCATTAGTTTGCTCCTTCCTATTTCTATCTTTATTTATTAAAATGGGCATCAATTCAAATAAAACATCATAATTTAAGAAAACACTTTATATTGATTCATTTCTCCAGATGTGGGTCGACTATGCGACATTGTCATTACAGAGTTACAAGTGTCCTTTCTATTCTCCTCTCCCAAGGCTTAAAACTCATGGATTGGTCCTTCGTCGAGTTCCATCACGTTCTTCTTCCTCCCGGCGGTTGTTCTCAACAAAATTCCGCAAGATTTGTTGTCTGTGTTGTTCCTTCTCAATCTCCTCCCTTCAATTCCTTTGAGCAAGGGATGTTTGTGCCAACAGACAAGGTGGTTAGTCCAATAGTCTATCTGCAACAAGGTTTACATTCAATCTATCCCACATGGTATCTTCGATGACTTCTTGTCTCGCCTCCCTTCATACAAATGTTTCGATGACAGCCCAAAACAAAATCAAAAATTTTGGGTTTTGAGCATGTTGTTTAAAAATCTGTCACTCCTTCATTGGTTGTGATATTGCCACGAACATGTATTCCCATTTATCAGTCGTATTCCATTCTCTTCATTGCTCCCAAGATTCAGTCGGCAATGGTGCTAATGTTTACTGTCACGGGTAAACTAGTTAATGCATAGTACAAAAAGATGTAAAGCATAACACAAAAATAAATATGAAACCAGAATGTTGTTTCATTAATGCTTGTGGCTTGTTAAACTCAGAACATAAGACCAGATCAAGAGAAGTCTATCTGATAACTCATTGATTGATATCTTTTCCCATGCATGACAAGTATACATATAAGGCCTGATGCGTTGCGAATCAAGTGTCATGACATAAAGCTTTTAGTAATTGACCCAATTAGTTATTCCCAAAACACAATTACCCGACATCAATGTTGTCTCCATCCCTTATGGAGTAGTGTTCTATATGGTTTGGGCGGCTTTCTTGTGTGGTCAATCTACAACCTTTGCATTGGGAATCTACCATTTAGGAACTAAATGTGCCATAGATTAAAGTTGGGATGGCATAAATGATATCGTCTTCGTGCCCCAATTCGAGGACATGTTGCCAACCTGTTTCTCCACCATCTTGGCTGCCCCAATCATTCCGCCAACCATACTAGTCACGCAAACTATGCCAACTGTACCCATCATCATATTTACTTCCTTGTGGCCATCTATACGACTGGAATTTGTACAACCAAAATCTATATTGTTGGGGTCATACGGCTGGCCTTTGTGTCTAGGATGGCTTCTATTGGTTGTTTCCCTCTATCAGGTACCTCAAATGAATTTTATGCTATGGATTCAAGTAGGGGCCCTTCTTTTAGGGGTATCTATACAACGTCTTCTAATGCCTCCTCCATAATGTGTCCTCTAGTGCAAGTGGGTGTCAAGCGGAACTCCTCGCTTCCTTCTAAACTGGACCATGAACTGAAAGACATGTCGGCAATGGTCTCTTCCTCCTCTTCTTCTTTAAAATATCCTATCTCATCCTCTTCTATTGTGTTTCTACATTCCCTAACGAAATTGTGCCTAAGTGTAGCCAATAAGACATAGCAGGTTTGTAGTGTTCCACATGATTGGCTGGAATGAATGCTCCCCAGTATTGTGGTTGTACTTGTGTGTGAAGAGCATCCAAAAAGTGTTATGGCATGGTGTGTCATATAAAATGTCTTATGCTTTCGCTGTAGGAACTCCTCTATTATGTCTGATAAGAGTTGTGCCCTACACTCAACCCTACCATAATTCAAGTTGTTAAATCTAGTAGCATGGAAATGGCAATGTTTAAAGTTTTCTTGCCCCCCATGAGTTTACTTTTTACTAGGTCCACAATGCACCTCCATTGTGTGTTGGCAATGAAAGTTTTCTTCATGCTCCTACCATAAATCTTACTCCATATGCATTCCCATTGCTTTTTCATTAAATCTTGTCTATAGTTAAGCTCCAGCAACTGTTTCTTATCACTTGTGCTCATCTTGGAAGAGTGTTTTGTAGTTGAGTGCCCTCTATTTGGTGCTCTAAACATTTTGGTGAAGTCTTTTGGAGAATAAGACATTACTACATTCTGCTTTAAATGTTGTATGGTAGATTTGTGTCTTTTTATCATAACTGTGCACCATGGTTCTTAAAACTAGTTCAAATTCCTTTCCATAATGCAACCTTCAACTAGTGGTGTTCGTTCATTCTGCCTTCCCACCAGTTCTTGCATTTTGTACCAGAGACTCCTTAGAAGACAATATTGGCAGCTATAATCCTCTCCTTGTGCCTTTACCCTTGTTCTTTATTTTTGTAGAGGTCATAGTCTATTTGATTTGTGGATGTTTATCCTTTCCTCCTTTGTAATTGTTCATAGTTGTGCTCTTTTTAGGGTTACCAATACTTGTTTTCACCGTTATGTAAATTTCCTGTAATAACTCTTACTTTTCTCGATACTCTATACCACTAACTATGGTTAACAATAACCTTCTCATCCGTACTCCTTGTACTATTGCCCATACAACCTTGTTTGTATAAGGCTCCTTGCATACAAATTCCACCTTTATCCACACTATCTTGTGCAGATAACTTTTGCTTATGCCTGTACGGGACTTGTCTTCCTCTCTTTTTGTTGTGTATGAAGCTCGTAGAGTGTTTTGCTTGGTGTATGGTCTATACTCTATAGCACTAGCTCCCGCTATCATTTTGTGTACGGTATGCAGTCATACAAACTTCCTCTTGTATCCCGCATACAACACCTAGTGCCTCCGACAAATCATACAAGTAGGTATGTCATGCAAATTTCTTCCCTTGAGCAGTCATACGATCAGATGGCTACGTGCGTCGTACAACTGGTTACTTTTGCGTATGACCAAGTTGCCTCAATGTACACCCAATTTGCTGTGTATGACCCCCACCTATACAACAAATTGATCTTTGATGAGCCTCCGCCTGTAGTGTACGACTGGACTGCTCCTTCGTACTCTGTCCTTTCTTGCCTTTGCACTCGAAATGTTCTTTCTTGCTCCATAGTTCATGTGATTAGTGCTTGGTGGTATGTTACTTTTATAGGCTTTTTAGAGTTAGGTTTGAAAAATCAATTAAAAGGACCCTCCCTTTTCCCTCCTTATTACTTGCCCTTGATCTAACTTTTCTAGTTTTCCCTTTTCTTATTTTCTTTAAATAATACTTTATCCCAAGCTTTGTACCTCTTATTTTTCTTTCGGTTCAGTCTCCTTGGTAATGCAATTGATTTGTCTTTATGTTCTCTTGTTGTATATAGCCTCTTTCCCTTGTTTCACTTGCCTTTTCTTTCCCAAATCAATGGGCATGAGTGTCATCCACGCTTGCTAACCCTTCCCTATACTCGTATTATGTCGAGTATCTATCCACATCCTCCATCTCTATTATTTCCAACATGTAGCAATTGGGTTGAAATATCTCATAATCCTCCATCTGCCAATGGAACAGCCCATTAAGGGTGATGGAGCCTAAAATTTTTGACAAATTTGGGCCTCCATTTAAGCACCTTATTTGACCTTTTCATCCCACAAATAATATTATATTTAGATGTTTCAATGATTTCCCTATGCTAGGTGTACAGTGACCCAACAAATTCATATCTTCAATACACTAAATTTTCTGTTCAAACTTCAGAGGGTGAGAAAAGTTTAAATCTATCAGCTTTCCCAGATCAGATATTCCTAATATAGTTTCCAAAACATAACAGTGGTGAAGAATAATTGTTTCCAGGCATCTCATACACACAGAGGCAGATTTAATTAACAAACCATTGGTGATATATCTTCCGACATCATGCAATATGCCAAACAAAACGTAGTGTTGGAGATGTACAGGTGCCATGTCTTAAAATTTTTGTGGGTTGGAAATGAAACAAGGAGCTATCATGAGTTTAGTATGTACGAAGGAAAAAGAACATGGTGGCATCGAGAGTTTTAAATAATATGTATCGCATATAGAGAAAACAGCATGTTTGTTTTTATTTTTACTGAGAACAAATGGAGGATAGTCGGATAGAAGTAATTTGAACCCTTGATGACAGTAGACAAATGATGCCACAATGACATTATTATTTTAGCGTACATTAAGAACACAGACATTTAAGAGCCAAGTATGCATTGTTTGAAGTCGTTTACAATATGGAGACATATACATTCCTTAGCAGCCCAATATCTACAGGTGTCGAAGTCTTCGGCAATGGCATATATTCAGAAATATGTTATTCTCGAGTTATATTTCTTTGAACTACAGAGTTAAAGGAGATGTCGGAATTCAAGTAATGTGTCCAAGGATATGAAGATTTAATGCATGGGCTAGAACATCGACAATAACCAATATTATTTAAAATGGCAACAGGGCAATAAGAATAAGGAACTTAAAATGATTTGCAAGTTATCATAATAGTTATCGAAAATTAAAAGATGAGAATGATTTGTTAATGAAGTGATGCGGTTAAATAATATGACCCTTGACTTTGAAAAGTCACCTCCTCAAACAAATAGGATATAAATATGAACTATTTTATTTGAAATAACACATATTTGAACATTCAAATTCAACCAAAAGTAGTTTATATCTATTTGTACGGAGGAGTAAGGGCTATAATATGACTGTAATATAAATTCAAATATTTTATTTTTATAATAAAATAAAATATCTTGATTATTTTTAAATGGCATGGAGATTTAAACTGTAGACGAATCGTCTTTTGTAATTATTTTTTGGAATTTTGTATACAATTTAAATGTCGAATAAGTGGACATGGTCATTTAGCATTTTAAATTCGATCATCACAGATATTGTGGAATATCAAATTGTTTCCGTATCTGTGCCCAGTTTGTCTCCCTACCAGAGTAGTTAAAATTCAATCTAGACTAATTTAAGATTGCATAATATCTGGTCTGTCGCATCTTGATTATTTAATTGTTGGTAGTATAAGTACGCAGAACATTACAAAGTTGTACATGAAAATTCACTCAAGTTGACTCTATTGCCCGGATGAGCAGAGGCACTAGTCTTTCTATTATTGAAGTCAAAAAATCTATATATTCCTTCCTACAAGCATCAAATTCATTATTAACAAACCTTATACAAAACATTCAATCATTTCAAGTACTCAGCATTCAGTTTCAGTTTCATTGAGTTCAAGGACCTTGCCAGCCGAAGAACTCTAGAAGTTTAAATTTTCTATAGAAAAGCCTTGCACCAGACAATCAGCGTTTGAGGTGAAGGTTTACCCGCCTAGGTGTAGCAGAGCCTGAAGTGCAGGGGAATCGAAAAGTATTCCCATTCGTTGGCCAAAACTGATTGAGAAGTCCTATCGGAGAAGTGGCAAGCTCTTGGAATTCCAATCTGCGGTTTTGGGAACCAACAAAGGGAGCTCATTTCATCCTTCGAACAAGTGCCTAGTCTTAGTATGCCTTCCTCGTTTGATTACATCCTTCTTTGTCATACTTGTCTTCCTTTGACTTTGAGTCCGATGCCCATTCTTGGCTTACTATTTGGCTCTACAAATCAATGATATTTTTTTCCTTCGCTTTCAATGGATAGTGTATCCTTCTTCCACATATGGTTGGTCTTTGTTGTGATCAGCCATTCTTTACCAGTAAAGCATCGTAGCCCCTTTTTTCTAGGGTGATGACTACAAAATCTAGAAGGAATTGTTGTGCTCGTGCAGTTACTTTCTGAGCCACCAATCCCAAGCGGCTTTATGCCATGTTGGTTTGTGCCTACTAGATGGAAGCTTGCAAGCCATAATGTCGGTTTGCCTAGAGCCTTCCATGTCTCCTCAAAAAGTACATTTACTCTGGGGCCTCTGCCAACAATGGTATTGGTGAGCTTATGACCCATGATCTCCATTTCTAATATGGCAAGGGTCCTTCCTATTCCAACTGTAAACAACATCAAGTCAATAGGTGGGGGGGTCCTTTTGTGGAGTGAGTCCTCTTTTGGCTTCTCCTTCCTTGCCCTTGTCCTTCTTTGGACGGTTACTATTCTCCTCCATGCTAGAGATAGCCACTCTTAATTGTGGTAACGTTTCTAGTAAGTCTACTACCCTTACTAGTACAGTAATTGGATGTTGACTTGTTGGTACCCAATATAGACCAAGCATTTAAATTTTTGATTTATGGTCTTGAACTATTTCAAGCTAAAGTTCAAAGCAGTTCGAAGCAATTCAAATTGGTTCAATCTATTCACATAGGTTCAATGGTTTATCCTGAGAGGTTCGTGTGTACAATTCAATGGCTTGGGTTCAGTGGTTCATTTCCAGTTCAGAATTGCAGTTTGTCCACTCACGAATTTGAAGGCTCAACAATACAAGGTTCATATCTAAGGCCAAGTTTAGAGGTTCCCCTTAATGCCATTATTGCAAACAGGTGCGAGAGAAAGATTCATAACTTCTCACACTTTTGTGACTCAATTAAGATTTGTTCTGAAGGTGTCAAAATGCAGTAGTTCAGAATTTAGAGACACCATTCAGCTTCAATACCACAAGATTATCGAGATTACAATCTAAAGCCGCAAGTTCAATTAGAAATGCTCAAGGTTTTAAGAGTTCAGCAATTTTAGGTTCAGCCTCAAGGTATCAAGAAATGAATTCAAAAAGATTGCGAAAGGCTCAATACAATATAAACATATGCCTTTAAATAGAAGTCTCTATTGTTCCCCACATATACTCAAACACTAGATGCATGTAATAAGGGGTGATTCAAACATTGATGGAACAGCTACTGACTTAAGCTCAATGAAACATAATTAATTATGACAAATTATGTTGATGGAAGAGGCATCGAGGGATGAAGGTTTGAATCAGAGTATTTACGGATTCTCAATTCCTAATATGTGTGCAAAGCAATTTATTAGCAAAAGTGACTAAATCAAAGAGAGAACAAGTGTGTTTGGGCAAAGGCACTAATTCAGTGATATGAACGTCACATGATATCGTATCACATTGTCCATACCCTCAGATTAAATATCCTCCACCAGATAAAATATCTTAACCATGTCCGGATAGGAATTACATGTTCCTACATGTATGTTTGATGAAGATTATGCATCAAATTCGATAATCACACATGCTCACTGTGATAAAAGAAGATTGTCGATGCAAAGAATATATGCCTCAATGGGTTTTCCATGTGAAGCATATCGGACCGAGGTAGACCATGAAAGAGTAGAAAGACACAAAGACCCGTCTAAAGGATTTGACAAAACAATCAAAAGTTCTAATTACGGCAAAGAATGGTGCTTTGAGACTGTGTTCATCATTCCTTCCCAAGATACGACTCTCTGTATCTAATGCCATTGCAGAAAGGAGAATTGCTCATCGTAAAGAATATCATGTGGAGGTTTGAGTCGAGAATCTGGAGAATAGACCATCTAAAAGATCATTGATTGTCAAACCCGTAGCATGAATAAACCATGGCTCCTAGGATGAGCTGTGACTGTTACGATAAGTTCTTTGTAAGCCTAAAGGATCGGTGGATATTGTCAATTAATTGCCGAATGACATAAGTTCACAGTGTCTTCACCCTATCCTGCATTTCATAAGTCGAGAAGGACATTGATGATAAGAATATCATGTCATCAGCAATCTATGATACCCAAGCTAACTCAAAGTATCGATTGCATCCATGGAGACAAGCAAGCCGATTTCACCTTTCAAATCCTTGCATTGTGATAATTGCAAGAGGACGGGGATTGGGTTTCATCTACTCACAATCTTGGAGTGCAAGCCACGACATTCAGATTCAAAGGCACCTTCACTCATTTCATACTTTTGATTTGGTGCTCACCAATGATTGAAGAAAAGAGATCAATCTCCTTGGGCAAATAAAAAACAACTTCATTATGGGTGGGACCCGAGTGAGATAGGAACCTGCAAATTTCACAAATGGCAACGATCAGGTTCCTATGACTCTCATAGTGAGTGTTGAGGGTACTATATTGGTTTCTTTAAAGAAATAATATTCAACGAGAATCATGAATGTGGCAAGGGATAAAACAATCGAATGTAGATTATTAAATAAAGACATGAGTCAAGAGAGCCCGTTTATGAAAAGACACAAGGTTTGCCAAAGACATAACCTAAGGCACAATGGTGAACATGTGAAAGCATGTATCAAGTGGCACAAATTCATATTCTCTCCAGCTCATGCAGACCACAGATGCGCGAGAGACAACAAGGAAAAAACTTCAACATAACTCAAAACTGTAGGCCGGATATACCTTATTTCATACACCGAGCCATATGTGGATATAGTAAATAGTTGAGATAGTCATGTTCCTCGAATTATGCCAAGGAAGCTCTATTTTCATGGTCATCCAAGGAGTGGCATCCGATTTTCTTCCCCAAACTTAATCTTGGGTCATTTTTCTAATAAAGCTCAAACTATATAATGAGACATATTGTGTAATCATATCAGCTTTGTTGAAATTTGAGATGAAAGGTGTTGTAGGTGATTATTTACACACCACAATATTCCAATATGAATAACATACGCCATAGGTGATTCGAAGGGGCAATATAAAAGGGCCCAAGTCAATTCTCATTCCTTCCACGTGGTATTTTTGAGCAAAGGCTGATCTATCTCAAAGGGACACGTGAAAGGAGTCCTGTCAACATAAGATGATCTCGAGTTATTTTACTATCTTGTATGATAATTCAAAGGGGAAAACATGATAAAGAATAGGGATTGTTGACGAACATGAGGGAGTTTCATTTCAAGATTCAGTCATGAAAACTGAATACCGTCCCTTCATTCCTTTATATTGAAGAAGCCTCGAGTAGGAAGGGGTTCCACTTTTTCTTTCTAGGGGAGAGAATTTGTGCTACAACAGAGAGAGAATTTTAGTGGTGATGGTTCCAGATTTATCCTAGTTCTTCTGAGGGAGAGAAAGAAGACTTTAGGGCTGCAAGAAAGCAGAGCTTGTGTTTTCTAAACTATGTGTTAGGGAAAGGGAGAAATTTTTTATTTTTAATGTAATGTAAGGGAAGAGATTTCATTTTCTTCTAGATGGTAATTCAGATGCATTGTGTAATAAGATCTGTATCGTCTTTTACATCTTAGAGAAGGGAGATTTGGGGGATAACTACAAACTAAAACTTCGAGTTTGGGCAGTTTTCTTTCCACCGATTGTTATCTTTGTGTAACTTTTAGTTTTCTTTAAGTGCATCTAGTGTTGTTGTTTTCTGAATATATTTTGATATCAAGATATCTTGAAGCCCTAATTCTTCATTTTCTTAGGAGGATGGAAATTATATTCTTTGTTTTCATTCACTTTGTAATGCAGCATCCAAGAAAATGAACTTTGTGTCATTTGCTATTCTTTTCTTTTTAGTTACTTAGTTTCCGCATCTATTTCATGTTTACAGGTACATGTTTGTAAACCTTTTGTGCTTTCTAGTTAAAAGCATTCGTATTTGAATTCATTGTAAATCATGTACAGGGAGTTGTACCCGAATAAATTCAAAGAGCATTTACGCTTTTCAATAGCGAAATGATCCAACTGTTAGTGTATATTTAGTCTTCTTATTTGGGCTTTGGGGTTAATTTGTATATTTTTCTTTGGAGGACAATCTGTTCACTAACATGACTGTACCAGAGTGTTTGTGGCCTGGTGAGTTTGCCTGCACTCTTCTTCTATTGCCAATTGTCTCTCTTCTTGCTTCCTTCAATCTCTCATTTTCTGTCCAAGTGTCTGGGTACGTGGCTTTCTTCGCTTGGAGTCTAGTAATTGCCATCACTCCCTCTGATTTTGTGACTTCCAGCATGCTCATGACATTCCCCTTCGAGCAATTAGCACCTTCATGGTTCCCCAACCCACACCGCCTGCACAACTTACTCCCGACTTTGCTTGCTTTAACTTCTCATGCAAAGTGACCCCATTCGTTGCATCTCTTGCATTGTATCATCGAGCGTCCCTTTGCATAATACAAGATGTAGCTTCGTGGCGTGTTACTCTTGTTGATATTATTACTTCCATGCCTATTGTTCTGAAAACCTCTTGGGGAGGCATTAGTAGCCATGGTACTTGGCGGTGTGGTGGGTGGGTTGCTTGTTCCGTGCTTAGGAGTACTCCTTAACTTCAAATTGTATGGGGAACTCTTTCAATGAGTGTCCCATCACTTAACAAATGTTGCCGAACAATTTCTTCGGACCACTAGCTCTTTTATACCCTTCATTTCTTTCATCATCTGCATCATATCTTTGCATTGTGCCTGGATTGCTCAGGACTCTCCATCGTTGTCCTCTTCGTCCCTATTCTCATCACTTACTTTAATTTTATTTATTGACGTCGTGTTCTCGCTTTCTATCCATTGCCCTATCACAAACTTCCTTGAACATGGAGGGAGGCACCATCTTTATTTTCTTCCTAATCAAAGGGCTAAGGCCCTCTATGAACCACCTCTTTTTTAAACCATCCACTAGTTTATTTTGCAACTTCCCTATGAGCTCCTTCATCCTGTGATGGTAGGCCCAAATAGTCTTTCTCTTCCCTTGGCATGTGTCATATTTCGGCTACTACCTTATCGTCATCCTGTAACAACCTAAACTTTGTTTTAAAAGCTTTTTTCAAATTGTTCCAAGTAGTCTTCTAGGTGGCTAGGAGGTCAGTGTACCAGTCAATGGCTTCGCAAGGTGGTTAGGAAGGCCTTCAACCAATAATCTTCTTCCTCTTGTCCAATTGCCTCCCAAATGGTCACATGTCTTACAATGTCGCACTGGGTCTTCCGACCCACCACCATTAAAGTTTGGAAGTTTCTATTTGTCTAGGGTGTTTGAAAATTTTCTCCCTTCATTGGTACCCCCTATGCTTTGAGAATTAGTTGGGTCAGTTGTTTCTTAGTGCCCCCTGGTACACCTCCAGGATCATCATGCTATAAGTCTTCCCTTCTGTCACTGTCAATGTTTATACCTTGGTAAAATTGATACTCCTTTCTTCCTAGGGTCTCCAACTCTATTTGTCATATTCTTACTTCATCAAATATGGCCAACCCTCTTATTTAGTGTACCATATTTTCAAATAACGTGGCTACCTCTCTTTAACTTCTTTCTGCGTCACCGGCTTCTTTCAAATGCACAAACGGCTTTGTTCCACCTAACTCACTTCCCCAACTATCTGTGTCTACCTCATTCGAGGCAATACTAAGTATTAGCTCTACCTTGGCAACACTACCAAGTGGCGACCCCTTTGTATGGTTCTCACCCTTCAGCAAGGTGTTGCAACCTTCGTCGTCTCTCTATTTGTTGTTAGACTCATAAGGGTCACCTCATGCCAATTTCATTTTCCTCTCATTGCATCTCATGTCCTTATTCGGCAGGAGGGGCATTAATTGTTGGAATTATAGGATGTGTAGCACCTATTTGTGTAGCAGAGTTCCTCCTCCCGCTGGTTCCTTTCTTGGTACCGTTGTAGTATTTGTTGCTTTTGTTGTTCTCTTTAGATAGCTTCTCGCTCTCCTACTTCCACCAACTTGCGTGCCAATAGCCTCGGAAGGCTCCCCAAGATATCATACACCGCTACATTTACCATGAGTTTGTCTTGTACTGTACCTATGGGGAGAGCCCTCTACTTTGCCTCCCATTGTATGTATTGATCTATTGCAATATCAATTGATCCTCTCAGGTCACTTCTGCCTCCTTGACGTCAATGTCTATTATTAATACTTATTGGCCAAAAGGATGACCCATTAGATCTCGATCCTTTCACCTATCACCTTAAGACCTCTAGGTTCGTACTATGCAATGACAATAGAAATGTCATTCCAAATATGGAAGTGTTGTTGTTACATGCCAGATATGGAAGTAGAATTATCATTGTGACTATGTATCAATGTAGCATGTCTATGATTAATAGGGGAACAATATAAATAACAATATCCTAGAAAACACACAACAATGGCAGAATGTTACTTTATTGATTGTACCAAAGTCCGATGTTACCAACCATACCAACATGTCTTGATTGTTCTAGGTAACCCTTAATTATAGCACTAAGGTTGGTTAAGAATACCATCCGTCGTGACTCTTCAATACATTTTATTTCTTAACAAATCTACTGATTTTTTACTAATTACTTATTACTAGCCAACAAAGGTAAGGTGAGTAGGATGGGAAAGAATTTTTAGGGAAATTTGTAGGAAAAAAATCAGGAATTTCAGATTCACACCATTTTTTGGAATTTTGTATTTTGACTTTTCTAAGCATTGTTTTAAAATTTTATCTTAAATTATGGAATGGTTGTGTGCCACAAAGGCTTCTTGTTACATCCCAATTTTTGGCTGAATTTAAAATTGTTCATATAGCCATTTAGGTTTCATGTGAAGTCAATTGACAAGTAAAATTAATTACGATTCATGTGAAGATGGCATGTTAGTTAACCATTATGATGTTATTATATCATTATCTTGAAGACTTGGAAAATGGTTATTCATTAAAAATCCATGGGAAGTGATATGGTGGTTAGCTGTTATGATGGTTTATGAATAATAACTTGCTAATGTAATTGTGTTTATATTGAGAAATATGATATTTTTGTGGGAATCTTTTTCTGTGGGAGCACATTGAAAGGTGGAAGCATTGCTAGAAAGAAATTGGGCATGGAGGCACCACCTATCACTGGGCAAAGAGGTGCGAGTCCTAATCCACCATGGGTAAGAGTAAATGACTAGGCAAGAAAGAGTATATGTTGGACCATCATGAGCTAACCAGTTAAATTATATATCACTTAATAATTAAAGAAAACTCTAAGCATGAATTGAACTATGGACAAGATTGTGTTATTTGGTTAGATCCTCCTGGTATTAAAGCATTTCCTAACATATCGACACTATGATACCTAGATATCTATACATAAACACAGATGTATATATGTATATGCGTAAACCAATTAAGATATATAAGAACGTGTATGCATACTTGATATTTGATGTATACATAAGAAATATAAGATTGGGGTTTACGCATGTACATGTGTATGTGCACATACATATATAGGTATATAGATACCATGATGTTAATATTAAGAGAAAATTATTATCCCTAGCCAAAGTCTTATTATTTGCCTTAAGAGTCTACCTTGTTAATTATTTTGTTGGCCTTATATCATTTCGGTGACTTTTTTTAATATTAATAATATGCCACATGTTTCGATGGCTCTTTGATCTTTATAACTTCTCCTCTACCACCTTTTTTGCTCTTTGCTCTTAACTCCATTATTGTATCAAGCATGCTATTGAAAGGGCAAGCATCCTCTATTTATGCTTTTTTCCTTCATACTAGCAAACACATTCTATATCTGCGATTTGCAATTATATTGCTAAAGTCTTATATGAGAGAATTGCACCATAGTGTTGTTGATTTATATTTGCGTATTGCATCCATACTGAGACCTACATTTTGCTAAGAGGCCTGGTATACTCCAATATGAGAACTGTGCTAGGGAGTGCAAGCTACCACTAGCATTATGAGGGTGACTAAATCCTTGCTACAAGTCAGATTGTGCATTCTTCTGCACACTATCTCTTTCCTTTATTTATGTTTATAACTTCTATGGTTTAAGCATATAGAAAACAAATGATAATGTGTAATGTCCCATTTTTAGCATTCATAGCATGATGTTGCCGTTAGCCTATTTCCCCACGGTCCTGTAGGCTAACCAGGACATTAAAGGGGCTTAGAGGCCATTTGGCCTATATAGTTTCAGTTGCAGGTGTTTCTGAGGGGTTTTGAGGCAACTTTGGGCTACTTACTATTTATAGTAAGTCATCTTGGACATGGGCGGACATCCAGTGGCAACAGTATATCGATGGCAATTGTTTAAAATCGACAAGAAGACTTGTTTATCATTGATAAGATTTGTTATGCATTGATAAAGCTATTTTATAAAGTTAAATTTAAATATTTAACTTTATTAATGCATAGACTATAGTTTGTGGGAAATATTTAAATTAAAAGAGTCCCCTTTATTTTATAACACATTGGAGACATAAGTTACATAAAGGAAGTTATCTTTTATCCCACATTGAGAAAACGAAAGATGGAGCTCTTGTGAGAACACTATAAAAGAAATGGAAGAGCTTCTTTTTAGCATGCTTGGAAATATCAAAAAAATTGGGAAATTTTCTGGAGGTTATGTCTCAATAGTTTGAAGGACGAAATCCCTTCAAGCTGGAAATCTTGACGCCATTGAAAGATATGGTCTTGAGATTCAACATAGTAGCAATTCGAAAAAGCAGATACGAAAAAGCAATCCGAAAAAGCGGAACCGAAAAAGCGGACTGAAAAAGCGAATACGAAAAAGCAGTCTGAAAATAGCAGAACCGAAAAAGCAGGCCGGAAAAGCAGTTTGAAAAAAGCAAAGTAGAAAGGGGCAGCATTGAAGGAAATTATTACAGCCATCTACAACCAGGTTCTTTTGCTAATATTGCTTTTAGGGTGTTATAAGTTTCAGCTGTAAGTGTGCATTATACCAGCATTATCATTTTGAAATCCATGTAAATGCCAAAGTCTTGGCCATATTTCATGAGCATTGTATTAGAAATTTCATTGCAAATTAATAAGATAATAGTTGCCAGTGTCATTTAAGTAATACAATATCATTATTTATCAGCTAGTTAGTTTGCATACCAACTGTTTGTAAAAATGCCAGTTGGCTGTAGGTGTTCATTTCTTATGCTTAGATCATATATATGCACTGAATATTGTCAAAATTAGTAGCACACTCATGTTAGGCCGTTGTGTAGTCCATTTGGAGTCTTCTAGCATAAGAATCTCATTGATGCAAATTGAAAAAAAAGTAATTTAAAGCCAGCTGAAATACTATATCAGTCATACGTCCCTTGCATGTGAATTGTTTGATGAAATTCCTTGAGCTTTCATCAGCATTTTTTGAGAGCAGATTTGAGAAGGGCCATTACAGTGGTATCAAAGCTTGCTTGCAAAGTGTTTGATGAAATGTCAAACAACTGAAGTATAAAGATTTTTGGTGTTTGAAGTTATAACCTATTGGGGTTATTACATAATGTCATAGCCAAGCGGACTAGGGTCTAAGATTGAATAATAAGATTCTATAGCTAATTGTTTAAGTTCATTAAATAAAATCTAATTCCTCTATTGTATAGAACTTCTTTTTCAGAATCTAAAATAAAAGAGAAATACTTCAGTTCTATGAGATTCTTATATAGGGGCATAGTTCATATGTCTCTAAGATATAAATAGCCATCATCAAGGGAAGTTGTTCATAATGATAATGAAATGCCAATGAACCTTTTTGATATCAATCTATTATAAGCCTAGGTGGAGCAGAGTAAAACTTGTTTATAGTACACAAAGTTTGGTTATGATTTATAGACAACCACATTGGGAATCATCAAGGATGACCAGCAAGGTCGAGATGAAGAGTGTGGACTAATAGCAAATGAATAGTGGGATATGCCTGTGAGAAAAGAGAAGTAATCAGAAATAAAATAACCAAAGGATAAACAAACAAACATTAAGTAAGTCAGCTCATGGTGAACAAATGGTACAATTCTTGGTGTCTAGTCAAGCGATGGGACTCTAAACCAAGATGCTCAGTAGCAAGACAGGGGCATCCCACGCCTAATTTTGGGTATGGAGGGCCTTTCTCGGATGAGATTGTGTGGGGATATTTAAAGGTCCATGGTTGTTAGGTTAAGCCCCTGACAATGCTTCTCCCCACCAGATGCCAAGGCTTGTAGAAGATAGAGATAGGATCTGCATTCAAATATCTTTTGGTACTGGGTATTTTACTTTATATTTGAAATCTCAAGTTGAAGAAATGTTAGATGGTTAATATCGTTTAATTAGTTATTCCCTTCAATGCTTAGAAATCAATTTCTTTTATTAGGAAATCAGCAAAATCAATTGATCATGAAATATAATTGCCTGTATGAGATAGGCTTACTTGATGGTTGTTATAACTATCCTCCATTCATGTGAATATGAATATAAATGCATCTTTTTATTTATTTTTAATTGTCATAATTAGCAATGGGGCAAAAGCATGTTACTATGGTTTTTTTGCCCTAAATGGAATTGGATATTACGATTCAATGGTATAACCTTTATGCCCTGAGCGGTATATGTGGACTAACCCATGGTTTTTTAGATGTTTCCCTAGGCAGATTCTGGTTTTGGAATTCAGGGTATTGCAAACTTAAATCCTCAATTTAGTTTTATCTGATTATGCCCTTCAATTGTTAGTTATGATATTTCAGTTAAATTGATTGTAACCATCAATCTCTTTTGCATGAACATATAAAATAACTGTTATAACTGCCTTCTCATGAATGTGAAGTAGTAGTTGTATTTTGATGATACGCTAGTTGTTAGCTAAAGCCTAGGAAAAGGGGTTGTCACACTCATGGTTTAGAAAGTCTTCACTTAGGATTGGTGGTAAGGTCAGCCCCTCAAACTTGCTAGGGGTGTTGCTCCAAACCCCCACCAAACATATCTAGTACATTTTGTAGCTGTACTTAGCATACATTTTATGTTTTTTTCAAATATTAAGTATTTTTTGAGTTGCTAAATTTTTACTAAGAAATTTTTGGTATGCTGAGTCTGAGTTTACTAACTATGCTGCACAGGACTCAACATTACGAGACATATCAAAGCATGCTGATTCTTGGACTAAATAGAAATCCAGCTCCACACTATTGTGATGTCCCCTCTTTTAGTTGAAGGAGTGAGTGCCGAAATTTGCAACCAATCGTTAGTACAACATAGGAAATACATATTAAAATCCAAAAACATGTTAGAAGTGTTGAACTAATTAAATACTTATCTTAATACTACCCCGCTAATCCCTCCTTATCCTTCAGAAAGAACTCTTCTCAAACCACCTAATCCTATAATGAGAATTACTTCTCGATTAGGTGATCATCATATGAAGAGCGCCCTTTCCAAGGCCTCTTGGGATCTCTGAGTATGCTCTTATTAACATTACTTGGTAGAGATCCCACCTCTAACCAAGTCTCTTATCTTTGAAATATGCATATGACTAACCACTACAATATATATATTGTCTCTAAGAGATTCTCTACAAATCTCTCTTTGGGTTCTGCATTTGGAATCCCAACATTCATAAGAATGCCCTCTAGTCCCTGAGTTCTGTTAAAGAGAAACTCGCCATCCATAATAGATGCCCTCCACCAAAATTAACTTGGTCTCTATAAGAACTATATAATTCTTATCTCATTATGCTCTCTATGTTGTTCTTGAGATTTCATTTGATTCTCTACGATCTTGCTCTGCATTTCGGTCTCATTTATATTCTATGCAATCTTCTTAATTCTAGAACTTAATTTTTATAGACTAAGGGACTGTTCTACATAGTGACCATACCTCTGGTGGCCTTTAATCGTTGTTATTATTTCTTCTAATACTCTACGGCAGATAGCACTTCCTCGAGGACGGAGTAGGGAGAGAGCTCGGGATGTTTCTGTTGGTTCTCATAGATCTCGAGTTGACGATAGAACCCGAGATGGTGATAGGTACAAACATGTAGATCGGGTTTGAGTTGAAGATCATGGTGGATTAGCTAACATACGTACTAGCACTCATAATAGGCCGCAGAGGCCCATGTTTCTGAGACTTGAGGTGGATGCAGTCAGTATTGAGTTTGAGGCCACTCCTTTTGTTGATGATGTGCTAGTGCACTTTACAGAGTGGGATGCTTTACCACAGGCTATTAAAGATCATTTGAATTTTGATAAGTTCCTAACTCAAAAATGGGAGCATTCCAGAGCGAGGCCTGCACTTGAGAGACAACGACCTCAATAGACTGAGTTACAAGAAGTTGCCAATAAAATGACATTAGAGCACTTTGATGGCACTAGGAGAGTTACAGCTCGAGCTTGGATTCATAAGCTCGACACATATTTGGCTTTGTGTCCTATGTGAGAGGTGGACACTATTAGATTTGGAGTGTTGCATCTAGACGGAGCTGTCCATGACTGGTGGTACCATGAGTTAGTTTCTTTCTCAAGAGTTCGTGGATCGCCAAATCGAGAGATTTGATAGGAAGGATCCAATAGTGTACTTTCGTGAGTTGGCTCGGTTGAAGCAGTCTGGTGAATTGGAGAGTTACATCGATTAGTTCTTGAGACTTTTAGTTATGGTTTATGATATTTAGGAGCGCAGACGAGATATGTTATTTATGGAGGGATTGACTGAGCCACTCCGTGGATGGGTGAAGTCCTTCGACCCATCTTCTCTCCAGGTAGCAATGAGGAAGGCATGAGACTTGGAGTCCTCTTCTCCAAGCAAGGTTGCTTCGAAATCTTCTGCTCTTCTGGCCGATGATGAGACCGCACAAGTTCTAGAGGACAAAAGTAAGTCAGTGAAGAGATCTGATGACACTCCTAGAGAGGATTTGAGGAGGCGTCAGCTTTGCTATTGTTGCAAGTGACCTTTCTCTAAAGGTCATACTTGTGTGTTGAGGCCGAAGGGAGCAGCGAATCGTGGTAGGTGGATTTACACTGATGAGATTGAGGATGAGTCATCACAACATGAGGATGTCGGTGAAGATTGTCGTGAGGTTTTCACACCATCGCCCCAAAACTTTGGGGACCCCTTTTTCGAGCAAGCCTTGGCAATTTTCGCGAATTTTTTTTGGGAATTTTTTCAGTTGCCTTAGCAAATTTTTTGGAGTGGTCCAAAGCTTTTCGATTTGAAAATTTTACACCTTGGATGCCTTCGGGCCATGAGGGATTTGATTTGGTTTATTTTTCACGATGCGAAACTTGATTTTCCAGAACATGTAATTTTATCCTTAGGCCAAACATTATTCAAAAATAACATTATTTTTCGATGGTTAAAACAATATTCGGTAGGATAAAATTGCAAGTTTTTGGGCTTAGATGGATTTTGAAAATTTGATATAATTGTATAAGCTTGAGCATTTTCAAAATAAAATTCTTAGATTTAATCGTTTTGGAAAATCCTGAATTTTTTAGTGAAAAAGAAATTTTTTGATAGTGAAATTGAATTTAGAGTTTAAATTTTCACTACTAGGAAAAGGATTTATTTTGTTAAAAAAAAATTAATTGTATTGCAAAATTGAAATTGGATTAAATTGCAAAATCTCATCAATTTGGTTAAAATCCTGCTTAGAAGATTTTAGAAATGTTAAAGGAAATTGGTAATTTGGAATTGAAAATTGATTTTGACTTGCTAAATTTGATTTTAATGATATTTTAATTGCCAAAACGCTATTAAATGAAAATTTTGACGTTTCTTAGGCTTACCTTGTTTCTATTTTGCAAATTTTGATCAAAACTAGCAATTAAATGAGCTAATTTCACTATGGGCTAAGTAATTTTAATGTTGCATTTAAATGGGGCTAATTTAATTTTGTTTTTTTCCTCCAGGCAGATCAGCCCACTTGGAGAGGCAAAAAGTGTGGTATAAGAGGGGCTTCCCCTCTTATTTTCTCATTCCTTTTTTCCTCCTCCTTAGGTATTCTATTTTCTTCAAAGGAAGGTGAATTTCAGCTTGGGCAATTTTTGGGGCAGATTTTTCCCTTTTTTTTGGCGACATTTTTCTCCTTCTTGCTTGGGCGAATTTCTGCCCTAGGGCGATTGTGGAGCAGATCTGATTTTTTCCAGCTTGGGCAAAAAAAAATTTGGGTCTGATTTCTCCATCTTTGATCAGGCGGCTTATTTCATTCGTCTAAAGCAGAATTTGTTACATTAAGGCAAAAAGGGAGTCACCAGGTCATCAAAGCTCACCAAGTCCGATTTCAAATCAAAGTATGGCAATCTTACTGTGCTTCTCAGCCAAATCATGGGCGTAGCTCAAGGTATGCAATTCAAGAATTAGATGTACTACTTTATTAATGAAATTGAAAATGGAAAGAGAAAATATGATTGGGCTAGAATCATAAGTGAAAATTTAGAGTTGCAACTTGGGATAGTGCAAAATCAAAAGCAGTTCTATATGGGATCCTATCTTTTCTATCTGATTGCGAGACTATATGGAAATCTTGGACTTAAGGCCTTTGGAGTAATTGGCAATGGGTCAAGGTAATGTTTGGTGCATGAGTGCTATCCACAACTTCATTTGCACAACACCAAAGATTATAAGATGTTTTATGACGCCTTTGCCATGAAGACAATAAGAATAATACAAGTGGACAAGGGGCTGTGGTAGAGGTGAGCTCTGATTCGAAATCAAGTGGTTACAATGACAGTACCGAGTACTCTCCTCTCTCGGAGAACCAACATGGAGATGATGTGACAATCACTAGTAAAGAAGAAGATAGGCCAATTGATATTGAAGAAATAAGCCAGGCGCCTAAGGCTGTTGTGATGCTTTGCTAGTCGAACCGAATCCAAATACGGGGAGATGCATTACACTGCTATGGTTAAGGCAAATGATTATGCGAGGTGGTGACTGTCTAAACAGTTGAACATATTCATGGGTTAATGGAAAAGGAAGATAGTGAGAAACAAAGACAAATGGCAAAAACAGTGGCAAAGGTAATTAGGAGCGATGATGAAGGTCATCAAAAAGTTCAGATTGTTATACCAAAGGTTAGCAAGGCATTGGATGAGATTGTAGCTCAGGAGTATGAAATAGTAGAGCATAACTTGGGAAGAATCACGGATGACATGGAATGTGAGGAGATCTAGGAAGGCATAGTTTCAATTAGAGAAAGGTTGAGGAAGGCAAACGAGACGATTGTAAAGTTGGAGGCCGAGAACAAGTATTGGGGGGATTGGCCAGCCTATCCAATAGTTACACAAGGCAACTCTTACACAAGACAGTGGGAGCAATATAGAAGAGATATCGGCTTAGCTACACAAAGTCAAGGATTGGATCCATGATATAATTCAAGATGGGCAAAATTTCTTGCCTTCCTTTATCTCAACATTCAGGTCATTGGTGGCTATTAGAGAGAAATTCAGAACATTTGAAGGGGAGTGGAAGGATTTCCTTCCAATCAGGGACTTAGCCATTCCCAGGCTACAAGCATCTATCAAGCTACCGGAGAGATATTTGGAAAGAACCAAGTTGGTAGATGAAGGAGGAATGAGCACAGTGAAGTCTTGGTTTGTTGCCTTGACCATCAAATTGAGGATACTTGAAGTGATACGGAACGAGATTGCACAGTACAGTCTAGGCGTTGACACTTTCATTTCAGCCATATGTTGGGGTTGCACTTGATTTTGAAAATATCAAAGAGGAGAATGTCAATGAGACAAAATTTGGATCGAGATTGGATGAGTTGCGAAAGGTTGCCATCAAGAAGAAGCATTTGGGCACCTTTGCCTCCCTCAATGCCTTTATCCAATAAGCGAAAGAATGTGAGAAGGATCATGAGAAGACACTGCAAGTAAAAAGCAACATGATGAATTCAACTGAGCTCAAGATGAAGCATACACTTTGCCCTCCCATGAAGGAAGTCAACAACACGCTAGCCAAGTTCATTGCTTTGGCTAAGCAAATGAAAGAAAAGGGTAGAATTATATTAGATCATTTGATGTAAGCCCAAGTGACAATTTCTCCTTTATTTTGGGTAGGATAGGTGTCTGATTCTGATTGGCTACTATGTTAGTGACTTCTCATTGGTTGCCACTTTTCTTTTTTTCATTGGTCCATTGATGAGGTGGTGTATTCTCATTGGCCGATGGGGTGACAACCCTATTTAGGGTTTCTAGGATTTAATCTGGATCATTTATTTTTGCTTCTTAATCTCTACCGTTGGTTGTAATTTTGGCCCCTACATAAAGCCATTTGCTCTTATTTGTAAAGGGTTGAAGAAAATTGTTGCTTAAGATGATACCAAAATTGCTTCTCTTTATCATTGTTGTGACTTGCATGGTGATTAAGAACATTTGGTATTATTGCATGGTTTCTACTTCCAATAGTTAGAGTTAGAGTTCACTGAAGTTGTTAAAAGTAGATTTTATTTCAAGAAAGTTGTTAAGAGTAAGCGTAGATGGATAGTTGCATGGTGATATTAGTGGATGTTTGATATGGATCTATAAACTAGGCCACTAGCATCCTAGCAGCTTGTTAGGAAGCCTTGTGTGGTAATCTAGTCTTTTTCCCTTAAATCATTACATCTATAGAGGTAGAGCCACCGGTAAGCTTTCATCAAATTCCATCCCCGTCCATGTGCTAATCTTTCCATTCATAGGAGTAGAGGTAAAGCAACAAGTAGTTTAGTAATTGGAGTTCATTCTTAGAAAGTTAGAAAAAGAGAAACACCATTGGCAGACACACCCCCATCATCACCACCATCAACATCATTTGGCACTCATATTTTACAAAGCTAGATTCATCACCATCACACCAAAAGTCAAAGTTATCCTCGAATGAACAACGTAAGGCCACCTATGTGATTAACCAACAAATCACATTAATATAACTGAGTTAGTATCCAAGGTGTAAGGAACATTGAAGTTTTTCTCATGTCTTCATGAGTATTAACTTTTCAAAAGAGGGATTGAGCATTTGATATTCCATATCAAGTATTCAATCGCTATATGTTATGTAGTGGTGCAAAACTGACATCAATAAAGATGATCATTCTAATGATAGAGTTTATAATGTGATGAGCATTTATAGTTTGGTATTTGACTCACATGTTCAGGATTTGCACCAAGTACAGAGTTGGTCTGAGCCTAAGCCGGATTGTCTGCAAAATGATTAGATAGCCACAATGAAGGAGAGTGTGTTGAGATCTCCTATAGATTTGTCTGTTAGTGATGTTCTAACTTTTACATCACTAGCACAAGTATTTGGTGCTATATTGCAGGTCATGATATTGGATCTAATGATGGTATTGGCTTTTAGTTGGTTCAGTGAGGACATGGACATCACTTGCTTCTTGGGGGATCCCGGTGGAAGTTTTGCACGATGTCAGATTGCTTGAGGACAAGCAATCTCAAGTAGGGAGGACTGTAATGTCCCCGTTTTTGGCGAGTCTATGCAGTTGATGGAGTTAGCTCATCATAGTGACCCTCGTGAGCTGACAAGGTGTTTTGGGGGTCCCAATTGTGAACTTACTATTTTTAGTAAGTTTATTTTTTACAGTTGCTATTTTTGGCAGTGCAGTGGGTGGCTCTAGCAGTTGGTCATCCCCTGCAATTGATTGGGTTAATAATTACATGAGCTCTTATTTAGTTATTTTTCATTATTATAAAAATATTTATATTATTATAATAATGACTTTAAAAGATATTTCTAAAAAGTGTGTTGGAAAGTTTCTAGTGTTGAGTTCTTTTGGAAAACTTCCACAAAATCTGAAGTGGAGTTTTTTACGAAACTTTGGCCAAGGAAAGGTTATAAATGAGAGCTCATTTCATTGGGAGAAGTACACTTGGATATATATTTGCTTTATTGCCTTTGTGGCTTTTTCTGAGGTTCTGAATTTTGATGCCCTTTCTGAACTATAAGGGTTTTGAAGCTGAGAAGTGTTTTTCAAATCACTGATGAGGTAAAGTGATTCTTTTAAATTCTGGTTATTTGTTCAATCTCCCTTACTGTTATTGTCTATGGCTGGGAGTTATTGTTTCTGCTGGGAAAAATTAATTGCAATCTGGTTTTGAGTGATTTGAATTTGGGTTTTAAGTGCAAATTTGGACATCTCATATAATAGCAAGACTGGAGCATATTTATGTGATTTGGAGTTATTGATTGGAATTGTTCTAGCTCATAAAAGTGGCAAACATATAGTTCTTCCTAGGTGGCATTTGTTCTGGAATTTACATTAAATTGGTGACCTGTGTTGACTAGTAAAGAGCAGCATTTGAATTTCTCTAGAAGCTTGCAACTGAATTTACAGCCTTGCCATCTGATTTAGGGCCTGTGATATTTATTCTAGAGCCTGATATGAAGGGTTCAGGCTCACACTAGAGCAGCTAGGCATGTGGAATTGCCTTAGCAAGCAGCGTCCAACACTGGCCCTAAATTGGGCATTCATCTGCTGCATATTGACCTGCAATCAAATGCCATTCCTACTTTTCTGGGCGTGACTGTGTGAGGGTGCTCCTGGCAGCATTCTTCCTATCTGTGTTAGCTGCGATTTAGGTGGACAGTGGGCTTGCTACAAACACACATGTACTGGGAATAAATAGTGAAGGAGATACTGTGGGTGAAGTCGCACCAATTATTTTGCAAGTAAGAGTGGCTTGCGTTTGGCAATTCATCATGTGAAAAAGGTCCAGCATTGTGCCAAGACTTGCCTATGTATTTTGGGAGAAGAATACATCATTTCCATCAGGTTCTTGTTCCAAAATACTTATTTGTAATTGCAATATTCAGTAAAGTTGACTGTGAAAAATCTTTTATAACTGAATGGAAGATTGAATACTTTCATCTATGGATGGTTGTTATTTTGTATTTACTTCCATATATATATATATATATATATATATGTTCATCTAGAATTTTTAAGACACAAGAAACTGACTAATTGATATAAGGAATTGGTAAAATCGGAATTATTCAAGTTGTAGCCAAGTCAGGGTTCTTACACCTTGTTTATGTGGTGCTCGATATTTGATGTTGCTTCTTATTGATGATTGTTATGTTATTGGGAGCGTATTCTTCCATTGCTGCTTGCTAACAAGGATGCTTGGTCTTATTTTCCGCCAAATTTATTCCTTCTCTATATATAAGATGCTTACTGTATATCTTTGTGAAGCAATATTGTTTCCACCAGCAGCTTCTTGTTTGTAGTTGTTCTTGCCCATCTCTTGTATCTGTGTCATGGCTTGTATGGAGACTTGTCTTATTCACACGTCTTTTGCAATCTCCATGTTACTCCTACTTCTTTTTGTCCGTTGCCCTTATCTGTATTTGTGTTTGATTATGACTTTCTATTTGCTACCTATATCTGCAACTGACTTCCAATAACCCGCGATGGTATAGCCTTGTCTTACGTGCAGATGTATCCATGATAATCTCCTCACAATGAATTGTTCCGGTCTTCTTTGATTGGCAGATGTGCTGATGATCTCCTATAGATATTTGTCTCTGCTATGGAAGTGTTGGTTTTCTCTCTTCTATTGTTCGATGGATTTATCAGTTCTTATTTCCTTGATGATATATCAGTTTTTTTTTCCTTAAATCATTTCTTCCTTTTCATGGCATTCATATTATGCAAATGTTTCTTTCTATTCTTTCCCTTAATTATATATATTCTCCTTCCTTATATATTGTTGATTTTATAGATTCAACGGTCACAACCTTTAGTGACTAATTAATCAAGTTTGTGTTTTCATTTTTAATATAATTCAATTTTTTATTAATGTTTACCGTATAGGGTAACAGGTTACTTATCGCATGTAGTATAGTAAGATAAAATAAGATAATATTAATGTCCATGAAAAACCAATCAGGTTTATGGGACTAAGCATACAAACAGAAGAGCCAGCCAAAGCAGAACCACCAAATGGTGACTGAGAAGAAACAAAAGCCAGAAACAAAACAAGAAAAAAGATAAGGTAAGGACTAAGGGTCCTTCCTTAAAACAAAGAAATCAGCAATAGATGGGTAAACCCGTGGACCATCCATAGTCTTAGACTGCCGTGTAGAACCGCCGTAAAAACTGTTGTTGCCTGGAGAGACTAGTGCAATGTCTGATCGATTTGGAATGAGAAGTATTGGAAGGCCTTTTCAAGCCCCATGGAGGAGACAAAGGAGAGAAAAAGGCAGTAATGAGCTGGTTTGAAGTACACCCTTGAGGTATAAAAGGCTGCATGGTAATCTCTCGAAGATGGGTGGCCTCCTAAAGATAAAGTGCAAGACATCACTGATCAATACAACTGATGAACATCGAAAGAGAAGAACAGTCTCTGAAAAGGCAGTAAAATCTCCCTTTATCTCATAGTAAAGAGGACATCGAAAAATGAAGTGTATCCAAGTCTCAACCTTTGCTAAAGTACACAACTGACATATCCGATCCACCTGATCCATATGGTGATCGGTCTGAGCCTAGAGGCGGTGAGAACCAACCCTGGATGAGCCTCAAGAAAGCTGTAAGACATGATTCCAGCGCCGATAGAGATAAGCAGGGCAAGCAATAATACCATCCTGAATCACAAGAAAATGCTCAGCATAGAGGGCCATCCTAGGTCGAAGACCTCCTAAGGGATTACTCCAGGTAGTGGTAATGTACTCTCTATAAATATCATGTCTAACATTCCTGTTCAACTCCTGTCATGAGGGGAGAAGATGAACAGGAGCATCAAATGAAAACTAATAAGGAGGAAGACGATCTATCTCAATACCAATCGAACCCAACAAAGAGGTGGCCTGGGTGTACTAACAACGAGATCAAGTAGAGGTGTCAAATCTCATAATCTCAACAGAAGAACAGTATGTCAGATGAGAGTATCTGTGCTGGTCAACTCCCGACTCCCTAAAACCACAAAGCTGATGAAGAAACTAAATCAAGTAAAAAAGGGCAACAAGTTTGAGAGGATGAGCTCCAAACTCAGCTAAGAGAATGCTATGAGAGGTGAGTCTATGACATCTTATGATATGCTATAACATCAACATCTGAACCCTTTTTATAGAAGCCCAATCAGAAGCAATAGGAGAAGGCCCCCAAGCCACCGAGCCATAGAGAATTGTCGGACGAACCAAGGAGTCAAAAGGGACAACTTGGACGCAATATCCTAGAAATGATGCCTGAAGCATTGTCTTTCCACCAAAGCCAGGGAACCCATGCCCATACTAACTCTGGACTGAATAGCTGGTCTCAAGCTAAAGCATGGCCCCGAGAACTTCACACCGAGATACATATAAGAGAAAGTAATTTCAACCTCCTAACCTTGAAAGAAGAAATAAACATGAGAGGTCTTTAAACAGTTAAAGACCATAACTTGAGTCTTAGACAAATTGACCACAAGCTACTGCTGATTACAAAAAGGAGCCAGACCATCAAGGAGTCTCTGCAAGCTGTCAGGAGAAGAGGCCAAGAGAACCGCATCATCAACAAAAAGGAGAATGGAGAGCAAAACCTTATGTAAATAGCACCCATCACCCAGTTGAGAGGAGTTCACAAAGAAATCCTCCAACTCATCAATATACAATCCAAACAGTGTAGGAGAAAGAGGGCAACTCTGCTTCACTCCAATGGTGCTCTGAATCGGAACAAAAAAACCCTCTAGAGACCTGTACCAGTTACCTTATCATAAAGCCTCATAAAAACAGTCTGCAACATATCTGAGATCCCAATCTCATGAAGTCTTTGAAATAAGGCCAACCTAGAAATAGAATCGAAAGTCTTACAGAAGTCCACAAAATAACAATATACCTTCTGAGAGCAGTGCCTAGCCTCCTCAATGATAGCCCGCAGCGTGAATACATGGTCCATAGTCTGATAGTTTGCCCGAAAACCAGCCTACCCTTTAGCTCTTCAGCCTCTTGTATCAAGCTCACTAGATAACATGGTGTTCAAAGCAATGGCATACAGTTTGGCAAAAGTATGTCTGATCATAATAGTTCTATAATTACCCGAATTGGAAGCAAGCCCAGACTTGTGAATAGGGTAAACCACATGTCTAGACTCGGAATCAGAAACCCAGTGCAAACCACTCTATTAAAGAGTGTAGGAAGGTAAGATCCAAAAACTGAAGCACCAAGTTTGAAAAGTTCTACCTGGAAACCCTCTTCATCTACTACTCTGCTGCATCTCAAAGATCTGATGGCCTCAATAACACTGGAGTAAGTGAACAAATGGCAGTATAGAAGTGGAGTGGAATGAAGAGGTGGCTGCCCAAGAATGTCATAAAGCGTAATGATATGGGAGGTGAAAGAGTCGCAGTTAAGAGTGGAGGACAGGGGGGAGCACCAAGGGAAGAGGGTACGCCAAAAGATCTAGGGATTCTGAATAAGCGTGGAGCAAAGGGTTCTACACTGAAAAGAGGCAAAAGAATGTTTCTTGTGGCGAAGAAAATGGAGGTACAAAAGGCGCAAATGGGTGAAGGCAAGAGATTGAGTCTCAAGGGCGACGCGAACTGAGTGATGGAAAGCTCTGCAATCAGTATCAAACCATTTATTCATAGGGAAAGTATTTCGATGCTTAGCTCTGAGAGAGGGAGGGGAACGGTGAGGAATAGAAAGGAGAGCAAAATCCCAAATGTCAGAGGCAAGTGAATCAAACATGTCAGATGCAACAAGCGACTCACTAAAACTAGCAGGTGTCAGAAATCTCCTAAGGTGATAAGTAAAAAGTTCACCATTGCTCTCAGGGTAATGAAAGCGAGTAGGAAAGGAGACGGTATTAACCAGGTCGTGAGAAGACTGAAAGGATGACGGGTGGGGTGAAACACCAAAAGAAATGCTAAGAAGAGCATGATTAGCCAAGGGGAGACGCGAAATGGTGAAATTGTAAATGGACGAAATGAAGGAATGAGAGGAAACGACATGGTCCACAACACCCACACCACCACAGTGTGGCCAGCAAGAAAAAAGGTTAGATCCAAGAAGGATAAACCATTTAGAATCAACAATCCAAAAGACTCACAGAGTTGGAGGAGGTGACAGTCATAACTCGAGAGCGGTCCAAGAACATCCTCCGAGGTGCACTGAAGTCCCATAGTAATCGGGTCTAAGTTAGAAGTGCAGTTTGAATAAGAACCACGATCATGCAAAGAAGTCTGAAGATCCCTGGTTTGAGCGTTGAAGTCTCCAAGAATAATAATGTCACCCAAAGCCTCAAACTGTGAAATGCTCTCCTGAAGGTCATAGAAAGGATCACCATTCTCCAAGTCATGAATGGCATAAGGAGAGGAGGTCAGTGGAAAATAGCAAACAACAATAAAAATATCTCTTTGTCGGTATTTCCGCCAACCAATCTAGACCCACATAAATCTGGCAAAGGCGTCCAAGTGAACAACTGAAGTGAAGCTGTAAATATCATCACGAACCAAGCAAGCAACACCCCCAAACCCATGGACCCCACCAGAATTCTGGACCTCATCTCTGCAAACTGACAGCCACTGATAGTAGGATAACTTGGAAGAGGGCGCATGGGGCTCTCATGAGTCTCAGTAATGGCCAAAATATCTGAGAACCCCACCGCATCCCGAAAAAGACCGAGTAATGACCATAAGGAGCCATTACCATTCTAGCAGTTAACAAAAAGAGAGAAGGGCTTCCTACTGTCAAACTGCTGTCGGAACCGTCATGCCGATTTGGAGGTTGTTGTAACAACCACTTTTTCTGGGTGCTAACCAACAACTAACATATCAAAGAATTATAGATATTACTTCATTTTCATAGAAAGACAGTGAAATTAGTTTCGTTCATATGAAAGAGATTGACGGTTAAAATTAGTTAAACAAAATTTCTCAACTAAGAACTTAAAACACCATCAATGAATTACTATAGAAATTAAAATCCACATAACATAGAATTTGAAATCAGAAATCATTGTAGGAATGCTTCTGCAACCACCTAGGTTAGTCCACAAATACCACTATAACAATATCAAATAATAACTACCATCCAATACTACTATTATCAAAACCAAAGAACGATTATCTTTAAATACCACTAAATAAAATTAGGGCATCACATACCACTGTATCAATTTGGGCATCAATTACCATTAGATCATTTAGGGCATTAGTTACCACTGTATCAATTAGGGCTTTAGATACTACTTAATCAATCAGGGCTTTTGATAGCACTATATCATTTGGGGCTCCAGATACCACTGAATCAATTAAGGCTTCAAATACCACTATATCGTTTAGGGCTCCAGATACCACTGAATCAATTAGGACTTCAGATACCACTGCATCGTTTAGGGCTCCAAATACCACTGAATCATTTAAGGCTTCAAATACCACTGTATCATTTATTTCCTTCCAATTGCTTAATTGTGGCAATAACATAAGATTAGAAGATATGCTCATATTTATTATTCATATAAATGAACAACAATCCATAAATCTTATCTCTCGCATCTAAATGTAAAATAGCTGTAATAATGATACAACTCAATTAATCTTACCTTCTTGCATATACATCATAAAAGTGATAATGCCTGTTTCCGAAAAACAATTGAATGTATAGCTTATCTTTGTCTGTTGTACGTCCGACAACTTGGGGAAAGGTGAAACATTGTTAGGGGCTTAACCACCCAACTTCGGATCTTAACTTATTCTCCACACAATCTCTAATGAGAAAGGCCCTTCCTACCCAGAATTGGACTTGGAACATCTGTCATCTACTGAGCATCCTAGTATCTAACCACACCACTAGACTTGATAGCAAGGGTTACAATAACAGGATCGTGCATGAGCTATTAAATGATATTATTCTAGATTTAAAGTATCATATCTGACTTTTATTTTCTAAGTCATTGCAGACTCCATCTCACCTCTTCACCCTTTTCAATGGCTATAGAGTCAGTGAATCCTAGGTGTTCGGATCTTAAAGTAATTGGCTCTGTCTATTGATTCTGAACAAATTCGTGAATAGCATATATATTCTAGCTTATCACAATTTGTGATTTGGAAAGGATATTCTTAAAGATTGCAGAATTTATTGTTTCATTAATTAATTTAATCATATATGATTTCTCCTCTGCATTCTTGCATATTCATTCCACCTCTTCACCATTTCATAGCTATCAGCTGGTGAATCCTAGGTGCATTAGAATTTATGAGCTCACTACCCCTTTTTCATCTCTTCCCCATTGTGGCTTTATTGCCGATGAATTTCCAAGTGCATTGGATGAGCATACTTCTCTTATTATACATTTATCATGGTTTAAAACAGTATAATTCTTGCTGTTGATATCCATACTATTTGTGATGGTTTGTACAATCATTATAAGACTCCTATAGTTACCATTCGACTTCTTAATGGTGGTCTGAGATACAATGAATAAAAATATATACAAAGAAAAACAAATATGGAAGGCTCTATGTGATTTGAAGGTGACCAACAGTAGTGCTACACATGTTAATCTCTGTCCTAATGCTGATTTACCATGCCAAGCTGGCTGCAATATGTTTTACATTTAGGAAAAAGGTAGTAAATAAAATGTTGGAAGCATTTCATAACTTGGTTTATTGAAGACCTTGACTTGGATTCGACACCCTCACGTCTTCCAGTCGGAACTCTTGCACAGCTTAATTTGAACACAAAAATTTGATCAAAGCTAGATACGATAACTGCAAGGTACGAGCGGATTTAGATAATTTACTGAGCTGTCTTGAGGCTCGACTTGTTGCAAAGCATAATTATGGAAAAGGCAACAAACGGATAGTAAAGCTGGGAGTTGTGTTGCCAGACTTTCTAATATGGCTTCTACAAAAAAGACTAGTTGTGGCTTCTCGGCTTCCATCAGTTTAACGAAAGAAATCCAGTCGAATTCCAATTATTTATTTGATTTATCATGCCAAATGTTAATCGATTAAAAGCAAGAATATTAAAAAGAAAAGAATAGAGTTGGAAGATCATAATTCGAATATTATAATAATCCGAATGTTATTATATGTGGAATATTATTATACTCTTATATTTATATATGTACATGTAAATATTAATGGGGTGACATCACTTTATTAAATTATTATAATATAATGGTGCCATCTCATTTTTATATCTATATGTACATATATAGATATATCTATTATAATAATATGGCAAAAGATCATATTAAATCATGAGGTACATTTTATATTTTAACCCAATTATTTATGTTTCTCAAATTATTTATTTAAATAGCTCATGCGGGTCCCACGAATGTATCCTATTTCAAGTCACTAGGTCCTCAACTCATCTACCCAGTGATGGTGATGCTCTTGTACCTAATTCTTTTTTGACAATGCTTCCACCCCTTCGACATGTTTCTTGCAAGGAAATTCTCCGCAGTTAAATTATATTATCATAATTAATTATTTAATCATAAACAATCATAACAGTTAACCATCTTTTCAACTCCATGAATTTGTGATAAATAATCGACTATCATGTTATCTTCACATGAAATTATAATGACTTATAACCAATTTAATTGTCAACTGACTTCGTGTGAACCTCAACGGTTATATTTCAAATTAGGTCAAAAATTGGGATGTAACAGTTGTCCTCTCTACCCAACCAGTAGGAGAATCACGAACCACTACTCTAAGATTCCTTATAACAGCCCATTTCCAAGCACGCCTAGCGTCTGCCACAATTCCTCGAGCATGTTTGAGTTCTATAACCTATGCCTTAGTAAGATCTTCGTCCAGACAGATTTTAGAGGGGAGAGAAAACAACTCTCTTCGCTCTAAGGGCACGAAGCCTATCTAAAAAAGAGAAGAATCTGATGAAAAGGATGTCCCCCCACACCAAACCAACATCTATCCAAGGTAATATCTGAGGTACCAAGTTGATCAGAGAGAAAGGAATGTCCAACAGCAACAGGGTCAGAAGTATGTGTCAGACTATGAACACACAAGTTGAGCTCATGTGCACGCCGCAACACAGAACAAATACTTTATTCATATACGCAATATGCACTCCAAGTATAATGCTTATAGTGATAATGATTATGATGATGTCTCAATAGTCCCTTCCAAATGGTGTACATATACTTTCCCGAAGAGGTGACTCAAATGTCACGTGCCTTTCGGATACAATTCTACCCATTGGCTACAATATAGAATTTACCAACATCTTCCCCCCCAAAAAGTAAAGTTGTCTCTAGACGACAAAATAGAGACAACAAAACCCAAAACAATTAATTACATCAAGATTTAAACAACTAAGAGGGAAGCATCCCTGGTGTAGTAGACGTCTGTACCCTCAACTCGTCTAGTTCTGCTCGAAGCTGATACACTTGTCTTGTCTGTACTTTCAAATCTGCTTCAGCCTCCTTCTAAAGCTCCAAGGCTAACTACATCATTTCAGCAATCTCACCAAGCTCCCTCTCCTCTACTGCCACGTTCTTCTACCACCTTCTCTTTCGCTATTGCCACCTGTTATAGCTGACTCTATCAGACCAAAAGCGTTGCTCGTTCGAATTCCCAGGCTGCCCTCTCTGCATCTAGTTCCGCTTTCATTGTTGCTACCTTGGCAGTTGACTCCTCCCAAGCCCTCTCTGTGGCTGCCTGGTCTGTCTGGCTCCTCCGAAGGGTTTAATAAGCATCCCTGTGTATCCTAACTATCTCCTGAGCGAGAGCCTCTATGCAGGTCTCCATACTTGTCTCTCTCGTAGAGGCCCAATCCTCACACATCTCGATAGTCTCTACACTAGGTCATCCACGCTCCTCAAAACAAACTGTAACATTGGACATCCCACTCTCATGAACGATATAACGTTTTCCAGCTCCACCACCACTGAATCCAAGGCCTATATCTTAGCAGAGGTCACCATTGGCGAGCTCGAGTTGCTAGAGTCACAACATCAGTGAAGAATGTCTCTATAACCTCTCTCATCGTTGTTTCTGACACCACTATAGGCTGTTGTTGGGCACCCATGGCCGTTTCCACTGCTTCTACCATCCTTTCAATGGTGCTAAGTGGTACCTCATTGGTGTGTGTTGGGTGACTCTCCTCCACTTGTGTCTGTAGAGGATCTCTTTCTGAAGCTACTTGTCGCACAGGTCTGAGAATGCCTATTGCTCGTGGTGCTGGCATACGGTTAAACCTCATGCTCAAGTATGAGCTCAACCTCTGAACTCTACTCTCTCTGTTTGGCTCCTTTGGTAGTGCTAGCAATGCTACATCCACCGTAACCACTGCATCCAAAACTACCACATCCGAGTGGACACCCGACGTCCTTAAACCCTCGCCTGTCAGTATCTCCATCACTCCCTCCTGAGTGTCCATCTCTCCATCTGGAATAAATGTATCATCCCTTGCCTCTAGTACGGCTAGCAAGCCTTCTTCGACCACTCCTTCAGGTAACCCCCATGGTATCAGGTACTGCTACTGAAGGTTCGGTACTCTCTGAAGGTGCTAATACTGTTGGTCGTGTTGCTGGCTACGATGCTGGCCTGGCTGCTACGGTGACTTGTGTATTGACAACAGGTTGCCTAAACTATCCGAACCTAGGAATATGAACGCTTGCAAGGACTAAGTGCGAGTGGGAGGTAGCTATAAGGGTCCTCAAAAATAGTAGGGGCGGTGTTGTAATAACTTCGACTTCCTCATCATCACCCTCATCCTCCACTTCCTCCCCTGAGTCATCACTGTCTTTAGAAGATGTGTCCTATCTCCCACTATCTGTGTTCACATGCTCAGAAATTTCTACCCCCTGTCACATCCTTTTCTGTCCAATGGCCTTCTACCCTCTAGGAGTATCCAGATGCCTCCACCGCATAATCGGTGGCTCCCCAAGTTCTGTCGGACCTGGCTTGATTTCCAACATATCATTCGGTATCATCCATGCGGTAGCATCAAGAAATAGGCTGATGGCATCATGTGGCATGTAAAAGGTTTTGTATTGCAGCGACATGAACTCCTACATGCACTCAGCCAACAAGGATGCACAATCATAAACTACCATTCATGATACCACTCGTCATGGTCACCTGCAAAAATGAAATGTCCGATGCCCTACTTGAACTGGTGAGTCTACTCTTCACTAAATCCATCAGACAGCACCAATGTCCTTCCAGCACCTCAAATTTCTTTAGTCCTCTTGCCTACAAAGAATCCATCAATGCTTCACTTTCTGCCTCTGGTCATTTCCTACATACTAATTCTACCAACTGCTCCTTGGTTTTTCAGTCAAGTTTCTTTGTTTTATTATTGATTTTCCTTCCTACGCATGACCTAGTATGCCAAATGCCCTAGTGAAGTCTACGGCTCTGAAAGAGATCACCAAATTCTATCTGAGGTAAGGAAATAAGCATGTTCGCAAGCACCTATCATAGGTTTCTAGCATTGTACGAAGAAACCCTCGAAGTCGCGAATGCAAAATACTTGCATCCCCAACGCCCATTCCACCTATGCCCTTTGTATGTTGTCCTTTACAAAGTGATCATTTGGAGCCTCCTGCCACCATTTTCTACACTTCGGTCCATCCAAACCCTTGAATGCCACTTTATGAGGTGTCAAATGTGTTGTTCAAGCCATCTGTGCCCTTGCCATCATTTGGTTACTCAACCAATAGATTTCGGAGTGAAGCCAAAGAAAGTGCATAAGACACCAGTAGTGTATTATCAAGGGAAGGATGAGCCAGCCCCATTTTTGCTATCTGTAAAGATGTTCGAGAAGCTACTTCACAATTGCTTGATAGATTCAGAAGCATCAAGTAACGTCATGCCTTTGAACATTTGCAGAAGATTAGGAATCATGCCTTTGGGCTCCAACAGAAGAGTCACTCAATTGGATAAAACAGAAGTACCGGTAGTAGGTGAGCTACACAACATACATATGCACTTGGCATCTGATCCAAGAATGGAACACATGGTAGACATTTTCGTGGTAGATGTGGCCGAGACCTATGGATTGATCCTAGGTAGAGATTGGGCTAGAAGATTGAATGGATACATGGCAACGGACTTCTCTCACATGTGGCTCCCTTGGAAAGGACTAGCCAATCAAATCAGAATTGACAACACCCCGAGGTTGAGATTGACAATCACAGAAAAGGATGAACCAAATGAAATATTGTTCGTGGAAACAAATATGAGCACCTACAGACCAAAGAAAGTAGAAGTATTGACTATGAACATCATGAGCGAAGGAAAGGATTCCACTGAGATCCTGATTGAGTCAAATCCAGATGCTTCGTCCGATGAGGGTGAAGGCATGTTTGAAAACTTCAAGAATTTCGTGACTAGAACTGTGCAGCAAGGAATGGAGTTGGGTAACCGAATGCCAGTAAGAGACTTATTATTAGCCAACTGGTGCAGAATCCACAATGCGTTCAACTCGGAGTTATCTTGCTCCTTGTGTATAGTGGCCTTAGAACAAGTGGAAAAGAGGATCCCAGGGGCCCTAAAACATGAAGATCAACATGGCAAACAGAAGGTTGAAATTCAACAAGTTGAAGAAGCAGAAAGTAGCATGATGGGTGAAACGAAAAACCAAGTTACACCACCAGATGAAGAAATGAAAGAAGATGAGGAAACAAATGAGTCGAAGAATTTACAAAAGGAGTATTTAGAAAGAAATGGAGTATGGACTCTAAGGTTCAATGGCTCCAAAACCAAGCAAGGAGCCGGAGCCGGATTTGAGTTAGTTAGCCCAACAAGGGCAACATATTTGGAGGCACACAAATTACAATTCCCATGCACCAACAACATGGCAGAATATGAGGCTTTGATTCTAGGCTTGTTGTGTGCTATTAAGAAAGGTGCAAAAATACTTCATGTACTTGGGGACTCGTATCTAATAATTGAACAGATTAAGCAAAAGTTCACTTGCCATGACAAGAGGTTGAAGAATTATAGAAACCGAGTCTGGGATTTGATAGAAAGCTTTGATGCCTTCAACATCAAGTTCAGCTATAGAGCAAACAATCAAGTTGCAAATGCCCTCGCACAAACTGCAATCTCACTAGCACCAATCAGATTGGATGGCTTGAAAAAGTTTAGAGTTGAGTTGGCATCGGTTCCATCAGTACTAGACAATGTCAAGAATTTCCAAGTGTTCGAAGATGATAGACATATTCTCAAATTCTTGACCAATTCAAATATCTTCACAACACAAATCATAGATGGTGAAGTGGATGAAGAAGCGGAGATCAACACAGAAGGAATTATGAGCCTAAAGACCAACACTATTCCAAAAGGAATGATTGAATTGGAAAGAATATTTGACATGGACCAATTCCATAAAACGTAGTACCAACCGATGGGAGGTGATGAGTGTGAAAAAGTTAATTTGGGAACAGAGGATTGTCCCAAGATTGTCCACATTGGGAAAGTTTGTACACCTAAAGAGAAAGCAAACATATTGAATTTGCTAAGGGAATTCCCTGACGTGATTGCTTGGGGATATGAAGATTTGAAGACATATGATCCCACCATCATTACACACACGATTCCACTGAAGGGAGTAAGCCATTTAGGCAGCGGCAAAGGCCAGTCAACCCTTTGTTGGAGCCATTGATATATCAAGAAGTGAAGAAGTTGCTCAATGTGCGAATCATCTTCCCAATGAGACACTCAACGTGGGTCGCCAATCTTGTCCCAGTCAAGAAGAAGAACGGAGAGATAAGGTTGTGTGTGGACTTCAGAAACCTGAATAGAGCATCAGAAAAAGACAATTACCCATTGCCATCACTAGACGAGGTTTTGCAAATTGTGAACGGAGCTAAAATGATGTCATTTATGGATGGATACTCGGGATACAATCAAGTGATAGTTGAAGAGGATAGATTAAAGATGGCTTTCACCACGAAATGGGGAACATTTGCCTACAGAAGGATGCTTTTTAGCTTGATCAATGCAAGTGCAACATTTCAAAGAGCAATGGACTATGCCTTCAAGGACTTAAAAGATAAATGCATCATCATTTACATGGATGACATAACGGTATCTTGAGGAAAGTTTTCACAAGATGTAGAAGGTTTGGAATCTCTTTGAATCCGAAGAAATGCATGTTTGGAGTTACCGAAGGAAAGCTTCTAGGACATGTAATTTCAGAGAAGGGTATAATGATAGATCTAGAGAGGGTGGAAGCAATTTCCAAACTTGGCGTGCCAGGTAGCAAGAAAGAGCTCAAATCGTTCTTTGGAAAGATCAACTTCATGAGGAAGTTCATATCTGCATTTGTCGAGATTGTGAAACCAATGAATGACATGTTGAAGAAGGATGCAAAAGTAGATTGGACTCCAACAGCGAAAAGGGCATTTGAGGAAATAAAACATGCTATTATCAATGCACCAGTCCTAGTAAGCCCGGAGTATGAGAGGCCATTCAACATATATTCTTTCGCCTCTGATCACGCATGTGCGGCCATTCTAACGCAAAAGAGCAAGGAAGGTGAAGAGCATCCGATTGCGTTCATGAGTGCACCTTTCAAGGAGGCCGAATTGAACTACCCAAATGTGGAGAAACAAGCCTATGCCTTGGTGAAAGCAGTAAAGAAATTCAAGCATTATATCTTGAGAAGAAAACTACATGCAATCGTGCCTGACATAGCAGTAAAGACTCTCCTGATGCAAAGTGAGCTTGGAGAAAGAAGAGGCAAGTGGGTCGCCACTATTCAAGAATATGACATAGAGATCCAACCAATGAAACTAGTCAGAGGACAACAATTAGTGTAGACCATGGCATCAAAAGGACCTGGACTTGTACAACAAGTTTATGAATTGGAGGAGGTACATCCCAACGAATGGTATCAGGACATAATCAACCATCTTTTAAATCATCAATGTCCTTCACATTTGAACCCAATGCAAAAATGGGCACTAAGATTTAAGAGCAAAAGATATATGCTACAAGGAGCAGTGTTGTACAAACAGAATCATGAAAGGGTATATTTGCAGTGCGTTGGAAAGGAAGAAGCCAAGAACATATTGGAACATTTTCATAACAAATGGGCAATAGGACATGGATCAAATTTGGCCACAGCGCATCGGATACTAAGAGTCGGATACTATTGGCAAACTTTGTTCAAAGACACTCACGAGCATGTGAAGACTTGTCATGTTTGCCAAACTACGACAAAGAGACAGAGGAACCCAACGATGCCTTTGCGGCCAATCATCGAGGTGAGACCTTTCGCAATATGGGGACTTGACTTCATTGGTCCCATCAATCCGCCTTCCTCAACGCAACACAAGTATATTCTAACCGCAACTGACTACTGTACTTAGCAGTCAGAAGCCCAAGCTTTCAAGAATTGCACTGCTGAGATTGTCATTAAGTTCTTAGAAGAAAAGGTCACCACCAGGTTTGGTTGTCCTTCGGCTTTTGTATGTGATAATGGTTTTGCTTTTACTTCTTTGAAATTTCATACTTGGGCATTCAACCATGGGATTATTTTAAAATTTTCATCAGGATACTATCCCTAGGGAAATGGCCTAGCAGAATCTACAAATAACAACCTTTTGACCATGATTGGAAAACTCTTAGATAGGAACGCAAAAGATTGGCACACACAACTGAGATACACCTTGTGGGCAGACAAAACTAGAGTGAAAGAGTCCATAGGAATCACACCTTATCATTTGGTTTATGGACAAGATCCAGTATTCCCAATTCAATTGAAAATTCCAACTTTAAGGTTCATACAGGAGTACTATGATGAGAATGAAGACTGAGTCCAAGTCAAGTTGACTCAACTGATGCAGTTAGACGAAAAGAGAGATGAAGCCCTAGATAAATTTGCAAAACATCAAGGGTTAGTGAAACGTTGGTTCGATAGAAGAGCGCAAAATAAGGCCTTCAGGATTTCAGACTTGGTCTTATATTGGGACAAGGCCCACGAAAGGAAGGGACAACATGACAAATTTGATAAACTATGGAAGGGTCCTTTCCAAATATCTGAGATCATCGGAGATAATGCATTTAGACATAAGACACTTACTGGCGAGGATGTCCCATTGCCCGTCAATGGACAATTCCTCAAGCATTATTTCCAAGCCTAGAACTCCGCCCGAAGCCCTTTTGTACATAGTTAGAATAGGTTTGCTTTCAGTTGGTAGTTTGTTTGTTTTTTTTTAATTCTTTAGAGTAGAGTTTGTTTTGGACCATTTAGCCCAAAGTTAGAGTAGTTTCCCTTTTTGTTGTTTAGAGTAGTTTTCTTTCAGTTGTTTAGTTTAGATGTTGTGAGGGAGCTCGAGTTTGATTTGCATCAAGTCATTTGACTTCAAATCTTTTAGCTTCCTTTAGTTGGAGAGCGTTTTGGTTTTGGGCCTTTGCAAATGCGAAAGAGGGTCCATGTTATCATTGGTGGGCGAGGTGTGTAAATTTTACATTTTTGGTGACAAAACAGAGTCCGTCTTGTTCATTTCTCGAATACATTTGACAAGGTTCAAAGGTTAAAGGATGTGCTTAGTCGTTGGTCTATGGTAGGACTTGTACTAAATTTAGGTTAGACTTGATAGAGGTTCTTGAGTTATCTCTGGCATGGTTACAACATTCTACTCACACTTAATTGCTCTGAGTTCTTGATGTTTCGAAGTGAAATTGGACTTAGTAAAAATCATACACCTACTTCAGCGCCACTGTGGTCTTCCAAACCCTCTACAAGCTTCATTGCCTGCAAACCAAACAAAAGATTGAAAGGAAAAGAAGAAAAAGAGAAAATATCATGAAAAAAAAAAGAGAGAGAAAAGCAATATCAAAGTGAAAATAAAAATGAAATTTGGTTCAAGGGTGTGCAATCATCTCTACCGGTGCTATAAAAATAATCACTAAAGGTAGAACCGTGATTGTGGTGCCACAGCGATAACTCCGTCGGGGCTATAGACGTCTAACTGGCAATAGGGCTCTATCCAGGTTGCTTTTGAGGTAAGGATATTATAATAGCTAAGTTCAAAGGATCTAAGAAATTGTCAAGTTCTTGTCGAGTGGGGAATAAATCATTTACACACACGAGTAACTTATGGTCAGGGTTCAACTTGAAAGTTCTTTCCGTCATTGAGTGCTTGTCCTTAAGTAGGTTTTCGGATAAACCATCCTGAGATTTTTGTTCTAAGTTGTTTTATTCTTGAAACGTTCTGGTACAGTCTCTAGCGAAGTACCCCCAAAGGTTGAATGCATAGCGTTGTATCATCGGTCATCCACTCGAGTCGTATTGTATCCGACTTCGGCCCCCATTATTGTTATTATTATTGTTAGCACCTCATCTGCCCCGATTATTGTTACGGTATCCTCCTGAGGTTGCATCATTGTTTGTGTTCATTCCTGCTCCTTAGGTGGAAAGTTCCTGCGTCAATAACACTTGATGGTGTCCCTTTGTCTTCATATTAATAGGCATTCATTTATGGAATGTCCCGCAATCTAGTAGCTATCGCAAAATTGTTTTTTTGGGGCAAGAGCCCTTTTCATGGCCCTCCTCCTTACAGTCTGTACACCACAATTCCCCTTTCACCGAGTCAGAATTCTTTTTCAGATTTTTAAACTCCATCATCCATAACATATCCTTCTGCAACACTCGAACCTTCTTACTTGATTCTTCGTCGTTGCTACTACTTTCGGAAGATGAATCGTCTAAGTCCGACGATTTGTGTTTCTTCTTTTTGCTCATTTTTTGCTCACTCTCTAGATCCATCACCCAATTATACGCATCTATGTACGATGCTGGAGGTTCAATTTTCATCTTTTTCATCAACGCCAGTTGTAGCCCTTCAACAAACCATCTTTTCTTTAATCCGTTTGTTGGTTGGCTCTCCATTTTCCCCACTAACTCCTTCAACCTTCTTGCATATACCTGGATTGTTTCGTTCTTCCCCTATTTCGTACTATATATTTCCGCTACTATTTCATTATCATCCCTCAGTAGTCGGAATTCTGCTACGAATTCTTTCTTGACGTTCGGCCATGTAGTTAATTTTTTAAGATCGACATCCAAAAACCAATCAATCGCTACACCCTGTAGGGTCGCTAGAAACTATCGGATCCAGTCATCTTGGTTTGTTACATCATTCGCCATCCAGATCATTTCACATGTTTTACAATGTCTGATGGGATCGGTCATCCCACCACTATTGAACTTCGGCAATTTTTTCTTTGGTCCTGTCATTGCTACTTTCTTCTGATTCAGTGGTACTTGTGTACGCGTGTTGTTTTGAGTACCTACGTTCTAAGCACCCGCGTTGTTCTGCACAACCGTGCTGCTTCGAACAACCATGTTACTAGGTGTGAAAAGATCTTCCTCGAGCGAAGTTGTTCGATTATCTACCTGTATCCATTCGTCCCGTGTATCAGGAACGAAGAGTTCACTCCAGGCTCATGCTCCTTTGGCACTTCAAGTCATGTGAGTTACTTCCCTTTCGTGTGGATTCTCTACCCTCAGCATATACAAGTTAAAAAACTCTCCCTTGTCTCTTCCACCAAATTCAATCGTTGTCAGGTCTCTTCTAGCAATTCCTCGGTACTCCTCAATCTGCTAGGTGAATGCACTCCCTCCATCTGTGCTCCTTCACCCCCTCAGTGTTCGTCAGTAAGCTGCTGAAGCTTTTGTCTGTGCTCCGCCTGTTGTGCTAAAATTAATACTTCATGTGTTGTATCTCATCCTTATCTTTTATCTTATTCCTATCTTTATTAAGCAAATTCAGCATTAATCTTCATAACACTTCCTTTGTTTCAAGTTCAACTGGCAACAGCGCCAAATGTTTATCGTACAAGTTAAAAGGATACTTATCGCATATAGTATAGTAAGATATAACACAGAACAAATACTTTATTCATATACGCAATATGCACTCCAAGTACAATGCTTACAATGATAATGATAATGATTATGATAATGTCTCAATAGTCCCTTCTGGACAGTGTACATATACTTTTCCGAAGGGGTGACTCAACCGTCACGCGCCCTTTCGGATACAATTCTACCCGTCGGCTACAATATAGAATTTACTGACAACAATTAATATATATTTAATATGAATATATGTTATAAACGTTTAGATTTACATAATTCTTTAAATATGTATTTATATATATATATATAATCATACTTCAAATAATATCAAGTATTATCAATACATAATTATCATAATCTCTTAATCAATTAATTTGTCATAAATATTGTTTCTTCTGATTTCAAAGTGTTTAAAGATTTATATTCTAGTTATTAAATTTCATTATTAGGGGGATATTACAACTATCTTGCCATTTTTCTCCCACAAAATCAAGTTACTTGTGAATATGTTCTCTCCGTGACAGTGATATGTTCTTGTCACGATGCAATATAACATATAGCATACATACAAACAAACATATAAATCATAAGGGCCTTAACAATTAAAATGAAAACATGTGACATGCTTTCGATAAAAAATAATGGGATTATATAAGAACAAGGTGAGAATAAAAGAATTGTTGTGAGGTTCTCACACCATTGCCCCAAATTCTTTGGGGACCCCTTTTTTTTTATCGCCTCGACAATTTTTTGGTTGTCCAAAATTTTTGAGTTTTGAAAATTTCATGCCTTGGCACTTCAAGACAAATGTGGGGAGGCTTAGCTTATTTCCACCTAGCTTCGCTTGATTTTCCAGAGCCACCAATTTCATCCTTAGGCCGGACAAAATTTTAAAGAGCAATATATGGCAGGATAAAATTGTAAATTTGTATTTAGACATTTTCTTTTGAAAATTCGGATATAAATGTGTAAATTTGAATAATCTTTCAAAAGGAAAATTTTGTTAGACAAGTTTTGGAAAATCGCAAATTTTTCTTTGGTGAAAATTTTAATTTTGTTGAAATGAGGCTAAATTACGAAAATCAATTTTTGGCTCTAGAAGAAATTTTATTTTATTTTTGTCAAAAAAAAAAAATTCGCATAGCAAAAACGATTTGGGTAAAAATTGCAAAATATTGGCTTTAATAGATTAAAATTGCCTTGAAAACTTTTCGCCTTTAATGAAATTGGTAATTTAATATTGAAAAATGGCTTTGGTTAGCCAAAATCCAATTTTAATGACGTATTAATTACTAAATCCTCATTAAATGGAAATATTTAACATCTCCAAGGCACCATTTATTTTCCTTTTGCAATTTTGGTCCAATTGGCAATTTAAATGTTAATTTTCATCATGGCAAAATTAATTTTAGCTAAGTATTTAATTGTGGGTCATAATTTTGCATTAATTATTTTCTTACTCCCAGGGTCCAAGTCGGCTAGCTTGGAGAGAGTAAGAAAGTTGGGTATAAGAGGAGGCCTCTCTCTCATTTCTTCCTCACTTCTCACTTCTCCTTCTCAAGGCGTTGGCGATTTTGCAAGAGCAAATCTGCACTCTTCTTGCTTGGCGAATTTTGTGGAAGGCGAAATTTGTGGAAGCTGAAATTTGTGGGGGCTGAAATTTGTGGGAGCCGAATTTTGTGGGAGCCAAATTTTGTGGAGGGCGAATTTTGTGGGAGCCAAAATTTGTGGGAGATAAAATTCTGATTTTTGCAAGAGGATGCAATTTTTTCCCTAAGTTCGTTAATTTTATTTAGAGGTGAATTGCATGATAAATTTCTGATTTGCGAGGGATTTGAAGTTCTTAAGGTCAAGTCCTAATTCCGAAAAGCCGCTGTAAGATTATTGGTTAAGGTGAATTTTCATCCTCTAGAGTTGCAAGGGGTCCTTAAGCTGACATCCTTCTTTCGTTCTAGTCTTAGGATTGCTTCCCTTGGTTCTACTTTCCTTCTGGTCCACCACTCTACCATCCCGTAATAGGGCCACGAGCATGGAGGATGTTAGTGCAAGTAAGAATCCCAAGCGGACAAGACTAAGAAAGACAAAGAGGATATGATGCCTAAAACTCCCTTCTTCTCGAAAATGAAGAGAATAACCAACACCAATATTGGTACAGTGGACATGATACGAATGAAGGACAAACTAAAGGAAGGACAATCCCCCTTGGCAAAGAGGATGTGAACGAGACAAATTGTGGATCGAGGTTGGATGAGTTGGGAAAGGTTGCTATCAAGAAAAAGCATTTGGGCACCCTTTCCTCTCTCAGTGCTTTTATTGGATTTGCGAAGGAATATGAGAAGGATCACGAAAGGATACTACAAGCAACGAGCAACGTGGCGGAGTCAACGGAACTCAGGGTGAAGCACACACCTTGTCCTCCTATGGAAGAAGTTAATGAAAGGCTAACTAAGTTCATTCCCTTAGCTAAGAAAATGAAAGAAAAGGGAAGACTTATATTAGAAGATCATTTGATGTAAGCCCAAGTGGCAATTTCCCTTTCTTCTAGAATAGGACAAGTGTCTATTTCTGATTGGCCACCATTTTGGTGCCTTCTCATTGGTTGCCACTTTTTGCACTTTTTCCACTGGTCCATTGATGAGGTGGCAGCTTCTCATTGGCCGATGGGGTGGCAACCCTAATTAGGGTTTTGAGGATCCAATCTGGATCGTTGATCTTGTTTTGATCTCCACTGTCCATTGTATTTTTGGCCCCTATAAAAGGCCATTTGCTCTCATTTGTAAAATGTTGGAGAAATTGTTGCGAAGATAATACCAAAATTGCTCTCTTTTTCATTGTTGCGATTTGCATGTTGATTAAGAACATTGGGTATTATTGCATGTTTTCTACTTCCACATAGTTAGATTTCCTTTCAAGTTGTTGAAGCAAATTTTATTTGAAGTTGTTTAAGTGAGGTTAAAGTAAATGGATAGTTGTATGGTAGCTTTGGTAAATGTTTGATAGGGGTCAATACTAGACCACTAGCACCCTAGTGGCTGGTTGGGAAGCTTTGTGTGGCAAACTAGTTTATCATTCCTTCGAATCATTGCACCTATGGAAGTGAGGCCGCTAGTCAGCTCTCATTAGGTTTGATCCCCGTCCATTTGCTAACCTTTCATTCATAGGAGTAGGAGTAGAATAGTGAGTAGTTGGGTAGTCGAAGGTTAGAGAAGCAAGTTAGACAAGTAAGTTAAGTATCAGAGCACATCCATTCACCTTCCACAACCATCGCTTTCCCATCAACATCATCACTGGCAAACACATCCTCCATCACCACCACCATCAACATTATCTGCCTCCGCACATTTCACAAACTGAGTCACCGTCACCTTCATTCTACCAAAGTCCAAGTCATCCTTGAATGAATAGCGTAAGGCTGCCTACGTGATTACTAGCAAATCACATCGATAAAACTGAACAAGTATCCAACGGTGTAAGGAACATTGGAGTTATATTCGTGTCTCATGAGCATTAACATTTCAAGAGAGGAGTTGCATGTTTGATATCCCATATCGAATATTCAAATCCTAATATGTTATGCAAGTGATACAAAACTCGCATCAACAAGAACATAATTTAAAATAGTGAAATATTCTTATAAAAATAAACAAGGCAGTACAAAATGGGAAACACTTCAGTCTACTTACCAATCAGTACAAAGGATTTCACTTCGTAACCTTGCTAATGATGCCCCACTCATTCGCGGAATAGCATCATCCTAGAAGACACACAAACATGTTATAGAACAAGGTTAATTGAAAACAATGCATTCAAATGGAGCCAACCTACAAAATTGGTAATTAAAAAATATTGAAAGCAAACCTCACACCTGTAGTACAACTGTGGTGACAAAATTGAGACAACTTTCAGCAAGTGTTCTTGAGACACAAGGTGGTGTTGCTATTCCAACTGCAGATACAATATCAGGGCTGAAACCTAGCTCTTCCTCCGAACTCTTGTGAAGCATTATCGCTAATAATGCTGCTGCAGCTCCTCCAAGAGAATGCCCAACTAATCTTAATTTAAATCCCTGCAATCATGTTAGGGTCTCAACTAGAAAGGATGATAGCTTGACTAAGCATGACAAATGTACATAGAAGGCCTTGCTTTGTAAATTATGCAACCCCTGGTAATGGTTTAGTCCAAATAATTTTGGAGTCAACTTTCAATAGTCTAACACAAAAATCAAATGTGAAGACAATGTAAGGTTCTATAACAACCAATTATAGCTTAAGATCAACTCTCACCTCATGCTTTTTTAGGCATTTTTTCAAGGTCTCCAGTTCATTGCAGAAGAACCAACGTGCTGCTTCAACTGTACCAAAATGCACCTGGAAACCATCAAAATAGACTTCCTGGTTGCTGTGAGAGACCATATCAGTAATAAGGTCATGGACAGTATGAGTTCCACGAATGCCAAGTATAACCAGCTTATTGCGACTGTCAACCCCAATATAATACCCAGGTCTCATCACATTAGATTTGCTTACAAATTTCAAAACATTACTCTCTCGAAGCATGCTATTGCGTGCTAGACTTGCAGCATCCTTCAGGTATGCACCTTTAGCCAATTCTACATTATAAATCAGATCCTGAACCTGGAAATAAAAGTTCAAAATGTAACAAAATTAGATTTTAATGGCATTTACTTTGCAGAGTAGGAAAAATTTATGTTCGAATGACAAAAAATATTCCAGTCCTAGAGTTTTTTTTCATAAAGTCTTATTATGCATCCAACACACCATGGGTTATTGTCTTTGAAAGACTCAATTTAACTTTCTAGGGGCTCATTACTTGTACCCCAACATATAAGATTTTTGAGAACACAAACAAATAGGCCACAATTTAACCATAAAACAACTAAATTAACCAAAAAGCAACTAACTAGATGTTATAAAACTTGATTGTTTCATATTAAACAATTAAGTAATCTCCTTAAATAGAAAAGTACAAGCGATATTTCTAAAAGGCAAAATCGTTAACTAAATATGAAAATAGAAACCAATAAAACTAAACTCACTAAAGATGACCATTAGAAACATTACATTATTATTTTTATACCTTGTCTTAGTGGTCATCGTACTAATTACTCTAGAGAAGACAATTTATAAGTCTTTTGGTCATAGATGTGTAGAAGGCTACTCCCTATTAAGATTAAAGAGACAGAAATAACAATTACATGCAAATATAATCAACATCAGAAAATAATAAACCACACAGAAGAGAACACAAAACACAAAGTTTTAACATGGTTCACCCAATCCCTAGGCTACGTCCACCAACAATGAGTCCAATATTCTTATAATCCAATGATTACAACCTGTAATCCCTTACAGCTCAATACCACCGCAAGAAGCTACAATCTCATCATGCATTATGAAATTCCTGACCCTAAGCCATTTTATACAAGCTTTTTGCCACTTACAAAATTAGGGCTAGAATAAGTCATCCAGTAGAAATAATCTAGGGGAAACCACGTCGAATAAAGTGGTAAAAATTAACTTCCGAGTCTGATTAGGCTCCACATCACAACACTCCCTTCTCATCGAAACACTACAACATGAGCCTATTGCTGAGACCGACCTTGAATCTACAGAACTTATAGAAATGACCAAGATAACCATAAACCTTCCAAGATGATATTGGGAAACAAAGGTATCACTCCTTGTAGACAGAGATGCTGAGATGAAACTGAAACTATGATTTTGAAGAGAAGATCAGCAAACCCTTGTGCAAACCATTGCCCTATTTACTCTAGTTGTGAGCCAAACAACTGCAAGAAACTGCATTTTTGAGGAAAAAATTGACGAAACCAATTTTTGGATTAAACAAAAACACCCGGAGACCAACATCAATTATGATTTTTTAGGAAAAAAATAGAAAACCCAAAAACAATTTTTGAGGATACGAAAACACCAAAGACAACTTTTGAAGAGAAAAATTAATCAAATCCTGACAAAGATACATTAGCAAAAAGCTTGCACTAAACCCAAGACAAATATCAGCATAAAAAATTTCCTTTTCTAGGAAAATTTGGTGAAACCTTTATATAAAACAAATTATTAGGTCCAAAATTGCACAAAACCCACAAATGTTTTTTTATGAACAAAAATTATAAAATCTTCCTAGAATTTCTAAGGAAAAGATTATGAAAATCCACCCATAAATTTTTCAAGGACAAAAATTAGAAAACCCTCAATTAAATTTTTTTAAGGGGCAAAATTATAGAACTACAATAAGTTCTTTTTGGGACAAACTCATGCAAAACCTTTGCATTACAAAAATAGGTCACAGTTGTGACAAACAAAACAACCCATCACATAAACCTTAATGTGACAAAGAACTAGACTTTACATGGCAAAATATCCCAAAAAAAGGCCAAACTTTGTCATGAAACTAAAACCACAATTTTGAGGAGAAAATCAGCAGACCCTTGTACAGAACATTCCCCTACAACTCTAGGTGTGATACGAACAGCCACAAGATATCACAATTTTTGTGAAAAAAACAACAAAACTGTCCAATGTTTTTTGAAGAAAATTGAAAAAACCTTAAGATTGGAAAAAACCAATCATAAGCAAAAAAACCAAAAATGATTTTTGAGGACAAAATTAAAAACAATCAAACATGATTTTTGAGGAGAAAAATCGATCAAAACTTAAAACTAAAACATTAGCAAGTAGCTGGTACAAAATTTGAGACATCTCATCATACACACTTCATTTTTAGGAAAGCTGGTAAAAATTGACCGTAAAACCCTTTAATAAAAGGTTCTTTAAGGCAAAAAATCACACAAAACCCACAATAGTTTTTTTATGGATAAAAATCATAAAGCCCTCCTAGATTTTTTTCAGGGCAAAATTATGAAAACCCACCCATTATTAAGGACAAAATTAGAAAGGCCACAATAAATTTTTTTGGGACAAAATTATAAACCCACAATAATTATTTTAGGACAAAATCATGCAAAACCCTCACATTGTAGAATTTCAGTTATAGCTGTGGCAAACAAAAAAACCCATCACAAAAACTTTCACACGGCAAAATACCTTAGAAAATGACCAAACTTCATCACACAATTAATTAAACAAGAAAACACTTTCTGTGGAAAAGTGTTTTCCATGGAAAACAACACATCCACATGTAAGCACACAACCCACAAAAAGCACATGCAACCCATATAACCTTGGACATACCACAAAGGAATTGGGATTGGGTCACATGGGGGGGCTAAAGCTTCTATTTTCAAGGAAGATAAGATAAGATAAACTTACTAACGTCCAACAAGAGACCAACAAGGGTCTAAGGGACTAAATGTTTACAAACAAGGGAAACCACCCACAGTAAGGACACCAAACGGTGCCCATGAAAGAACAAAGCAACAAAGAAGCAAAGGAAGACGTCAAAGAAAGGACTAGGGGTCCTTCCTTGGCCGAAAGAAAACGGTGCCCGAGAAAGAGCAAAGCAACAATTGTAGAATCTATATTGTCGCCGATGGGTAGAATTGTATCCAAAAGGGCGCGTGACGATTGAGTCTCCCCTTCGAGAAAGTATATGTACATCGTTCGAAGGGACTATTGAATCATCATTATCATTGTAAGCATTGTACTTGGAGTTGCATATTGCGGATATGAATAAAGTCTATGTTATGTATTACATCATAATTTGTTGAATGCGATAAGTATCCTTTTACCCTGCACAGTAAACATTTGGCGCCATTGCCAATCAAACTTGGTATATAAGAGGTGTTATGAAGACTAATGCCAAATTTGCTTAATAAAGATAGGAATAAAGTCAAAGAAAAAGATGACATACTTACAACATGGGAAGCACTAATCCTAACACAACAAACAAAGCGAAAGACAAAGTTCGAACAACTTACCAACGAGCACTGAGAGGGTGAAGGAGCACTAACGGAGGGAGTACATTCACCTGGCAGACCGAGGAGTGCCAAAGAGTTTCTCAAGGAAACGCGAGAGAGATTAAATTTGGTGGAAGAGACAAGGGAGGAGTTCTTGAACTTGTATGCACCGAGGGTAGAGAATCCGAACGGAAGGGAAAAAGCTCGCACGGCTCTAAGTGTCGATGGAGCATGAGCGCGGAGTGAACTCTTCGTTCCCAATACACCCAACGAACGGATACAAGTAGAGAATCGAACAACTTCGCTTGAAAAAGATCTCTTCACACCGAATAACGCGGTTGTCTAAAGTAGGGTGGTTGTTCGAAGTAGCGGTTGTGCAGAACAATGCAAGTACTTAGAACAATGCGGGTACTCAAAGTCAAAACAGTGCAGGTACTCAGCAAGCACCATAGATTCAGAAGAAAGTAGCAATGGCAGAACTGAAGGAAAAATTGTCAAAGTTCAATGGCGATGGGATGGCCGATCCAATCAGACACTGTAAAACATGCGAAACAATTTGGACGGTGAACGGTGTAACAAACCAGGATGACTAGGTCCAACAGTTTCCAGTGACCCAATGGGGTGTAGAGATTGATTTGTTTTTGGATGTTGATCTACAAAAATTAACTACATGGACAGAAGTCAAGAAGGAATTCATAGCAAAGTTCCGATTACTAAAGGATGATAACGAAATAGTAGCGGAAATATATAGTACGAAATAGGGAAAGAACGAAACAATCCATGTAGATACAAGAAGACTGAAGGAGCTGGTGGGAAAAATGGAAAGCCAACCAATTGACAGGTTAAAGAAAAGGTGGTTTGTGGAAGGACTACGACCAGCATTGAAGAAAAAGATGAAAAATCATACCCCCAATGTCATACATAGATGCATATAATCAGGTGATAGATCTGGAAAGTGAGCAGAAAATGAGCAAAAAGAAGAAACACAAATCGTTGGACTTAGACAATTCTTCTGAAAGCAGCAGCAGTGACGAAGAGTTCAATAAGAAGGTTCGAGCATTACAGAAGGATATGTTACGGATGATGGAGTTCAAAATTTTGAAAAAGAATCCTGACTCAGTGAAAGGGGAACTGTGGTGTATGGACTGTAAGGAGGAAGGCTTCACAAAGGGCTCCTGCCCAAAGAAACAATTTTGCAATATCTGCTAAATTGCGGAAAATTCCACCAAGGAATGCCTGTTTAATATGAAAACAAAGGGACATCAACAAGTGTCAATGATGCATGAAGTGTGCACCGCAAGAGTAGAAACGAACATGACCAATGATGCAACCTCAGGAGGGTACCGTAACAATAATTGGCACGGTAACAAAAATAATAATAATATTGGAGGCCGAAGTCGAATACAGTACAACTCGAGTGGACGGTTAATGATACAATGTCGTGCGTGTAACTTCTAGGGACACTTCGCCAAAGACTGTACCACGAAGGAAACACCACAGCTATTGTGTAGATGGTGTGGTCCAAGAGAGTACGAGGATTTGAAATGCCCTAAGCAAGAGGTGAACTTGTTAAGTATTGAAAAAAAGAGGAGACATTAGCCATCATTCGTGAGCAAGCAAAGAAGGCAACACGTCCATATGCAAAAGAGGAAAAGACAAGGTTGCAACAAGCACAAGCGGAATTGGACAAACAAATGGAATTAACATTATCAGATTTCCACAACCCATTAATAATGAGAGCAATGTTTCCGGATTAAATTATGTGAGTTTTTTTAGCATCAACATTTCGGATCATACTACATGATCCATCATCAAGATGAGAGAATACCAAAATATGAAATATGCAGACCAGGAAACCTCAAGCACTCCTAAAAGGAGGGGGAAGGAAACATCCTAAAAACTCACAATCTAATCCAGAAACATTGCTCTCATTAAACAAATGTAAGTCAAAAAATCACAAACAAAAGACAATGTCGGCACCTCGAAGAGGAACTTGGCAGAACAGAATATAATATAGCAGGTAATGCAAATGGAAGTTCCTATGAAACTGAATGACCTTACAATGCCTCAGCTACAAGTATCGATACTGAACATGACACTACTCCCAAAAGCAATAGAAGAGACAGGAAAAGACGGCAGCGAAACGACTGCAACTGCAACAGACCCAATGCTTGACCTTACAATGCCTTAGCTACAAGTATCAATACTGAACATGACACTACTCCCAAAAGCAACAGAAGAGACAGAAAAAGATGGCAGCGAAACGACTACAACAAACCCAATGCTACTGACACTCACTACAGGAAGACATTCAGCAGTAGTAGAGATGGGTATCCTCGGAACCATACTTACGAACACAATCATCGATGGAGGGTCAGAAGTGAATGTATTATCGGAAGATGCATGGAAGAAGTTGGAACAACCTACGTTGTGGCCACCTACATTTCAACTACTCACTATCGATCAGCATAGAATCAAGCCTTTAGGGACCCTGATGGCGCAACCTGTAACCATCGAGATGCAGTCATTCTTATTGGGTTTTGTGGTTATACCGTTAAAAAGAAAAGGGTACGACGCCATCCTCGGACAAGGCTGGGTAGTATAGGCGAAGGTGAAACATGATTAGAAGCAAAATACTCTGTCCATGGAAGGCGGAGGTTGGAGATTTTTGATCGACCTACACACAAATTGTAAGAAAGGAGGCAGCATCGTCGGATTCCAAAGGCGAAGGCGGACGTGACAACAAGGGGAAGAAAAGAATGGAACTTGATAAAGAGGGAATATTGAGATTGGAAGGAGGGTCTAATGATGATGACATAGACTCAGTGAACGGCATACTCCATTGGTAGATGGAGGACTATGAGCTCTTTTTGAGCTATAACATGCTAAGGGTCAAAGATGGAAAAGAAGAGAATGAATTTTCGAAGGAGTATAGAGAAGTGAAGGAGGGAGAAGTACAGATAGATGAAACGCTTGCACAGTTTAGTGAAGACAAACCTATTAGTACAAAGAACCTACAGTAAAAATGATGAACTTAGGAGATGAAGCCAATCCGAAAAATATATTTGTGGGAGATGACTAGAATCTAGTCCTGAAGGTAGCAGGATTCAAAATATTCATGGAATATAAGGATATATTCGCATGAACATATAAGGATTTGGAAGGGGTACTACTGGAGTTATGTGTCCACTGGATACCACTGATAGAAGGTGCAGTACCCACATGGAAACGGCCATACCAGATGAACAAAAATCATGCCACGCAGGTCACTAATGAGATCGACTGAATGCTGGAAGCAGGAATTATTTTTAGGGTGCAGACGAGTGAGTGGGTATTATCGATTGTGATATCTTTGAAGGACACTACTCAGAGAAGAATGTGTGGACTTTTGATGCCTGAATGTAGTAACGATCAAGAATCTGTTCTCGATACCATTCACCGATAGCATTTTGGAAGAAGTTGTGGGGCACAAAATTTATTCATGGATGGATTCTTTGGATACAACCAAATATCCATCGCCAAAGAAGATAGGCTTAAAACAACATTCATAGTGGAAGATGGAGTATATGCCTACAATAGGATGTCATTCGGACTGTGTAATGCTCCAGCAACATTTCACTGATAGCATTTTGGAAGAAGTTGCGAGGCATGAAATTTATTCATCTATGGATGGATTCTCTCGATACTACTAGATATCCATCGCCGAAGAAGATTGGCTTAAAACAACATTCATAGTGGAAGATGGGGTATATGCCTACAACAGGATTTCCTTCGGACTGTGTAATGCTCCGACAACATCTTAAAGAACTATCTTGCACATATTTGATAAAATGTTAGTCGAGAATTTCAGGGCATTTTTGAATAATTGGTCAATTTTTAGTGCAGAGAACAAACATATAACTGCACTCAGAGAATGTATGGAAAGATGCAGACGAGCAAGATTGGCACTAAATCCGAAGAAGTGCAGGTTCATGGTATCATAGGGGAAGCTATTAGAGCACATAGTATGCAAAGTAGGATTAAAGACAAATCCTAACAAAGTCCGGGTAATCTTGGAAATGCCACTGTCGCCGGATGTAATAGAGGTAAAATCGTTCCTCGAACATATTGGATATTACCAAAGGTTCATTAAAGGCTTTGCGAAAATATCCTACCCACTAGACAAACTAACCTGCAAAGGAGAACCATATAAATGGGATACAGAGCAAAATGAAGCCCTCAAAGGACTGAAAACAAGACTAGCTATAGCGCCTATCCTGGCTTATCCGAACTAGGATAAGGAGTTTCACATTTATGTTGATGCATCAAACTACACAATTGGAGCAACATTGGCATATACAGGTGACCACAGACTAGATCATCTAGTATAATTTGCCAGTAGACTGTTGTCATGTCCCCTTTCTAGCAACATGACTTCTACCGGGGAGTTTGCCTATCATCGACTCTCGTAGGCAAATGAGTTTGGAAAGAGAGTCATTCAGTTGACAGATGACTACATTCTTGCTCTCAGAGAATAATAATTCAGTAAGTGGGGCCTACTTGTTCTAATGTTAAATTGAGATTGTACTTTAACATTATAAAGTTATTTATTTAATTTTATAAAGTTAATTAATAATAAAAGGGCATTATAAAAGACAATTCCGGAAAACTTCCAGTAACTTCCCAAAAAAGTGAATAAATAGAGGACATGAGGCACCCATTGGAACAAGCGGGTTTGTGGATTCTACTTCTTCTTTAGTGGGAGCAATTTGTAGTCATTTGGTCTGCAAATTCTCAATTTTATCTTTGGGAACGAAAACTCCCATTGATAAGAAATTTTGAGGGTGTGAGATATCACCCAAATTATTGCAAATCGGGAGGTGGCGCTTCAGTCATCTCATCAGGGCAGAAATCTGGACGGAAGGCCTTCTCAAGGTTCTTTGAAGGCGGTTAACAGTAAGGACTGTTTTGAATAAGGAAACCAGGTCTTATAGTGGGAAATCTCCCATACCTATTCGAAATTGCAAAGGCACCCTTAGACATTATTTTTGATTGGAAGCACTTATGAGCGCCGAATTACTCTGAGTATTGAGACGCATCATTCCTGAAGATCGGCCGGAGGCATTGAGGAGGATCAGCGATTTGGCAGGGGTCTCGATTATTCTCAGAGAAATTGCGTGGGACGGCTCAATGAGCTTCAAATTCTAAATCATCATTAGGAGACGGAGGGGATATTCTAAACTGTAATCATTGCTCCAAAATATATGCAACCCAGAAGCACGATTCTTTAAAACGATGGGCGGATTTAATTATATCAGATCGGGCTCCATTTGAAGGTTGCGAATTATATTTAAGTTCACACGCAAAGTCCAACAACAGCGAGTAACAGGGTCAAGGGAAAACTTAGGAATACAACCCTGATTCACAGGCTCTAACCATTGTCATAGCAGTGACTCAACCTAGATCAAATCATTGTTAAAACCCAAAAACGGCAGTTTGGGATTAAATTGGCAATATCGATATTGTTCTCCATATTCAGGAAGGGCAGACAGGAACAGACTTGAACTCACCACTAAATATCGTCAGTAAGATTGTGGCCAGGCAGAGAGGAGTACCATTTTCAGGGACTCATGCAACCCATGAAGGCGAGAACAATTCCAGGTTCTTGACGTTACTTATATCTAGACGCTGTTATTCGTTTATTCTCAATACTGTAAAGATTCGCTATTACCATTAAAGTCTGTAATGCAAAATACAATAAGTTTTTTTTGAACATTGTTAGTGCCATTATTATTCATTGTTATTTAATTCGGTGAATTATTTGAAACTTTACTCATTGCATACCAAGTATTTAGCAAATTACCACAGTTCAGTTTGGGTGGGATTCAGTGGCCTATATAGTAAGGGTCATCTCAATTGTTATCTAAAGTAGAGAACACTTATAGTACAACAAAGTGAGAGGCACTCGGAATGGTGTACGCAATACAAAAATTTAAACATTATCTACTTCCGACGCCATTTGTATTTTATGTAGATCATCAAGCACAATTATACCTTGTGAACAAACCGATAATCTAGGCAAGAATAAGCAAATGGTTATTATTGTTGCAGGAGTTTACATTTAAGATTGTGGTATGGCTAGGAAAGAGTCATGTAAGCGTAGATCACTTATCAAGGATAAAATTAGAAGAGCCACCGAAGGGGATCAACAATGATTTTCCTAACACACAGTTGTTTTAGATTGTCATACTGCCATCTTGGTACACGCGTATCGGAGAATATCTTTTAACAGGACAATTTCCTAGGGAAATGCCGTTGAACGAGAGAAGGAAACTAGTGCTAAGGAGTCAAACGTTTCAGTTGATCAACGAGTTGCTATACAAGATGGGACCCGACCAAATTTTAAGACAATGCATTCTAGAAGAGGAAATACCAAAAGTGTTGAAGGAAGCACTTGAAGGACAACCAGGAGGACACGTGGCAGGATACAATTGCGCGGAAGATACTTCTAGCAGGGTTATGGTGGCCAAACGTGCACAACAATGACACGGAGTGGGTCATTGCGTGCGATACATGTTAGAGAGCTGGAAAACCACTAAAGAGGGACTTCAAGCCTCTGAATCCTTCACATGCATAGGAGTTATTTGAAAGATGGGGATTGGACTTTGTCGGACCCCTCAAGGTAAGTAAAACCAGAAGATGCAAGTACATTGTGGTAGCGACGGAGTACCTTATCAAGTACGTAGAAGCATGGGCTTTACGTGACAACTCTACAGTAAGCACGGGAAAATTTATTTACAAGCAAATTGTCGCAAGGTACGGCATCCCACTACAATTGACAAGCGACCGTGGGGGGCATTTCGTCAATCAAGTCATCTACCTACTAACCACGGAGTTCAAGATATACCATTCCCTAAAGAGCCCGTACTATCCGCGAGCCAACAAATAAGCAAAAGCTACAAATAAGATCTTAGTTGGAGTGATTTATAAATCTTGTACAGCCAAAGGAGAGGATTGGGAAGAAAAGCTATCATCAACGTTATGGGTGATGGAGCCCAAAAATTCAAAATTTTAGGCATCCATTCGAGCATATTTATGAGTATCAGCGTTCATAATAAATGTGATGCATTTGAAGATGATGATGATTATGTTTACATGCTGATGGAGTCTTGAAAAGATGGAGAGCTCTTTGGTCCTGGATGCATAAGAAAGTTGTTTTGATAGATGACTTAGTGTAGAAAAAAGCGAAGTGCTGTATAAATTAGTATTTTGGAAATCATTTAACATTATTGGCTAATCTGTTTTGTACGTTGGCTTGGAAGGTTTTACCACCAGGAAACTATCAGCTGTATATGATAATGATAGATACAGCAGCATCAATGATATGATTAAGTCACCCACTCACAGAAGATATAATGGAATATATATTTTGATTATGTCAAACAAAGGAAATAAGAAGCAACCAATGTTCTGAAAAGGAAATGGAATATGAGTCTGATTATTTCAGTGTTTAGGATAGAGATGTGTATTATCATACATGACACCCTGTGATTGATACTAGACAGAATGGAGGATACTGGACCTAAGGCGGTTCATCAGGGATTTTCAGGCAGAATTCTAAAGATTGTTTGAGCAGATAAGAGGCAACTATATATACAGATTTGACAGGGCATTGCGTAGTTCAAAAATACAGATAAAATGAATCATACAGATGAAGTGACATATTTCAGCAATTGGAAACAAGACATATAATGAGTGTTGGACGGGTTGGGCACTTCTTGATTGATGAAGATCTGTATATTGTTTGAAGCTTTGGGAAATGAATTCAAAGATGCACGTTCAGATTTGTCTACAACATAATGCATTATTTAGTTGCAACAGTGAAGGGTATTAAAATATGAACAAATTATACAGATTTGGCATAGGATTGAAGATATTTGTTTCATGATCATAATAAACATCTCAGCCCATGGCATTCTGTCAAATATATGGAATTGCTTATGAAATGATTCAGTCACAGGATTACTGTGTTTCTTGTCTCCGTCCAGAAATGTTCTATTTTAGATTTGGAGAGAATAAAAGACCCTGTTCCAGGAGTGTCCTGAAGCACATGAGAAGTGTCGTTCTGAAGAAACATTTCAAATCTTAAGAACCTAATCATTTTGCAAGGTTTCAAACATGAAGGATATATGTGTTGCTAGTCATTTTTGTATAATTAAATAAAGTTTATTTTTGTGGTTTTTACAGGTCTGAAGGTTCAGGCTGGAAATAAGAGGCATCACCACACTGAACGTGGTTGAAACCCGAGGATGGAATGAGATCCCATGACTGTTTTCAGTAAGGAATTTCTGTGAAAAAACAGCACCATCACACAGCGTCAGTTATGCCTGGGATTTGCGCTCCTGCCATTTGCAATTTTTTTTAATGAAGTTGCCAAGAACGTGAGGGAATCTTCCATTCTTTCGCATCAAAGAGGATTGGAGGCTATTTGCAAATGAAGTCATATCACGACTCAGCACAAACTCAGATTTCCTTTTGTATAACTGGAGTGCAAAGATAATGACAAAATACCATGCACGGATGATTTAAACCGAAAAAAAATCCTTTTAGTTTGGAGTCACAAAATGCCTGGGCCAAATGTTATGTTACTTGGAGGATATAAACAGTGAACGTGCATGGGAAATCAAAAGACCTATGCGAATTGGAACAAAGCTCATGTAGGAAACGTGCATTCAATCTGATAGTGTCCTTTGGCATCGCGTGGGAGTAACAAAGAAACAAGTCGCACGCGGTAATCCTTAGATTGAGCCATTCCTATGCCTCAACGATTAAGCACTTCCAATCCAGAATCATGGTTTGATGGAATGTGAGCGGAATTCATTTGACGAAGTCTGGATATGCCAGAAGCATTGACATGTACGCGGGTAAGGAAATATTTGAGCCCAGTTGACCTTTATAAAAAAAAGGAAGAGAGAAAACATTATACGCAAAACAATATAACTCTTAGCCATATTAAATCAAGATTATCTTAGGGTTAAATATTCAGTTAATTGTTATGAAAGGGTGTGATTGTTAGAAGAGTAACCGATGCCTTTAGGTCTTCTATAAATATGTAATGAAAAAATCAAAGGAGGGAGAATACGATATTCAGAGGCATTCTTATTTTTCTTAACAAAAATATTCTATCCCGTGTCTTATGAAATATTATATTTTCTCACCGGCAAAGGAGTAACCTATTGAACCAAGCCTGTAGATGGTGGATTTTTGAGTCAATTTCATTCGGTCCTGATATATTTGTTGTGGATAGATCATCCTTAGGGAGTGTCTCCACTTATAATTTTTCCGACATAATCTGTAAGCGCATTTATTTCTATTTGCAGTAGAGTTTAACTTATTATTAAATTGTGTCCTTTATAAATGTCTTTTATTTATTTTTTATAAATATTTTAATATTTGGATAAGTGGACGGGATCATTATCGCATTTTAAATTCGATAAACATAAATATTGTGAAATAATTTATTGTTTCCGTATTTATGTCTAATTTGTCTCAGTAGGAGTTAAAGTGCATTTTAGACTTATTTAAAATTGCATTTAAATAATTGATCCGTCACGTCTGATTATTAAAATTGTTTATAGTTTGATATATTGAACTTTATAAAATTGTACATTTCAACTAATAATTCTGACTCTATTGCCCATCTAATTAAGCATTGGTCTTTTGCTCTTAATTCATAATCCATATGCTGGCAACTGTTTCATTTCTTTCCATTGAAAAAATTAATATATTCATCTGTGCGTTAATTTATATTTATACTTTATTTAAAACATTATCTCAATCATTTTCTTTTGTTCTCAATTCATAAATCGCAAGTTTAAAGTTTTCATATATTTCTTGCCATTTGAAAAATGTTTATTGTGTTCGCGTTCTAATCGATCTGTTTTAAGTGTCTTGGATTTAAGTGTTTTGTCCAAGATTAGGTACACCCGCCTCGGTTTTGCAGAGCCGAAAGTGCAAAGAAATTGGACTGTGTTGTTCAGTTCCGTCAAGTTGGCCTTAACCGGTTGGATATCCCAGCATCGAGCAGGCAAGGCTCGTAGGATTCCAATCTGCGGTTTTGGTAACCAACAAATTGGCAACTCTGTTGGGGAGGTTGCAAGTAAGGTTTACTTACTCCAGAACCAGTCTAGAGTTTCATTTAGGCATAAGCCTAGAGGTGAGATTTCTGATTTTGTTTTCTTTCAGTTAGATATAGATACATTAGAAAGTCTTCTTTCGGTTTTTATTTCTTGTTTATAATTTTTAGATTCTAGCATTTGGATTTTTATCATCATTGTTATAAAAGTCACAAATCTTTTCTAGAAATTTCAAAGCTGTGCTCAAAAGTCTTAGTCTTGGCTAAATTTTTCATTTTATCTAATTCACATAAAATCAGCAACTAAAAAGAGATCTCTTTTCTTATTTTCAGCAAATTGTTTTTCAAGTTATTGACATAAAACTCTGCTGGATAAAGAACCCAAATTTTCATTTCTTTCTGTTTAAAAGAAATTGGCGACTCTATTGTATATTTGGATCAGCATTTGTTTAATTTTGCAAGTGTATGTGGGGTAGAAGATCGGTAAACCCCCAGCCTAAAAGACTTGCACAACTCAATTTTGAGAAAAAGTCAAAGAATAAGAAAGGTAAAAATCAAAAGGCAAACATGTTTTACACGGGGCATAGAAATTTTCAAGAAAGAGCAAGTAAACAACCTGAAGTTTGTGAGTCAAGTCATAATAGCCCGGAAAAGGAAGAAGAAAACCCATTCTTTCACATTCCTTGAATTGATGAAGAGCCTCAATGTGAAATAACTCGTATAGAGGATGATGACGAACAAGAGCAAATAATGCAATGGGGCTTGATAATAAGGAAAATGGCTAAAACTACGAATGGCAATAGCGCAATATTAGCAAAAGCATTAAAAATGCAGCCAGATGATATCCTAGCAAAAATAGGAATATCAAAAGACCTTATTAGCTCCCCACCTAAACCTTCTAATGAAGAAAGATCAGATAGATGGAGCGAAGAAAAATCAGATCAAAATACTCCGCCTAGGTATAACCCACCTCACGGAAAGAATTTGGAGGCACAATATGCTACTAGCCATGATAATCCGCTCTATGAGAATAGAAGAGAGAGAAATCAAGATAACAATTTTAATAGATATAATAATCAGCGAGCATGGAACAATGGACAAAATAATAGAGGAATTCAGAAAAATAGTGGGAATACTAAACAGCCTTATGGGGCAAATCAGAATAACAATAATCAAAACATTCAAGGATATGTGGCTCAAAATCAAGGCAATAGAAATCAAGTGATGCGGCAACCAATGGCAATTGAACACTATAGGCAACTTGATTTCAATGGGATTCAAGGATATCCAAATCCTATTTCAAATGATTTGAGGAATACCATCCCAAAATTTTCAGGAAATGGAACTGAATCAGCTGAAAGACATGTTATCAACCTGAAAAATGTGATTGAAGATTTTGAAGAAGAACATGAAGATGTGTTCATGAAATTGTTTGTTCAATCATTAATTGATGACGCTGCGGAATGGTATAGAAGTTTGCCAAATAGATCAATTTTTGGCTGGTGTAATTTCGCAGATCAATTTATTAAGCAATTCGGGGATCACACTGATACATCTTTCGCGTCACATGAATTGACTAACATTAATAAGAACTCAAATGAATCAGTGTCAGAGTTCAACAAAAGATTTAATAAAGTCCTCAACAGAATTCCAAGAGAAACTAGGCCCGTAGATTCATTCTTGATTGATTTTTATTTAAGTGCCCTTGATAGCAAAACTCACTATGAAATAAGATCTCATAGACCTTCCTCGCTACCCCAAGCTTTCAAAGTTGTCATGACCATTGAAAATGATAGGAAAGCGGTAGGAAGAGTTAATAAGAGGGATGATTCAAAATTGTATAATCCAAAAAATCCTAAGAAGGATGAACTCAAAGAAATAATGGATATGTTAAAAGAGATAAAAGTCAAACAAGGTAGAAGTGAGAGGCCACCCTTTAATAGAAATGACAGAGTAAGATTACATGATATGCCTTATAATACAAACTGGAAGGATGAAAAACCGGAGAGACAAACTCATGCTAAAGATACACCTAATCCTTTGAAGAAAGTGAATATTGTTGATGATGGCCCATGGTGTGATGCGTGCAGGCTGCCCCACGATCCTAATCATTGTATTGTTGCACAAGCTATTTTTGAAAAAAGAAATCAAGAAAGTGAGAAACAACCCGTAGTCAACACAATATCATCTGAACCAATATGGAGAAGAGATGAAGATGACTCTGGGGATGAAGATCAAAATGTTGATTATTATTACAGGGGCTCTAACTAGCAGCAATGTACTCAACAAGTCTTTTCGGATGAAGAAGATAATCCTACTTTTCGTAGATTAACACTAGAAGAAAAAAGAGCTTATACTATTGCAGCAGTTGAGCATGCTAAACATACATATCAAAGAAGGAATAAAGAAAATAATGCTGATCAAGGGACTCCTGCTGGTATATTTGTTAGGAATCAGCAGCAGATTGAAGCATCTAAGAAGCCTGAAAATCAAGCTCAAACCAAACAAAAGGAAGGTAATCAAACTTATAAAATTACCAAGCAACCAGTTGTGCAAATTAATGGTAAGAAAATATCTGATTGTCATAGTTTTATGAGTCATGCTTTATCTCAATTAAAGATTACTGTGCCTCTAATGGATATGATGAAATTTTCTAATTACAAGCATGAAACTGTGAAGATATTGTCTAGTGTGCAAGTTATTAACAATAAGGATGATGTTGAAAATAATGAAGAAACACCTATTGTGTATCTAGGAACAACATTAAATAAGAGGACAAATCAAGTAGACCCGTTCTATTTAACATTGTTGATAAACAATAAATTGGTAAAAAATTATATGATTGATTCTGGCGCAACGGTAAATATTATGTCTGCTGATGTAATGAAGGAAATAGGACTTAAAGTTGATACCCCTTTTGGAAAATGTTATGCCATGGATAACAGATCTATACCTGTAGTTGGAATAATTAAAAATGTTGAATTTTGTTTTCCATCATTTCCGCATATATCATACAGAACTGACATTACAGTAGTTGAAATATCAGCAAGTTATGGTATGTTGTTATCTAGGCAATGGTCAAATTTGGTTGTAGGTTATGTGCAGTTAGATATGTCTTATGCTACCATACCTGTGGGAGGCAAGGAAATACGAATCGAAAGGGAACCCCAGTCATACTACTTGGTTGAAGATTACATTTCAGATTCCGAGGTTAACTTTTGCCATTCGGACATGGACAACTTCCAAGTAAGCATAACCAAACCTACTTCTAAGATTGTTAATCCATTTTCAATTTATGTAAAAGAAAATTGTAATGATATTTGGCAAATGTTTTTTGATGGCGCATGTAGTAAAGAAGGAAATGGGGCCAGCGTTATTTTTGTTTCGCCGTCAGGTAAAACTTTTAAATTTTCTTTCTTACTAAATTTTGAATGCACTAATAATATTGCTGAGTATGAGGCGTTAATCATTGTTCTTGGTATTGCAAAAGCATATAGGATTAAAATGCTCGCTGTTTTAGGTGATTCGGATTTAATTGTCTCGCAAATTAGGCATAAATTTTCAACTAGGAACCCGAGATTAAAATAGTATCGAAACTATGTATGGGATTTGATAGAATTCTTTGATGCTTTTTCAATCAAATGGATCGATAGATCAAACAATCACCTAGCTGATATAATGGCTAATCTAGCTATTAGGCAAACGGATATCCCATTTGATGAAGTTATTCAGGTTGAAGTGAAAAACAGACCTTCTATACCAGACAATGTTCAAAATTGGCAAGTTTTGAGGACGATAATGATATCGTTAAATTTTTGACTTGCCAGGAAGATTATGAAAATCAATTCATCGATTGGAATGGGTACATAGAAGAAGAAGACGGTAAGGAAACATTGTTTGGAAAGGAAATAATGCAATTAAAAACCAATAAAATACCAAAGGTCTAGTTGCTTTAGAACAAATCTTTGACGAAAAGGAAAGTCCAAAAAATAGCAGATCTACCAAGATCCAAAATGAAATTGAGGAAATAAATTTGGGAAGTGAAAGCTCTCTCAAAAGGGTTTACATAGGCAAGAAGTTGTCATCAAAAATAAAGGCTGACCTAATTGCTTTATTAAGAAAATATAGACACGTCTTCGCTTGGAGTTATGATGAGCTTAAAGTGTATAGGGAAGATTTGTTTCAGCATGAAATACCACTCAAACCCGATGCCAAACCATTTAGACAAAGACAACGTCCCATAAATCCAACATTAGCTCCAAAAATGAAAGATGAACTCATCAAATAAAGAGACACCGGAATTATAAAACCTATAAGGCATTCTACATGGGTTTCGAATTTAGTCCCAGTAAGAAAGAAGAATGGAGATATACGGTTATGTATAGATTTTAGAAACTTGAATATATCTTCCCTTAAGGACAATTATGAATTACCTAACATGGAGATTTTATTACAAAAGGTAACCGGTAATGAATTACTATCTATGATGGACGGATTCTCAGGTTATAATCAAGTCAAAGTAAAAGAATCCGAAGAATATAAGACTGCTTTTACCACACCTTGGGGTACCTATGTTTATGCTAAGATGCCTTTTGGGTTAACAAATGCAAGGGCTACCTTTCAAAGGGCAATGGATGTTGCTTTCGATGGATTGATTGACTTGATCATAGTTGTCTACCAAGATGACCTTACTGTTTATTCAAAGAAAGCAGAAGACCATTGTAAGCACCTAGAGAAGATTTTTGTAAGGGCCCTTGAATTTGGAATCTCTTTAAATCCTAAAAAATGTCAATTCGGGGTAACTAAAGGAAAATTGTTAGGTCATGTCGTCTCCAAGGAAGGGGTTAGAATTGATCCTGAACGGGTAGCAGCCATCGATAACATTCAGATACCTAAAACGACTAAGGGAATCCAATCTTTCTTTGGGCAAATCAATTTTGTGAGAAGGTTCGTTTCTAATTTTGCTGAAATTGTTAAACCTATTGCTAAGATGCTTAAGAAGGGTGCAAAGATTGCTTGGGATAGTGAGGTTGTATGGGCATTCTCTAAGATAAAGCAAGCTATCAAAGAAGCCCCAGTTCTAAAGTCTCCATATTTTAAGAAGTCATTTCAGTTATTTTCATTTGCCTCTTATCATACCATAGCCGCTGTCATGCTACAAAAGAACGATGAAGGCTATGAACAACCAATTGCATTCTTTAGCAAGAGTTTACAAGCCGCTGAATTGAATTATGATATAAATGAAAAACAGGCTTATGCTTTGGTTAAAGTAGTTAAATCTTTTCGACCTTACCTAGTAGGGGCTGAAGTTATCGCCTATGTGCCAAATGCTGCCATTAAAGACATATTTAGACAATCTGAAACCATTGGAAGACGATCTCGTTGGATAAATCAAATCCAAGAATTCAATATAGATATTTAAATTACTAAATTAGTTAGAGGGCAGGGTCTAGCTAAGCTTATGGCGGAGTCAAATTTGGAGGCCGTGCAAGTCAACCAAATTAGTGATGAACATGCTAAAGTTAGTATTGGGAGATGCCCTTGGTACACAGATATAGTGTATTATTTGCAACATACTAAATGTAGAGATAATGAATGAGAATCAGAAAAGCACCATTAAGTTACAAGCTGCAAAATATGTTTTAATTCAGGGTGATTTGTATTGGAAAAATCAAGATGGGATTCTATTGTTTTGTTTAGATATTGCGCAATCAGAGGTTATTCTCAAGGAAATGCATGAAGGGGTTTGTGGGGGTCATTTCTCGGCAACGACTACAGCACATAAGATATTGCGAGCGGGATACTACTAGCCTCAGCTTTTCAAGGATTGCCATGCATATATTCGAAAATGCGAAGCTTATCAAAAATTTTCCGGTAAGTTAAAGTATGATGGCGCTCTCCCATTAAGGCCAATGCAAGCAGAAGAACCTTTCCAAATGTGGGGGATTGATTTTGTAGGAGAAATCGGTAAAAAGTCAAGTGGTGGACATAGCTGGATTTTAGTAGCCACTGATTACTTCACCAAATGGGTGGAAGCTATACCTACTCGGCAGTCAACAAGTAAAGTGGTTATTAAATTTCTTATGGAGAATATCTTGACTAGATTCGGAGCCCTACAAAAAATCATAGCAGATAATGGTATGTCTTTTAGGTCTAACGAATTTGTTGAGTTTTGCAGGAAGTATGGTATTGCAGTTTCATATTCATCTCCATATCACCCCCAAGGTAATGGACAAGCGGAATCTAGCAACAAAAACATTCTAAAGATCATCAGAAGAATGCTAGATAACAATAAACGCACCTGGGATTCAAAGCTAAATTTAGCATTATGGGCGGATAGAATCACGGTAAAAAAATCAACAGGTTTCTCTCCTTTCAACTTGGTATATGGCAAAGAGGCCAAGCTTCCCTTAAATAACTTGTTACCTGTTTACAAATTTGTGACCAAAGAGCAATTAGAAGATGTTAATTTTATGGAAAATAGGTTAAATGCTTTGATTGAGCTGGATGAGGTAAGAAGCGTAGCGCAGGAACAAAGTATAAATAAGCAACAGCAGGTCAAGTTTCTTCATGATAAAAAATCTTCTAACCGATCTTTTAAGGTAGGAGATTGGGTTTTAAAATGGAATGCTAGGGATCAGAACAAAGGTAAGCACGGCAAGTTCGAGGCTCTATAGCTTGGACCATTTGTTATTTTTGATAAAGCTGGAGAGCAATCTTACTTTTTGCAGGATACGGAGGGTCGTATACATGATTTTCCAGTTCATGGACAGTATCTCAAACCATTTTTTCAGTAAGCTTGAAAGGGAAGTTATTCTGCTTTTCTTTGTTTCCTTTATTATTCTTGTTCCTCCTTTCTTTTGTTTCATTTCATTTTTTTAGATTTTTATGGGTGGATCCGCAAACTGATTTTCTTTAGTTTATTGGCAGGTCTGCTCCTCCAGAGATAGCTGAGATCTCGCTATGCTCACAAGGATCACACGTCCCCAAAAAGAACCACTGATGGAGCCCAAAAATTCAAAATTTTAGGCATCCATTCGAGCATATTTATCAGTATCAGCGATCATAATAAATGTGATGCATTTGAAGATGATGATGATTATGTTTACATGCTGATAGAGTCTTGAAAAGATGGAGAGCTCTTTGGTCCTGGATGCATAAGAAAGTTGTTTTGATAGATGACTTATTGTGTAGAAAAAAGTGAAGTGCTGTATAAATTAGTATTTTGGAAATCATTTAACATTATTGGCTAATCTGTTCTGTACGTTGGCTTGGAAGGTTTTACCACCAGGAAACTATCAGCTGTATATGATAATGATAGATACAGCAGCATCAATGATATGATTAAATCACCCACTCACAGAAGATATAATGGAATATATATTTTGATTATGTCAAACAAAGGAAATAAGAAGCAACCAATGTTCTGAAAAGGAAATGGAATATGAGTCTGATTATTTCAGTGTTTAGGATAGAGATGTGTATTATCATACATGACACCCTGTGATTGATACTAGACAGAATGGAGGATACTGGACCTAAGGCGGTTCATCAGGGATTTTCAGGCAGAATTCTAAAGATTGTTTGAGCAGATAAGAGGCAACTATATATACAGATTTGACAGGGCATTGCGTAGTTCAAAAATACAGATAAAATGAATCATACAGATGAAGTGACATATTTCAGCAATTGGAAACAAGACATATAATGAGTGTTGGACGGGTTGGGCACTTCTTGATTGATGAAGATCTGTATATTGTTTGAAGCTTTGGGAAATGAATTCAAAGATGCACGTTCAGATTTGTCTACAACATAATGCATTATTTAGTTGCAACAGTGAAGGGTATTAAAATATGAACAAATTATACAGATTTGGCATAGGATTGAAGATATTTGTTTCATGATCATAATAAACATCTCAGCCATGGCATTCTGTCAAATATATGGAATTGCTATTGAAATGATTCAGTCACAGGATTACTGTGTTTCTTGTCTCCGTCCAGTAATGTTCTATTTTAGATTTGGAGAGAATAAAAGACCCTGTTCCAGGAGTCTCCTGAAGCACATGAGAAGTGTCGTTCTGAAGAAACATTTCAAATCTTAAGAACCTAATCATTTTGCAAGGCTTCATACGTGAAGGATATATGTGTTGCTAGTCATTTTTGTATAATTAAATTAAAGTTTATTTTTGTGTTTTTTACAGGTCTGAAGGTTCAGGCTGGAAATAAGAGGCATCACCACACTGAACGTGGTTGAAACCCAAGGATGGAATGAGATCCCGTGACTGTTTTCAGTAAGGAATTTGTGTGAAAAAACAGCACCATCACACAGCGTCAGTTATGCCTGGGATTCACGCTCCTGCCATTTGCAATTTTTTTTAATGAAGTTGCCAAGAACGTGAGGGAATCTTCCATTCTTTCGCATCAAAGAGGATTGGAGGCTATCTGCAAATGAAGTCATATCACGACTCAGCACAAACTCAGATTTCCTTTTGTATCACTGGAGTGCAAAGATAATGACAAAATACCATCCACGGATGATTTAAACCGACAAAAAATCCTTTTAGTTTGGAGTCACAAAATGCCTGGGCCAAATGTTATGTTACTTGGAGGATATAAACAGTGAACGTGCATGGGAAATCAAAAGACCTACGCGAATTGGAACAAAGCTCATGTATGAAACATGCATTCAATCTGATAGCGTCCTTTGGCATCGCGTGGTAGTAACAAAGAAACAAGTCGCAAGCAATAATCCTTAGATTGAGCCATTCCTATGCCTCAGCGATTAAGCACTTCCAATCCAAAATCATGGTTTGATGGAATGTGAGCGCAATTCATTTGACGAAGTCTGGATATGCCAGAAGCATTGACATGTACGCGGGGAAGGAAATATTTGAGCCCAGTTGACCTTTATAAAAAAAAGGAAGAGAGAAAATATAATACGCAAAACAATATAACTCTTAGCCATATTAAATTAGGATTATCTTAGGGTTAAATATTCAGTTAATTGTTATGAAGGGGTGTGATTGTTAGAAGAGTAACCGATGCCTTTACGTCTTCTATAAATATGTAATGAAAAAATCAAAGGAGGGAGAATACAATATTCAGAGGCATTCTTATTTTTCTTTAAAAAAATATTCTATCCCGTGTCTTATGAAATATTATATTTTCTCATCGGCAAAGGAGTAACCTGTTGAACCAGGCCTGTGGATGGTGGATTTTTGAGTCAGTTTCATTCGGTCCTGATATATTTGCTGTGGATAGATCATCCTTAGGGAGTGTCTCCACTTATAATTTTTTCGACATAATCTGTAAGCGCATTTATTTCTATTTGCAGTAGAGTTTAACTTATTATTAAATTGTGTCCTTTATAAATGTCTTTTATTTATTTTTTATAAATATTTTAATATTCGGATAAGTGGACGAGATCATTATCGCATTTTAAATTTGAAAAACATAAATATTGTAAAAATAATTTATTGTTTCCGTATTTATGTCTAATTTGTCTCAGTAGGAGTTAAAGTGCATTTTAGACTTATTTAAAATTGCATTTAAATAATTGATCCGTCACGTCTGATTATTAAAATTGTTTATAGTTTAATATATTGAACTTTATAAAATTGTACGTTTCAACTAATAATTTTGACTCTATTGCCCATCTAATTAAGCACTGGTCTTTTGCTCTAAATTTATAGTCCATATGCTGGCAACTGTTTCATTTCTTTCCATTGAAAAAATTAATATATTCATCTGTGCGTTAATTTATATTTATACTTTATTTAAAACATTATCTCAATCATTTTCTTTTGTTCTCAGTTCATAAATCGCTAGTTTAAAGTTTTCATATATTTCTTGCCATTGGGAAAATGTTTATTGTGTTCGCATTCTAATCGATCTGTTTTAAGTGTCTTGGATTTAAGTGTTTTGTCCAAGATTAGGTACACCCGCCTCAGTTTTGCAAAGCCGGACGTGCAGAGAAATTGGACTGTGTTGTTCAGTTCCGTCAAGTTGGCCTTAACCGATTGGATATCCCAGCATCGAGCAGGCAAGGCTCGTAGGATTCCAATCTGCGGTTTTGGGAACCAACAATGGGCATACCGCACTTCATATAAGGTAACTACGGGACACACTTCGTTTTAGTTGATGTATGGGAAGGAGGTCGTGGTAACAACTGAATTCATGGTACCAAGTTTAAGAATCGCGATTGAAAACAAGCTAGGAGATATGGAAAGCCTAAGGGAAAGATTATATAATTTAAATAAACTTGACGAGCGATGATTGTAGGCACAATGAGCCAAAGGAGTTACACAGAACACACATGGCATGACAAGCATTTGAAGTTGAATAGATTTCAAATAGACCAACTAGTGTTAAAGTATAATGGGCGCAACAAGATCGGACCAGGCAAATTTAAAGTAAAATGGGTCAGGCCATATAAAATCCACAAAGTGGGCGATAATGGAGTAATTAAACTAGAGACGATCGACGAGAAGGAAGTGCCTGATGCAATGCACGGGTCGAAGTTGAAAATTTATCATGAAAGAAATAACGTGCTGCCGCAAACGAACAACTTAGAGAGAGAATTTTAAAAAAAACAGTGATTAGTAATGTATATATGTATATGTGTAAGATAAGTAATAATAAAGTCAAATGAGAGAACTATAAATACAGCAAGGACAAAATTATAGTGACGATGAGATCAAATAGCACCTTACGACCAGCTAAGGCAATGTATTAAAAAAAGGAAAAAAAAAGTTATAACGTACAATCTTGGTGGAAAAGAGAGTACTATACGGTCATACGGACAAGGACCAATGACACATAAAGAGGATACCGTACGGTCTTCTTGAACATCTCTGGAAAGATACCATATGTTGGGATTAGGAGAACATTAGCTGGGGAGGCTATCACAGTACACTGTACGACTTCTAGATGCCACACCACCCTACCGTACAAGCATAGAGGGGGGAAACAAACATACCGTACAAAGGAAAAGGACAACACACAATAACACATAATGTCGTACGTCATACGAACACACAGCGAAGCACAAAGAGAAAAGGAAGTGTCGTACGAAGTTAGTGGTTTACTAAGCGTATGGCCAATACAAAGGAAGGAACGAAGAGAACAATACTATCACCGTACGACTATATGGCCTACACAGAGGACAAAAACAACACCGTACAGGCATGAGGAAATAAAGCAGTTGGGGAAGGCATCAAAACATAGATTAGCATGTGGCCTTGAGAGGGGACCGTACGGCTTTGAGAAAAGAGTAGCAGCATCAAGTATCATCACATATGTACGGCTAGGAAGAGCATATTAGGGAATGGATTCAGCTTGCAGAAACGTATGGACAAGGTGTATACCGTATAGCCACAAAAAGAGAGAAGCATTGCATCCGTACAGCCATAGCAAGTAAAGGAGTAAATATGAATTTGTCAATAGCTACCGTGTCATCATTCAGAGAAAATTGCAACTGACCTAACCATCTTTGCTCTCTTTGTAAAAAGACAAAAGAAGCAACAGTTATGCAATCAGCCAGAAAGAGAGCTTGGAAAAAGTTGAAAGAAAATATGACTACAACCATGAACGAAAAAGTGAAAACCTTGTCGTCCAGAGTACATGTTGCAGGTGGCACAAGTACAAGAGCTAGTAAAAAGAAAGGCAAGCAAACAGCACAGCCGGCTGCAACGGATAATCTCACAGCACAGAATGTCTCGTTCGAGAGTTTGAATGGAGCAGAATGCAGGAGATGGTGGCAAGAGACACCTGATAACCATCCGGTGAAGACCGACATTCGGAAGGCACAGGTTGAATGGGCAATACAGATGCCTATATTCTGCATTCGAGACTATGAAGGGTTCCTATGCACAATGATAGAGACGTACGATAGGTTCTCTCGAACCAGTTCGTTTTCCTGTCTTGGATGCAACCTAGTAATATCATTCAGACCACCGTATTTTTCACAAGTATTCGGAATACCTGGTCATGCTTAGGGTGGAAGGAAAATCGACAACGAATCGAAAAAATTGAGTGGAGAGGTAAAGGCACAACTGATACAGTTGGTATGTGGGGATTTGACATAGATGGAGAAAGAAGCCCTCACGAACATGTCGAAGGGTAGAGGACTAAAGAAGTCTAACATTCAAGAAGGGCACTGGCATTGTCTTATGGACATAGTAAAAAGTCGCCTCAAAGGATCCAGCCACGCTTTAGACATTTCATTCCCATAGGTGGCGATGATGAACGGGATCCTACATGGACGAGTGTATGATTAAGTTGCATTGTTGGCAGCAAGGATGTATGAATTTTTGACATTGCAGCATAAGACGTTCTATATACCGCACTATGCAATTGGGCATTTTTTGGAGGCAACGATGTAGATGATTCCCCATGACGTGTTGGAAGCCAAGTCGGGACCACTCGCGCCAGGCTAACCCCCTATCATGTAGTGGAGGCACCTCGACACACTTGGGAGCAAGACCATGGATGGACAGAGACGACCGAGACCGGACGAAGGAGATACTGATAGTGGTCGCAAGGAAACTTCTCCTGACAAGAGTGAAACCGAGGGGGAGGACGAAGAGGTGGAAGCGATTACAGCGACACCATTAAGATTTCCGCAGCTTATTCTCTCGACGACGACACACTTGGCTCCAGTGGGTACACACGACATTCCAGGGTTTGGTCAATTCAGACCACCAGTGGTGATGACTCCGGCTACAATTGCAATTCCACTAGCTACAAAGGCACTACCCATTTCGGAGGCCGTAGCCGTAGGGGGGGCAAAGTCACATCCATCACCGATGCCGATAGCCATTTTGGAGGTAACGAGGGAGCCTATTCGACAAATGTTGCCAATCGTACCTAAGGCAAGGGCTGATATACTTATTCCGGATGAGGAGATGACACTCAAGAGGGAGTGATGGAGATAACAGCACACGAGGGTTTGAAGACACCCGGTGTTTATTTGGAGGTAGTGGGATCAGATGCAGTGGTTATGGTAGATGCAGCATTGCTAGTAGCGCCTGAGGAGTTAGACAGAGAGAGTAGAGCTCAAATGTTGAGCACGTACTTGAGTACGAGGTTTAACCATATCCCAGCACCACGAGCAACAAGCATTTGTACACTTGTGCGGAAAGTAGCCCCAAAAGGAGATCCACTACAGACAAAGGTGGAGAGCCACCCGACATAGACCAATGGGATACCACATAGCACTGTTGAGCGGATGGCGAAAGAAATGGAGATGGACATGGGTGCCCAGCAGTAGCCTACAGTAGGGCAGGAGACACCGACAATAGAGGCTTTGGAGACATTTCTCGCTGATGTGGCAACTCATGCTTGCCAAGCGGTGGCCTCTACACAAACACTTCCCTTGGACTCAGTCGTAAAGGAGTTGGAAAGCATCATATCTTTCATGAGTGGGAAGTCCAACGGCCTTTACAGTGTGTTTTGAGGACTGCGAATGGCCGAGTATAGAGACTGCAGAGATGCGCCAAGATTGGCCACTATGAGGGAGATGAGTATGGAGAGCCGCATTGAGACTCTAATTGAGGAGATAGTCTGGATACACGGGGATGTTTATTATACCCTTCAAAGGAGTCAGGCAAACCAGGTAGTGGCAGAAAGGGCTCAAGGGGAGTCAGCTACCAGGGTAGCAACGATGAGGGCGGAACTAGCTGCAGAGAAGGCAGTTTGGGAATCGAAGAGAGCATCCTAGGTATCTAAGAGGACAATATTTTTGGCCTAGCAGAATCAACTTCAGCAAGTGGTAGCTGAGAAGGAGAGGGAGCTCGGAGAGATTGTGGAAATGATGCAATCAGCCTTAGAGATTCAAATGGAGGTTGAAGCAGATTTGAAGGTAATACAGGACAAGTGTGGGAACTACAAGCAGAGCTAGATGAGCTTAGAGCACGAACGTCTACTACACCAAGGATGTGTCCCTCTTCCTAGTTGTCTAATCTTGATGTAATTTTGTTTTGGTTATAGTTGAGTTTTGTTGTAAGGGTTGTCTCTATTTTGTCGTTTCAAGATGACTTTACTTTTTGGGAGTGATGATGTTGTCAATAAAATTTATATTGTAACCAACGGGTAGAATTGTATCCGAAAGAGCGCATGACGGTTGAATCACTCCTTCAGAAAAGTATATGTACATCATCCGAAGGGACAATTGAATCATCATTATCATTGTAAGCATTATACTTGGAGTTGGATATTGTGGATATGAGTAAAGTCACTGTCCTGTGTTAGATCTTAATCTACTGAATGTGATAAGTATCCTTTTACCCTACACGGTAAACACAAAGAAGCAAAGGAAGACACCAAAGAAAGGACTAGGGTTCCTTCTGTGGCCGAAAGAAGCCCAGCACAGAAGGATAAGGAACAAGGGCGACCAAGGTTCCCAAACCCTCTTTGAATATTGTCGGATGAGTATCATTGTCTAGTGAGCACACAACAAGGTCTCACTAATCTGATGTAGCTTGGAGCAAGAGTGCAGAACTGCCACTTCATGCCCCTGTCGAGGGACATGGGCATATAAAAGTTGGTGATATGCTGATCCATAGCCTGGTGCTGAGGAAAAAGGAGCTCCAAAGTACGGCCCAAAGCTAAGTGGCCTCCCAAAGATAGAGCACCAGGTAATGCTAGTCAATGTACTTGAAAAAAGCCGATAAGGACACGTAATATCTGAAAAGACAGTAAGACCTCCTGTGATGTCATAGTAGACATATTTTGCTAGTGTAATTTGAAGAAGAGGTGCCATGAAGAAGGAAAAAAATTGTTATGAGAATATTTGGAATCTTCACAAAAACAGGAGCCCCTACATTTAAGGGCTCCATATTCGAGTAGAAAAAATATGCTGGGGCTAGAATTTGCCCCACCAGCTCAGCAAATTTATTTGCCCCTTGTCAAGCATCCACAGAAAATTGTTTAATGGCATGTGGTATACTATGATGAACACTAATCTAGATGAAGCTGATTAGCATTCACTTGGCATAATTACATTGTTTGAACTTTGAATTACTTGCTAACATCTCTTTACCCATCTATTTGAGGATGTGTCCTACTAATTTTGAAGATTGATCAATACAATCTAAACAGCTCTTACCAAATGATGAACACTAATCTAGATGAAGCTGATTAGCATTCACTTGGCATAATTACATTGTTTGAACTTTGAATCACTTGCTAACTACTCTTTACCCATCTATTTGAGGATGTGTCCTACTAATTTTGAAGATTGATCAATAAAATCTAAACAGCTCTTACCAAACAAGATTGAATAATTTAGTACAGAAATCAGAAATGATTGATAAGGACCTCATGCAACTTCTAGAAATACCTGAAGATAAAGCAGTAATCTCATGGGCTTTAACTATGTAGTGCCACACATGAAGTGGGAATATATGGTAAGTGTATCTACAACTACATTTATGGTATTTCCTCTTCAACTGGAACTAATCCAATAAAAAAATCAATTCAAAAAGAGAGCCAGGCTCACAGCAACCGGAGTACAGATCAACAACCACAAAGTGGACATTTGGCAAGTAAATCTAAAAAGACATACACTGGTTTTCTCTTCAAACTGACATAGCAAAATAATAAATTCAATCAAACCTCCCGCTTCTAGTTTGAAACAGCATTGTTAAAGTTGAACCAAAAAATAAGAAGAAACAGATAGAACTATGTTCATGCAAGATAATTACATAATGCACACCAAGTATCCTAGGAAAAACCTATTAGGATTAAACCACAGACAGAAATAACAATTACATGCAAATATAAACAATATTAGAAAACATTTAATCGCACAAAAGATAACACGAGACACCAAGATTTAACGTGGTTCACCCAATCCCTGGGCTACATCCACCAAACAGCAAGTCCAATATTATTACGATCCAATGATTACAATCCATAATCCCTTACAGCTCAATATCGCCACAAGAAACAGCATCACACAGAATGAAAAACCCTAAACCTAAGCATTTTTGCCGCTTTAGGGTTATAACTAATTACAACATGTCAGCCCAAAATTTCTGATAAAATAGGGCCCAAAAAAAATTTCAAAGAATTATGAAGTATGTACAGTACTTCCCTGATCAATCACCACAAACTAACAAAACCCTCTTAACAAGGGAAACAACATAGCCCACCAAAAACAGTCCTTTTATTATGAATCATAACGGAACCAATACAAAGTTTTAGCTGCTCAAAAGTTCGAAGTTTCATAATCTCAGATGACTCTGAAAAACTTATTACAAGATGAATATTATCATAATACACATGCCGAAATGCATCTTCAGTAACCAGTACAATCTTGACTCTAAAGCATTAAGAACATATAATAGAATGATGTTGTTCATTGTCTGTATGCGTTCATTTACTTTACCTGTATGGTAAACATTTGGCGCCGTTGCCTTATGAATCTGGAAGGTGGGAGGAATGAAGATTAATGCCAAATCAGCTTAACAAGGATCGGAATAAGGTGAAGGGAAAAGATGGAATCCGTATTGCGCAAGAGAATTTAATTCTGACACAGCAAGCCGAACGCCGACGGAGATTCCAGAAGATTGCCGACAAAAACCGAAGTGCAAAGGAATTGTTGGAGGAGACTCGGTAGCGGGTGGAATTGGTGGAAGAAGCACGGGAGGAGTTCTTGAATTTGTGTTCGCCGAGGGAAGAAAATTCAGACGGAAGAGCATCAACTCGAACGGCTCGCAGTGCCGACGGAGTACAAGCGTGGAGTGACCTCTTCGTCCAGGATAGACTTTCGCAGGAAACAATTTCGGAGGATCCTTCGTCTTCACCAAGGTTCGCAGCTGTCGACACCTCCAGTGTGGGAGTTCAGACTGCCGGTGTGGGAGTGCCGACCGCCGGTGTGGGAGTGCCGACCAGTGTAGGAGTGCAGACCTCCAGTGTTATGGCGGGACCCAAAGAAAAGCTGCCGAAATTTGAAGGCGATGGTACAGCCGACCCCCTCCGACATTGTAAGACATGTGAGACGATCTGGCGGGCAAATGGAATCACAGATGCCGACGAATGGGTCAAGCAATTTCCGGCAACCCTACGGGGTGTCGCGATTGATTGGTTTTCGGATATGGATCCGCAGAAGCTGGATACATGGGATAACATTAAAAAGGAGTTCTTGGCAGAATTTAAACTCTTGCGGGATGATAATGAAATCGTAGCGGAAATTTTCAATACCAAGCAAGGGAAGCACGAAACTGTCTGTGTCTACGCCAGGAGATTAAAAGACTTAATAAACAAAATGGAAAGCAAGCCAGTGGATGGATTGCAGAAAAGGTGGTTTGTGGACGGCCTACGCTCACAGTTGCGGAGGAAAATGAAAATTGTACCACCATCGTCATATGTTGATGCTTATAACAGAGCATTGGACCTTGAAAGTGCGCAGAAGACAAAGAAGAAGAAAACTAGCTCCTCTGACTCTGATGATGACGAATTTGATACAGATGATAGCAGCGACGACGAAGGTAGTAGCAAAAGGGTTCGTGCCTTACAGAAGGATATGGTTCGAATGATGGAGTTTAAAAATATGCAGAAAGAGCCAAAAGGTAGTGAATTGTGGTGCATGGAATGTAAGACCGACGGTCATACTAAAGGATCGTGTCCAAAGAACCAATTCTGTGACATCTGTCAAATCATGGGACATTCGACAAAAGACTGCCCCTTTAACATGAAAACAAGAGGATCTCCGCAAGTGCTTCTCACACAGGAGGCTTCTCCGTCAGGTGGTAACGGAAACACGAATGCCGCCGGCGCTACATCTGGAGGATACAGGAATAATCGGCGTGGACAAAATAACAACAACAATAACAATACCAATACGAGCAGAAGCCGGATTCAATATGATGCAAACGGACGACTGATTATTCAGTGCCGAGCATGTAACTTGTGGGGGCATTTTGCGCGGGAATGTCCAACAACAAATACACCTCAACTATTGTGCCGATGGTGCGGATCCGGCGATCACGACGACTCAAAATGTCCAAAATCCGGAGTGAACTTGATCACTGTTGGAGCCGATGAGGAAGAAGTTCTGGCAATTACGTGGCAACAAGCAAAAGAATACCCGGACCCCGCCGAAGAAAAGAAGAAATTTGCGGCAGCACGAGCAGAGATTGGAAAAGTATCTCAAGCAATAACACCTCCGGACACCGCTGGCACTTCAGCAAGGAATTCTGCAGAACAAAACATAGTACGACAAATTTTGCAAATGGAGGTGCAAGTAAAGGTAAGTGATTTGCTTCTCACCATGCCCCAACTTCGATCTGCTCTTTCAAATATGGCAAGAGAATCAAGCCTCGACAAGGAAAAATCACCGGGAGAACCAAGTTGATGGAAAGAAAAGGAAATTGTTACGAGAGGAGAAGATCAGATGTTGCTTGCGCTGACGTCCGGACGGCACCCTGCAGTTGTCGAGATGGGGATACTTGGACATGTTCTCACAGACACCATAGTGGATGGAGGGTCCGGCGTAAATGTATTTCCAGAAGAGACTTGGAGGAAACTTGGACAGCCGACATTGTGGCCTCCAAGGTTTCAACTGTTGACCGCCGATCAACATAGTATTAAACCACTGGGTATTCTCATGGCACAGCCGGTAACCATTGGCACCCAGCCGTTCCTGATGGATTTCGTGGTGATTCCATTGAAAAGGAAAGGCTATGATGCCATCCTGGGCCGCGGGTGGCGTATCGAAGCAAGAGCTCGACACGACTGGAAGAAGAACACTTTATCCCTCGAAAGTAAAGGCCGTCGATTCGTCATTGATCTGCATACCCAAATGGTAGGGGAAGAGGCCCTGTCATCAGATTCTGAGGGAGAGGAGGACGAAGGTAGACGACGGATGGAACCGGATCAGGAGGGCGTCCTTCGATTGGACGGAGGAACATCGGATGACGACTTGGATTTCGTCAACGACCTCTACCACTGGCAAATGGGGGACTATGAATTATTTCACAACTATAATGTTCTGTCAATTGAGAACGAATATCCGAAGGAGTTTACTAAAGTAAAGGAGGGGGAGGCACCGTTGGATGTTACACCCGCCCATGCATTCAGTGAAGGAGAGATAATCAAGTATAATGAAGCTACGCTACAAACAATGAATTTGGGGGACGAAGCAAAGCCGAAGAATATACTAGTAGGAGATAATTGGGATCCAGTACTCAAGGCCGCGACATTCAAGATATTTATGGACTACAAAGATGTGTTTGCATGGACATACAAGGACTTCAAAGGAGTACCGCCGAAAATGGGTGTGCACCGCATTTCGCTGGTGGAAGGAGCTGTACCTGTACGGAAGCGACCCTACAGGATGAACAAGAACTATGCCGCCCGGGTTACGGAGGAAATCAACCGGATGCTGGAAGCCGGCATTATCTTCAAGGTACAGACTAGCGAATGGGTGTCACCGATAGTCATTTCATTGAAGAAGGATACTATTCAGATCCGGATATGCATTGATTTCAGATGCTCGAATGCAATAACGATCAAAGATCCTTTTCCGATTCCATTCACAGATAGCATTCTGGAGGAGGTCGCGGGACATGAAATCTACTCTTTTATGGACGGATTCTCTGGATATAATTAGATTTCTATAGCGGAGGAGGATAAGTTGAAGACAACGTTTGTTGTTGAAGATGGGGTCTACGCGTACAACCGGATGCCTTTTGGGTTGTGTAATGCACCGGCCACATTCCAACGGATTATACTGCATATCTTCGACAAGATGTCTGTGGGAAATTTCAAAGCCTTCTTGGATGATTGGTCAGTATTTAGCATGGAGGACGGACACCTGGCAGCACTTGGTGAGTGTATGGAGAGATGTCGCAGGGCCCGGCTAGCATTGAATCCCAACAAGTGCAGATTCATGGTTCCGCACGGCAAACTGCTCGGACACATTGTCTGTAAGGAAGGATTAAAGACGGATCCCGACAAGGTGAGAGTCATTCTGGAAATGCAGCCATCTACTAATGTGACGGAGGTAAAATCTTTTCTCGAGCATATAGGTTATTATCGGAGATTTATTAAAAATTTTGCCAAAGTGTCCCAACCGTTAGATAAGCTAACCTGCAAGGAAGAATCATTTAGATGGGATAAAGAGCAGGACGAAGCATTTGAAGGGCTAAAGGTACGACTGGCTACGGCACCCATCCTAGCATATCCGGACTGGAATAAAGAATTTCATGTTCATGTGGATGCCTCCAACTATGCGATCGGCGCGACCCTGGCACAAACTGGTAATCGCGGACTGGATCATCCTATATACTTTGCCAGTCGGTTGCTCTCAAAGGCCGAGCAGAACTACAGCACGACTGAAAGAGAAGCGTTGGGAATGGTTTATGCTGTGCAAAAATTCCGCCATTATTTGCTTGCTACACCGTTTGTGTTTTATGTTGATCACTAGGCCCTGTTGTACATGATTAACAAACCCGTCATCCAAGGGAGGATTAGCAGATGGCTGCTACTGTTGCAGGAATTTACTTTCAAAATCATTGTCTGGCCAAGAAAGAAACACATCAGTGCCGACCACCTGTCACGGATCAAAACGGGGGAACCAGCAGATGGTGTGAATGACAACTTCCCTGACGCACAGCTATTTCAGATTGGGGTACTGCCGAAATGGTACAGGAGTATTGGCGAGTACCTATCAACAGGACAGTTTCCCACGGGGATGTCACCAAATGATAGGCGCAAGTTGATAATCAGGAGTCGTACATTTCAATTGATCAATGGGTTGCTCTACAAAATGGGGCCGAATCATATTCTTCGGCGGTGTGTATTGGAAGAAGAGATACCGCAGGTGTTAAAAGAAGCACATGAGGGTCCTGCGGGAGGACACATGGGACCTGACACCACGGCACGGAAGATATTACTCGCAGGACTCTGGTGGTCGACGGTGTACAATGATGCACGCGAATGGGTCGTCGGATGTGACACTTGCCAACGGGCTGGGAAGCCGCTGAAGAGAGATTTCATGCCACTTCAACCCTCTCATGCGCAGGAACTTTTTGAGAGATGGGGACTAGATTTCATTGGACCACTGAGGGTGAGCAAGACTCAATGGTGCCGCTACATCATTGCTGCAACGAAGTACCTAACCAAGTGGGTGGAGGCTTGTGCGTTACCAGATAACTCGGCCGTCAGTACCACGAGATTTATTTATGAACAGATCATCACAAGGTATGGAATCCTGTTACAATTAACAAGTGATAGGGGAGGTCATTTTGTTAATCATGTTATTCGACTGCTCACCACTCAATTCAAGATTTATCATTCACTGTCGAGTCCGCACTATCCAAGAGCAAACGAGCAGGCAGAGGCCACCAATAAAATTCTAGTATCCATCATCTACAAATCCTGCGCGATTGGGAGGAGAACTTACCCACTGCCCTGTGGGCTTACCGCACGGCGTACAAGGTGACGACAGGGCACACACCATTCCAGTTAATGTTTGGACAGGAAGCAGTGGTCCCAGCAGAATTCATGATTCCGAGTCTACGAATAGCGTTGGAAAACAAATTGGATGATGACGGAAGCTTACAAGAGCGATTGAATAATTTGAATAAATTGGAGGAAAAACAGTTGTTGGCACAGTGGGTGACGGAAGTGGCGCAGAACAGACGCAAGCTCTGGCATGATAAACATCTGAAACGTAGCAGATTCCAGCCGGGACAGTTAGTACTGAAGTATGATGGCCATAATGAAATCAAGCCGGTCAAATTCAAAGTGCAATGGGTTGGACCATATCAGATCCAAGAAATTGGCGACACTAGGGCAATCAAACTGGCAACCTTGGATGGACAGGAGATAACTCAGTCAGTTAACGAATCCAAGCTGAAACCATATCATGCAAGAAATTTCTCGTCGTCATTACAGCACTCCCTGGCGGCGACGTCGTCCGAGGTACCCCTATTATTTGATGTATTCGAATTTTGAGGAAAAAAAAAAAAAAAAAAGGGGCCCGCGAATATAAGGGCCCGCGGGCTGAAAAGTCCAGCGAGCAACTGCCTGTCCACGGGCAGTAGAAGCCCTGCGGACAACTGCCTGTCCGCGGGCAGTGAAAGCCCCGCGGACAAAGACCGCAGGACAAGACCGCGGAAGGTCCCGTGGACAGTCTGTCCGCGGGTGGTTATAAGCCCCGCAGGCAGCTGTCTACAGGCACAAATTTTTTTTCTTTTTTCTTCCTTGCCAGTGATAGCCGCAATCATTTTTGCCAAAATTTTTGGCAACCTCCGACGGTAAGAGAAAAGACCATGGGCATAACACAAAAAGACCTCCGCCGTTAAGCTTTCTTCTGCGGGAACACAAAATGCATGGCCAGAGTCTGGAGGAGAGCAAGATTCTAATGAGACTACAGCAATCTACAGAACAGGGAGACATTGCCTATTATTATCATACAGTGAGGCCGCATGGATATTGTGTAAGCCGGTAATCGCAATATGAATCACAGCAACAGCCATACTGCATTTTGCAATTGATACACATAGTTTCTTGGTTAAGTTGTTCCTCTCTATTTAGACGGGTTGCACCAATATTTTTCTCTCCCATGGGAGGGTTGGGCGGACAATTCTTTTCCGCGGATTTACCGACCGTTCCCATTGCCTGCCAAGGAGAGTAAGGGGGGACTATATAGGGAAGCCGATACCATTTTGCATGGAGTCAGCGGGCAAGCGGAAGCCGTGGAAGAGTCACTTGGCAGCTACCATGGAGAAGAATTCAAGAGTTTTGGCATTGGGAATTCGAGTTGCAGGCCCTTCCGGTTCCAGTAGCAAGAAACAGAAGACCAAGGAGGAACTCACTCATCTCACCGTCCAGTTTGAGTCTTAGTGGAAGCGAATGCCGGAAGTGGTGGCAGGAGACCCCTGAGGCAGACCAAGTTAAACAAATTTTGGTGCGGGCACAGGTACATTGGGCTATTCAGCTTCCCATTTTTTCTATCCGGTCGTTCGAATCAGTTTTGCGCACCATGATAAAGACATATAGCGCTCCGAGCAAAACAAGTACATTCCTATACAAGCAGCATCAAATGACAGTATCTTTTAAACCGAGGGATTTCACTAGGGTTTTCGGCATCCCTGGCCCCGATGGAAGGAAAGTGGAAATCAGGAATCATAAACTGTCACAGGAACGGAAGGAGCATTGGATAGCTCTAGTGTGCAGGGACCTTACACCCGTGGAAAGGGAGACAGCGGTTCAGGGGACAAAGTGTAGAGGGCTTCACAGAGACTTTATTCGGGAGGGTCATTGGCGTTGTATCATGGACGTCATCAAGAGCAGGTTGACAGGCGCCACCCGGGCCTCAAATATTGCATTGCCGCAGATTGTGTTTATGAATGGTATCATGCAGGGAGTGGTATATGATTGGGCCTCAGTACTTGCCGACAGGATGGAGGAATTCATGTCGCTTCAGCACCGAACATTTTTTATGCCGCACCATGCCATCGGGTTGTTTCTAGAGGCTGCAGCTAGCCAGATTCCAATGGATGGCTTTGAGGCTCCTCCAAGGGGCAAGTTGGCAAACGGGGAGCCTCCCATATTCTACTGGCGACACTTAGATACAGAAGGATCAGCAGTAGGTCACAAGAAAGTACTCCGCAAATTGGCTCCTTCCGGAGAGACCGATAGCGGACGAGAGGGCACTTCGATGAGTGACGGGGCTGAGTCCATGGAAGAAGAGGAGAGCACATCGGCTAAAGTTGACGGTGAGACAGCGGGTAGTGGGCTCACATTCTTTACCCCTTCTCAGCTGTCAACTTCAGCGCACTTGACTACCTTTTCGACAAACATTCCGACGTTTGGTCAGCGCCGTGCCCCGGTTCTTATGACTCCTCCAGCGGAGGCAGATGTCCCACGGACAGTGACGGAGGTAGTTCCACAGGCACTGACGGATGATGTCCCATAGACAATGACGGATGTGGTTCCACAGACACTGACGGATGCCATCCCACAGATAGTCCCCGAGTCATTGCCGACGGCTGTAGCGGAGTTGATTCCAGTTCTACCAGCAGATGTCATCGTAGCAGTCACACCAAGAGCACAGTCGCCACCACCCAAGTCTGAGCCGCAGGTTCGGTTGGAGGTCATTGATTGTGATGCGGTGGTCACCGTCTCATCATCCTTTTTAGCAGAGGCCGAGTCAGCCTAGCCAGTACCGGAGGCGAACATGGAGCTTGCGCAGTTTGACCAACCGGAGGTGATCGATAGAGCTTGTGAGTTTCTGAGGCAGCAGTTCCGACTCACTCCGACGAAGCGAGGTCTGTCCATTCAGTCTCCTAGGCATTCAGGAACATGGCCAGCAGTACCAGAGCCTCAGCTTCAAGAGGAGGGAATGCCACATGTTGTGGTTGTGCCAACAGCAGAGAAGGCGGCACCGGATGTGGGCATGGCTCCCGCTGATGAGGAGGAAAACAATGATGCGGAATGGTCATTGGAGGCCTTCGCCAAGGAGGACTATGGGTGAGATGAGGACAGGTGTCGAGATTACCTCAGGACTATGAAGTCTGCATTGAAGAAGGGCCACGATGTGGCAATTCAAGCCCCGACTCGGCGGAGGGAGTGGCACTTGATCAGAGCGTATATCCGTGGGATTTGTCCTCGGCAATTTCAGACTTGCTTTATAGACAGGGGCTGGCCGGCAACGAAGACAGCTGAGATGTTGGCAGATTGGGCCACTGAGCCAGAGTTGGGACCCAGTGACACCCCTATGATGAAGCTGGCACATGAGATTGTGGGATTGTACAAAGATGTTTACTATGGTCGTCAGTGTGCGGAGACGAACAAGGTTGCAGCAGAGCAATCATTGGCAGCTGAGACTGAGGCTAGACAGAAGCTAGCCGCCGACTTGGCCGACCAGCGGGCAGCATGGGCCACAGAGCGGGCAGCACTACTGGCAAATTTGGCAGCAACGATGCAGGAGAGAGACGCGGCTAAGCAAGGTATGGAGGCAGCGGTTCGAGATAAGGATGCGGCTGAGCACGAGATGCAGTCAGCTAGGACGCAAGCCATGGATGCGGCACTTCTTTTAAAGGAGGCCGTCGAAGTTAATTCTCAGATTCAGACAAATCTCCGCATCTGGACTGAGCAAGTGTACGAGTTACGTCGCCAGCAACACACTTCTAGGACACCCCCTTCTCTCTAGTTTCTTTTGTGGTCTGTAAGTTGTCTCCTAATTTTGTTAGTCGTCAGGAGACCACTGTTTTTTTTGGGTGTTAGCCGACTGGATGGGTCCAGCGGTGTTTCTGTATTCTGTAGCCGACGGTCCGGCGGTGTTTCTATATTTTGTAGCCGATGGTCCGGCGGTGTTTTTGTATTCTGTAGCCGACGGTCCGGCGGTGTTTCTGTATTCTGTAGCCGACGGTCCGGCGGTGTTTCTGTATTCTGTAGCCGACGTCGTCGGTAGATAGTTTGTAGCGGATGGAATATTTGTGGCCGACGGACTCCTTCAGGAAGGTTCGGCGGTAGTATTTATAGCCCGTCTGGGATCTTTGTAAATGATCAATCATCTACTATTGCGAATCTAATTCTGTTGTTCGTGTTCATTGTCTGTAAATGCGTTCATTTACAGACAATGGACACGAACAGCAAAATTATATTCGCAATAGTAGATGATTGATCATTTACAAAGATCCCAGACGGGCTATAAATACTACCGCCGAACCTTCCCGAAGGAGTCCGTCGGCCACAAATATTCCATCCGCTACAAACTATCTACCGACGACGTCGGCTACAGAATACAGAAACACCGCCGGACCGTCGGCTACAGAATACAGAAACACCGCCGGACCATCGGCTACAGAATACAAAAACACATTTACAGACAATGAACACGAACAGCAGAATTATATTCACAATAGTAGATGATTGATCATTTACAAAGATCCCAGACGGGCTATAAATACTACCGCCGAACCTTCCCGAAGGAGTCCATCGGCCACAAATATTCTATCCGCTACAAACTATCTACCGACGACGTCGGCTACAGAATACAGAAACACTGCTGGACCGTCGGCTACAGAATACAAAAACACCGCCGGACTGTCGGCTACAGAATACAAAAACACCACCGGACCGTCGGCTACAGAATACAAAAACACCGCTGGACCACCATCGGCTATAGAATACAGAAACACCGCCGAACCGTCGGCTACAGAATACAGAAACACCGCCGGACCCATCCAGTCAGCTAACAGATACCAAATTAAATATCTATCTAAAATAATACTGAAATAGTGAAATTTGAAGCCTTCTATCTCTAGATGATATCATCATCACCACACACTCTGAACAGAAAAAAGAACGAAATTTCGTCACCACCATAGGGGAAGATTCAAAGAAATATCTCCTCGGTATAGTCGCATTTGTTTTGGTAGATTTGCTCTTCATGCATTGGAACCTGTTTGGATCACATCTGAGCAGATAGAAGCAGATAAAGTTAATTAATGAACATGTGTAGGCAACTATAAGTTCCTAGGTGGAAGCTAATATTATTGAATGCCAGAAAAAAAGAGTGATTCTCTAGAAAGAACAGTACTTTATATAGACTAGTAAAATGTCAAAATATGCACGATAATCACTGCTTCCTTTTCCCATGTCCAATAAAAAGAACATAGACTTTTAAGACCACTGCACATAAAATCACCATTCATGAGACTTATGAAATCACCATTCATGAGAATTATGAAAAGCCCAACTAACAAGAGTCCTGCTGTTACATAAACTGAAAGCCACGGCATGATGTAGATGAGCTGGTGATGAATAGAAAAAATAACATACGTTGCCAACTACCACAATGTCATAATTAGCGAACTGGACAAACGCTGACAGGATAAGCATATGCAAAGTTGAAATGCCACGATGTCAAAAATTCCACATAATCTCAGACAAGGAACACAGCTTAGATAAGGAACACAACCAGGAGAAATAGCATAGAACTTCATAGATAAGATCAAACAGCAAATATGGAAGAGAAGAGTAAATAATGACCAACTGAACAGGAGAACATTGATTTGCAGAACTGGTGAATGAAAAGATCTGTCTGGCAGCTACACCATAGTTCAACAAGCATGACCTTGTAGGAGACGAGAATAGGTAAATTTATCCAGTTTGTTTCATTTGCAGATTCTTCAGCTATCCACATGGTTGGTATGTAGCATGTCATAATGCATGTTATGATTACAAGTATCTGACATATGGCATATGTAAGCCTAACAATGAGTCAAGTTGCATTTGTGGCTAAGAATTTATCCTACTCTAGTGTTACTAGTCTAAGACTATGTCCAGACTCATATCAGACCTCTGGCATATCATGTGTTTTGTTCTCTTGTTGTACTGTATTCAATGTAATGATGCTTTATAAAGAATATTGTATGGTGTAAACCTACCTTAAAAGCATTAATTTAAGCCTATAATATTAAACTTCAGGTCACTTTCTCATGGCCAATAACCAGCACAGTAGATGTGCTAGACTAGTGCATTAACTGCATATGAACAATACTAACAAATGAAATAAGAAAGGTTTCTCACTTAAAAACAACGTAAACAGATATACGGTTTATTCACAGCAACGCTATTAATTTATACATTTTCATCTTTATGTTGCAATTTATGAAAAAGTGCCTTTAGAGCATGACATAGTGGCATATATCTTCACTGTGTGCAAAATAGAAAACAACTGCAAAGAAAGTATTATTTGGCATTATTAAAGGTAACTCGGTTGATAACAATTCAATTATGAGAGAACTTGTGATTCAGAAAGCTTCTTAGTTTCAAACTGTACCAATGACAGTACTTATGCATGATGCTAAGATGTTCTCACCTTCTCACTACAATGAGACAAGTTAGCTTATGATTTTTACAAAAAATAAAGGTTGAACCAAAATTTGCATTAGATGTTGCCAACTTCACAATGGAAAAATCAACTTAGCAAAATAGCAATGCAATTTTTATTCTTTTATCAGCGTGAAATCACTAATCCACACTGAAATGTGAAACCAAAAATCCAAACAGGCCTTTACCACATAATTAGACGCAATTTGTTCACCCTTGATATTATCAACTGCCATCTCAGAAGCATGCCGAAGAGAGAGAAGGTAAAGACCCAGAGTAAGATCGCCAAGGCTCCATTCTTGCATTTCAATAGTACTCCGATGCAAATTTGTAGCAATTTCTACAAGAGAGCGAGTGCTTGCAGGACCAGGCTGATTATCAGTTTTATCTAGAAGACGAATAATAAAATTTAATCATTAACACAGTTTTATCCAGAAGAATTACATAATTATATATGCACTTTAAAAATCTCCAATCTTAAACAAATAAATATTCATTAGAAACTGCAAGAACATAAGTTGAGCTCTAATTTATTGACTACAGACTCATATAAAAGTGCATAAAGCTTCTGAAACGATAACCTAAAGTAAATCCTCCTTCAGTGTGGATACAACATGCAGTCACATTATCTTAATGACATGCAACCACCCAAAAGTTAAAAACTTTTGTAAACTGGAAACAATTCATACATAAGCAGATTTATAAGTTTTTGTCTATAAACAACAGACAGGCAAAAAAAAATCTATTAGGATCTGAAACATGCTATAAGCAAGGAAACGGTGGGTCTGTTGAGCATTTATTGATTTACGGACTAACAGATATTTTGGTGGGACCATTAAAAATTGGATCTTTCAATCAAAGATCTTCTATAACAGATTGATTTACAGACTAATAGATATTTCAGTGGGACCATTAAAAGTTAAATCTTCCAATCAAAGATCTTCTATAACAGCTTCTTGAATTGGACTGACACATTAATTTCAATCTCATTTAGACATAGATTTCAATTTTCATTGACAACTATAGCCAATGCAGTCCAATTGTACCACAGATTGCGCAGAGTTTAGCTTTCCAACCAGTCATATGTTCAGTTTGGTCCCACATCTGACCCCATTTCACTCCCTGGTTGAGTGTTGACTGGCAAGCTAAATCAAAAGCAAGAGGAGAACGATGTAGGCAAGGGTTTCAGTAATCATGTTTATTTGTACTTATTGTAATTGATTTTGGTAGTAAATCAAAGCATGCATTAGAGAAGAGAATGTTATAATAGAAATTTAATGTACAAAAAACCCTTCCTATTAAGACTAGTACTATGAATGGCATAGTAAGAAAGTAACATGTGGATAGTTGAAGCCACATCCATGTGTTTTGTGTTTTGGTCTGCATGGCCTTTTTTGGTTTGTGTTTTCTTGGTAGTTCTGGCATCAGTTTCCTGAGCCTCCCTGTATTCCAAATGAGAATTAAATTTGGCTAAGTCTGGAGTAGAGAGTTGTTCCTGCCTTTTAGGGTTTTAGTTTGAAGGACTTTCTAGTTAGGGATAGAGAACTCAGATGAAACGTTGAGTTAAAAAAATCCTCAAATGATAAACAGTAATTTTATTTTGGCAGGACTGACCTGGTAACTTGACAAGCACTGACAGAAGCAAGAGAGGAAAAGTGTTTGATCCTAAGATCAGAATAGTTGAAAAGGCAAGTGGTTGGATGAAAATGATTACAATCTGAGATCATTTTTGACAGCATCTTGAATCTAAAAGGCACGAAAAGCATAAAAGAATCACTAAGTCTGGAAATATCCCTAAGACATCTCTGAAAGCATTCAAAGAGGGAAAGCATGGAGAAATGGTAAAATGACTAAGTATGAATTGGAGGAGCAAGGTAGAAGTGCAAAACAACTAAGTCAGGAAATCAGAAATGTGATAAAACATCAAAAAATCCTGATGAGTGTTACAGCATCATGAGAAGAGGTTTTCAAAAGGGACCAAATTTTCTCCATATGTCAGCACTTGAAGAAGAGGATGCTATTTCACTAAAATTTTAGCAGAAATCTACATGGCATATTTAAAATAAGCTTTGAAAAGAAATTGCGAGGCAGAAAAAGGGTTTGAAAACTAAAAGAAATTTACCTCCAAGAGCAGCAACACTTCAGAATGCTACTCTGCCACAGTATGGGATTCTAGTACCATACAAGAATTTATCTCTTCATGAATGGCCACTGGTGCCAATATAAGTTGCCAAGGAAAGTTAGAAAAAAATAAAATGTGCCACCCATATTGTACTGCAACCATCAATAGGGACCAAGTGAAATTGAGCTACATGCCAAGGCAGAAGCACAGGAGTAGCTAATCGGCAACTCTGACTGTGTCTTCAAGATGTCTACAGGAGGTCTTTGCAGTGAGGTATCGATCACTATTTGATTCATTTGTTGAGGATATGTTTACCAAGTGAAAATTATTTCTGGGTGCTTATATATATGTGCCTACAATCACTGTTTATCGCCTGCAGTACAGGTAGTTTAATGCACACTACTGACAAAATTATAACAGATACAAGTAAACACAAGGTAACATCAGAGAACTGCTAGATAGTTTACATAGAGTGATAAGCCCAACAACAATGATACCAATGATAACGATAATGCCCTCTTCCATCCGAGAGAGTGTACATATAACCTCCATGGGGGTGCGACGTGAACTGCCACGACCATAACTACTACCCCTCGGCCACACTAACATCCACGACATCATTAACATTAACAACATTTTAGACAACATATAACATTATACACGACAACATATAGCATTATACGAAATGGAAAAACATTTAGTGTCTTCCATTACCCTGTCATGGATGAAGATGCTCTTGACTCTTACTTAACAGCTCATAATCTAATGAATATCACTACTTTACTACAGTGTGTGTATAATGGGTGTTACTTGGCATGAAACTAACTTCAGCGAATGCAAAAGCATAAAATTGTGATTACTTTAAGGGAGATCTAATTGTTAGCAGAGCATATGCCTAAGGGCTGTTGTTCTTGGAAAGCTTTCTCAAATGGGTTCCACACTAGTTGCCTTCTATGATAAAATTGCTCCTCACAAGGCCCAATTCGTGCTCTCAGACACTAGTTTCATGTACTAAGAGAACCCTGCCCAAATGCTTGAATCCATGCCAACACCTGCGAATATGAACTCACATCACAAATACCATATAGTCAAGGAAATCTCGCTTGACAATGAGAATCCACCACTAATGCCAATATGTGCTCTAGGTGCAAAGTTTGCATGCTCGGGGAAGAGCTATGAAGTTAAAAATCCACCAAATGCATGCAGAGCGCAATTTCTCTATGGTTTGGGGAATACCATGAAGAAGCAAAATCTGTGAAGTAGCCTTATATGCACCTCCAGTGCATTCTTCACTTGGCCACGGAAATACCATAAAGTTTAGGAAATCTCCTTCAGGGTCTATATGCACTCATGGCCTAAAATATTGCACATCATGGAAACTCAAAATAAAGAAACTCAATATGCATTTTTATTCCGTGCATTTTCTTAAGTTGTTCATTTTTTCTTGCGGGAAGGAGAAAATGGCAAAACCCAAAGGATCGAGCTTGTCCAGAGTAGAATTCATTAAGAATAGACAACGAAATTTTTAGAGTCTACGATTATGTCAAAATGGAAAGATGTTGGCAACACAAATCTGGGAGATCTTGACATTGGTGAATGCAATAGAAGAACGTTTGGATATAAGGACCATGATCCCATATACTTGGTCAGATAGTCAAAGGCGGGATTGTAGTTGCATTCGACTTTCTTCCAACCACCCAAAATATTGAGTTGATCGTGGAGTGCTGTTAGAAGTTGTAATCTATCCTTGGTGTGTTTATAAACCAAGGTTAAACCTCCTTTCTTTATTGTTATAATATATTAGGATATAAGCCAAGGTATCCTAATATAATTCTTTTTTGTCCTTTTTCCACTACATCTTATTTTGTCCTCTAGTGGAATATGTGAGGACAAATATTTATTGTAATTTGTAATTTAGATTATTCCTCCTTAAGAGGAATCTCACACTTGGCCTCACACACTTATGAATGGTGGCATTCATAGACATGGGAGTTACATTCTAACTCCTCTCTCTCATCTCTACTTAAGAGATGACCCTCCTCTCTCATTTCTCATGACGTTTCTTCCTCTTCTCAATTATTGTGTGAGCAATTTCTCTCTCTCTCTCTCTTCTTTGGCTTTTCATGCCCCATTCACAATGTCACAAGGGGTTTTCTTTGCTTTCCCCTTTTCAAATATCTTGTCTCATGGTGTTGGATCTTGAAGCGTTCTCTCTCCTATCTTATGGTAATATCTTTTCATGCATTAACTCTCTTAGATTCTTTCCTGGTATTGCTTATTTACATATTTCTTTTTCCATTTCTAACATGGTATCAAAGCAATTTAATCTTTGGGTTTAACTGTGGAGGAAACTCCGTAGTTAAGCGCGCTCAGGCTGGAGTAGTACTGGGATGGGTGACCTCCCGGGAAGTCCCGGTGCTTCACCCCTGTGAGCATCACCTAGATCCAATGAGTGCTAAGTGTTCCATTTATTCTCATGAGAGATGGATTCATGTTGAATCACTACTCATGAAACATGGGTCATCGAGTTTGACTCAAAATCACACAGTTAAATCCTGATATTCACATCACAATTTAATCTTTGTTTTTAAGTGTTTGCATGAAGGTACGATTTGAAGGAGACTCGAGAGAGAGATTTCACTAATTTCTTTTTTAATCTTCTTAAGTTGGAAGAAATTGAATTTTTTTTTGAATTTGGCTGGTTTACTGCCAAACCCGATTAACTCCTGTTTGCTCTAATTTGTGTAGGTTTTGATATATTGTTGATAAAGAAAATAATATAAATTTAAAGGTATTACACTCCTAATTTAATAGTATATTCTAGTACAATCTAGTATATTGTTGAGAGAGTTTATTCTAATATATTTCCTTTTTTTTTAACTAATTTAATTTAGTAGAAAAAATTTAGTACCTCCCCTTACTTTGTTAGTTAAGTTTATTCTAAATCTCCTTTATCAAAATTTGTGCTAAATTTTTATTAATATTATCTTTTATCATTTCATATAAATCAAAATCTCAAATATTATCCTTTTCGTTTTGATAATAATATTAATTCTTTTCTAATATTATAATTAAAAAGTTTTCATATCGATTCTTATCTAATCAAATTTTTTTTGATACTGCACTCTTTAAGTTTCTAATTTTGTCTCTTGCATGTTTAGAATATTCTCTTTGCAATTATTATTTTAACTCCTTATCTTTGCATGTCGAAATATGAATGATAGTTCATTCTCTTTGTGCATTTTCTAATTGCTTAATCATTACTTTTATTTCTGCATGTCTTGCATGCACTGTGTTTTGTATCATTGCTCTTGGAATCATTGCTTTGTTCTTAACAGAACTATCTTTCACGCTTTTTTGGGAAAATTCTAATATGATATCCAAAGCAGTAAATTCTTGCTTGCATTTGCTGCATTGAGACAGTCTCAAACAGCAACATTACCAAATCCTTGACGGAATTATCCCTTTTATCTGCTTCATTTCTCTTGCAAAGCTCCTCCATGATGGCATTCTCAGGATTGATTTCCATGGTCTTCTTACTAGACATATAACCAGCCACGCTGTTGTCTCTAAGTGCCTGAGCCTTCATGATACGTTCCATGTTAGCAGTCCACCCATATTCACCTGTAACAAGACAACAAGGGGAGTCTACCACCCTGTCAAAAACTATGACCTTCTCAACTCAGTCACCCAAAATCTCTTTCACAGATTTACACAATGGCTCCAAATTTAGCGTTCAAGTCCTCCCTTTTCATCAATGCTGAGACCCAGCTTCAGCATCCTGTGAATCGTGTTGCCAAACATGGGGTCATCTAGACGGAGCCACGTGGTGAAGACAAAGCAAACTATTCATTCTGAAGGTGAGCAAAGCAGTTTTAGTTGGTAATGTCCTTTTTTTTTTTTCCTTTTTTTAGATGTTGCAGTGTCTGTTGTAACGTCTCTATTCTTTTCACTATTTTGTGGACCTCTACACCATTTGAGCCTCTTAAGTCAATTATAAAGGCGTTCAAATATGCACTCAAATGTTAGCTCAATTTATTTACTTAAGGAATGTTGAAGTAGTTCCGTGCACAACAAAACTTGTTTAACAGATCGAGTTCTGTATTACGTTACTATTTTTCTGCGAAGATTGTCCCCTGGGAAAATGGCAATGGTGAGTACAAATGCACTCCAGTCTTCATCCATAAATAAGAAATGCATCTATCCTTCTGCAATTCTTGTTCGAAGCTATTTTCTTCCATCTATCATGTACTTTAAATTGATTCACACTTTAAACCAACTTCACTACTGCTAATTGATTGCTAGATCCTTCCTTTCTTTATATCTCTCTAACCTCTCTCTTCATTTATTCTTTTTTTCTAGATTCTTGTCTTTGTTGGTGGGCCCATCCTTTCTATCTTCTCACTTGTGTTCACCTTGCATGGAGATTTTAACTAATAACTTATGCTTATTGCTCTTCCAAATATTTCTTACTTATCTCAAATTATTCAGGTTTATGAGTTATCTTACATTATTGCCTTCATTATTTAATGATTTGATTTAATTTTACTATGTTCTATTGATCTATCTGCACATGGTTGCAATTTTATGCTTTTATAGCATCTCTTTATGCTCATGGTAGTAGTTTATGGTTTTATACCATTGGTTTATATGATCTTGTGTAAGTTGCATCGGGAGCCAATTTATCAAGGTTAACTATGGTGGACCCAACAGTTTTAAACTGACTCATAGTTGCCTTATCTGGCCCGTGGAGTATCCCTCCAACCTATAATTGGTGTGCACTTACTTCAATGGAGTTTCCCTCCATTTGTTCCACCTTGTTCCTCAATGCGAGGATGATATTTTATGGGGATTTCCCATTTCAATCTCTTTGTCTCCTTGGTGTATGCTCCTAGTTTTGATTTATTCATGGTATGACTTCCTACACCTTGCTCATTTTTTAGTGTATAGGTGACGAGGCTACCATATCTTGGAGCACTCCAATATTGGAGACTCTATTTGAGAAAGTTGTTTTGACCCATGTTGATCTTTTCCTCGTGGAAATGATGTTGCTTGTCCATGATGGATTTCTTATTTGAAGGCAATATGTTGTTACTCCTCATAAACCCTTCCTTTGGTCCACATCGGCAATAATTCTTGGAAATACTGTAACTTGAATTATTTGGTGCTTGAGGCACATGTTCTACTTATTTATTATTGTCTCTCGTATATTTCTTTGATAAATATACAATGTGATAATGTTTTGCATACTTTATTGCCTAGATCGTGGGTCATGTAGGTGATGGAGTCGCGACCCATTCACTTGTAGTGGGATGACTCATTAGTGGATTGTCTATATCCATGTGATTGACGCAATGTTGATGCAGGTTTCATTAGTTGGCCTTGTCTGTGGTCATTTGTTCATTAGTATGTTCCTTTCATGAGAGATTTATTGCATCTATTATGATCATTTTGAGCTTATGACTTATTTTAGATATCATGTTAACTCCACTGCATGTTGGTGAACACGTTCATTTATCCTCATCTCTCTTAGTTCCTCCTTGATTAAATTATTATAACTTCATTTTTTTTAACTAACTTGATCATTCAATGTAATTCTACTTGTGGATAGTTGTCTTGTTTTTTGTTCTCTATTTTTTTTTCCAGGTGATCCATCAAGGAACCTTCTCGATTTTTCACATATGAAGATGTGTCTATGCTTCCACTTGATCACATTCAAAGGGCTCATGTACTTCTCTTGGATCTGCAAATGTACCATATGGCTTGAATACAATCAAATTACTTCATATTGAAGATTAAGTTGCAGATTGTTGTACATTATGGGTTTAATACCCCTTGATATAATTACCCCAAGTAAAGATTAAAGGGGGGTGTTAGAAGTTGTAATCTTTCCTTGATGTGTTTATAAACCAAGGTTAGACCTCCTTTTTTTATTGTTATAATATATTAGGATATAAGCCAAGGTATCCTAATATATTTCTTTTTTGTCCTTTTTCCACTACATCTTATTTTGTCCTCTAGTGGAATATGAGGACAAATATTTATTGTAATTTGTAATTTAGATTATTCCTCCTTAAGAGGAATCTCACACTTGGCCTTACACACTTATGAATGGTGGCATTCATAGACATGGGAGTTACATTCTAACTCCTCTCTCTCATCTCTATTTAAGAGATGACCCTCCTCTCTCATTTCTCATGAAGTTTCTTCCTCTTCTCAATTATTGTATGAGCAATTTCTCTCTCTCTCTCTCTCTCTCTCTCTCTCTCTCTCTCTCTTCTTAGGCTTTTCATGCCTCATTCATAATGTCACAAGGGGTTTTCTTTGCTTTCCCCTTTTCAAATATCTTGTCTCATGGTGTTGGATCTTGAAGCTTTCTCTCTCCTATCTTATGGTAATATCTTTTCATGCATTAACTCTCTTAGATTCTTTCCAAGTATTGCTTATTTACATATTTCTTTTTCCATTTCTAACAAGTGCACAAGGCATTACACTTCAAAAAACGAAACAATTAAAGATCCAAATGGCGGTGTTAGGAGACCTCTCTCCATCGACAATTTTACAAGTTTTTGGAATCCCAACATACAAATCAATGGTGTCGAAGGCAAAGGAGCAGGCACTCAAGGTCTACACTTTTGGGGCTAACCATTGTGAAGAGGTGATCAGCCATAAATGGCTACAAATGTAATGTCCCTTGTCAAGATAGTAATTTATTAATTTAAATTTCTCTATTCAAACTTTCTGCAGATTGGTTTTATATATATTTTCTCTGTATATTCCTTAAGAATTAAAAAGGATGATACTTTTTATATCACTATTTTGAATTGGTGTGTCATTTCGAAGCAAAGGTTGTCACTTTTGGGTTTATTAAAAATATATATTTTATTAATAATAGATTTATAATTAGTTCTCTTGAATATTAATATTTTAATAATATATTATATCAACAATTTATTATATAAATTATTATCTATCTTTAATATTTTATTTGCTATTAAACAACCAATTAATATATAACTTGATATATAAATAAAATAGGTTACTATAATACTTAATATAACTATTCTACATTCTGAATATATTTTATTTGTCATTATTGTTGTCTTATTATTTATATTATTCCTATTTATAATATAATTTGTACTTTGTCAAGTATATCACAACGAAAGAATAGGGTTCATCATTCCAAGTTACCCAAACAACTGGTCTAGTTGGAGCTTCAACAAGAATATAATGACATAGTGATGATGTTGAGCTGAATATTTGGGATTTTGCAATCCTATGCATTTAAACCATGGATGTGGTGGTACTTCTTTGAGCAAGTGATCGAAGGATTCAACACTATAAGTTGTGCTAGTATGATCAATGACAATTTGGATAAGCAGCTCGAAAATCTAGAGCAACCAAGAAAATTCTATGAGTTCCTATGTTATATTACATGCTAGCCCGAATGACAAGGTGTGATGGATTAAGATACAAAGGGGCAATAGGAAGTGGTTCATACCATTTGAAAGTGCACAAGTTCTACCCTTAGTTGCAGCTCTATGATACGGATGACATTGTGAGAGTCAACAATGCTTTTTCCATGCACATTGTCAACTGCATCAGTGGAAGGCACTGAGAAACTAAGAAAAATTTCCTAAACGTAGAGGCTTGGATGGAGGACATCCAGAAAAAGGCATATAAATATGTTGAAGACTTGGTACAGATATTTGAGAAGGCATTAACTATCCTTTCTAGGATATAATGCATAGAAGAGTCATCAGATGATGAATGGCTATATCAAGATGAAGTAATTCCACACCTACAAGACTTAATGGAACCTCCCAAGCAAATGTCGGCCAATGGAGTGATAACAGAAGGAGAAAAGTATGATTTCACTTGATGGTACAATGCAATAATCATGACAAAGGAAATGTTTGATATTCTCAATGAGGAATTCGCTAAATTGGAAACGGTGGTAAGAAATATTTAGAAAGGAATCTCCAACATAGTTGTAGCCTTATTGTTGCAGAGGATAACTGAGAATGATTGAATTATAGATAATCTAAGAAGCAAACTAGAAGAGTTCTTGTGATTAAACTTCTTTTTGAAGGATAACTTTGAGAACTTTTCCATATTCTTGAATGTCATACACACAGCCCAAAACCCAATGCCAAATTGGGCGAACGATTTTAGAAAATGTGAAAGAGAAATGACCATTATCAATCACAAGCGAGAATTGGTGCCAAGTGTTAGCATAGATGAGTTGGAAACAATGTTGTATAGATTGCAAGCATTCAAGGAATAGAATTAGGCATAGGCTACTTTGGGGGAACAAAGCACTTAATGTGTAGCAAGCATTAATCTCACCCTAATCTATTGTTGAATGTGATTACATAGCGGACATTCATTACCCCACTAAGAGAGTGGTCTTCTTTTGATTGGTCCGTCTAGACACTACCACTAAATGTAGATTATCTTTCTTTGCCCTAACCCTAATTAGGGTTGAGGTGGATGGGCCACTCATTGCAATACGAGACCTATACAAAGGCCTCACCTCTGATTTGTAAAGGATGGAATTTGGAGATTGTTTCTTATGAGCCACCAAGATAAAAAAAAAGTTGTCATTGAAGTTTGGTGATTTCTTGATGTATCTTGATACTTGCATGTTCCCTTTCTTTCCTCACTCAAAATAGATTTGTTTCAAGTACTTAGATGAATGCGATTGATAATAGTGTTATGGTGGAATCCTCTTGTTCACACTTCTTGTTCTTAGGTGATTCTTAAGCACAATGTAAGGTCAGATCTGAACCATTATGTTGATGCTTTACTTCTATCTTTTATGCACATTGCTCTTTTAGATGGTATTCCTTGGGATATGAATACTATTTGTACAACCCTTGAAGATTACACTGAATATGTAGTTGTTGAGTTTGGCAAAGAAAAGTTTGGTAGATTTCATCGTAGCAATATTCATCTTTCAAGTTCTTGGGATTACAATAAAATTCCACTACCCTATGTTAAGGAATTAAAGATCTTTAAGGTAGAGTATTGTGATTCAATTTTCTAATCTGTTTGCTTTATATGTGAGATAATTATAATGTCAGTTTGATATCTTGAAACTGATCCTGACTTTTGTGCTATGTATGCATGTTGTTATTATTATTCACAATAACTATATTGTGATCTGAGTGGGACAAAGATCACTATTATCTATATGTAAGAATGCATGAGTGTTATACACTGAATCGCATATGACTAAGTGCTTCAGATATTGCAGACCAGACGCAGATGCTTGGATAGTAATATGTTTTGTATAACATGTTCTCTCAAGCATCAATCCATATATGTATAGATATTAAGAGACGTGTCCACGTAGAGACATGACTCTACATGGCATGAGACACGTAGAGTCATGTCCCTACGTGCATATGTCTTATCCACTAATTAATCTTGAACCCAATAACATTTAGGGCAATACCTAAATATTGTGTGCTACTCATATGGAGAGATGCCCGATCACAATATTGGCATATATCCAATTTGCACAGTGATCGGAATGGACAATGATAAGTCCATGATAATATACATATGGTATCAAAGGGTTTGATGAGTTACTGTGAACATGAGACCGATTGTCACAGATTATCATGAAGATCTGTTAAATACATCAAATTGAATGCATATCAGCAAGATTTCATATTACATGAGGACCTCTCTCTCTCTCTCTCTCTCTCTCTCTCTCTCTCTATATATATATATATATATATATATCTGTGTGTGTGTGATGTTTACATATACTAATATTGCATTATTAGATCCGACTAAAACTATTCTTCAACACTCCCTCTTAGTGAGGGAGGAATTGATCAATCCACTAATGAGATCAGTATCAACAGTGAACAAACTGATTTAGAAAATCTCAATAGCTATCTGAATTCTGGCACATTCCAGGACAGTAATTAATCTATCAAATAATTAACCTTGATCACACAACAACAAAATAAGCATCATGACATCCGGCTCATTCCAGGACTAATATAGTCTATCATAATTCTTATCGTCATGGTTTTCCAGCATGATCCTGGGATAACATTTTAATGTAATCTCAACATCATAATGACTCAAGGATTTATAACATTATCTCAGGAAGTATCAGGATATCCGTCACATTCCAAACAACCATTTAATGAAGTCAATTATGATACTTGTGTTATCATATGTTCCGGCACATTCCAGGACAACACTTAATGAAGTCTATGATAACAAGTCAATATATTGTTAAGGTCCTCACCTTAAAATAGAGACCTAACCTCTCAAGACAGATCGTCACCTTTCAAAAAATAACATGTGCACACTAATAACTCTTTTAAACAACAGAATATATATATATATATATATATATATATATATATATATAACATGTGCACACTAATAACTCTTTTAAACAACAGAATATATATATATATATATATATTACACAAAACTGAGAGTTTGTTTCAGGAGTTACAATTACAATAATTTTGTCATGCCAAGTTTTCCTCTGAAGTATTCCACTTTCAACTTTGCAAGAGGTTTGGTGAATATGTCAACACAATGCTCTTCAGTGCTGATATATGCCAACTTGATGACACCCCTATCTACCACATCTCTGATGTAGTGGATGGGTATCTCTATATGCTTTGATTTGTTATGGAAGATTGGATTCACTGAGAGCTTGATACAACTTTGATTATTACAATGTATAATTGTAGGTTTTAAAGGCTTCCCAAATAGCCCAACCGGTAACTTCCTTAACCATACTGCTTACTCTGCTTAGGTAGAACTTGGAGCAACAGAAGATTGCTTCTTGCTAAACCAAGATATCATTGCAAATCCAAGACTAAAACAATATCATGTGGTGCTCTTCCAATCAATAGAACATCCGGCCCAATCAAAATCTAAATATCAATGAAACTATAACTCAACTTTGTCATATTTCAAACCAAGTCCAGTAATGCCTCGCAAGTACCTCAAAATGCTGCCATGAGATGAATCTTCTTAGGTTCGCACATAAACTAACTTAGTGCATTTCTAGCATAACGATTATCAGGACAGGTCTTTATTAAGTACATTAAGGATCCAATTATCTATCTATAGTATGTAGGATCAATGACCTCGGACCAATGTGCTTCAATTTTGAGTTTATGAAGATTTGTCTCCATAGGTGTGGATAACGGTTTGCAGTCCATCATGCCAAATTTATTCAATATGTCAATGGTATACTTTCCTTGCTTTTGGAACATGGAGTCTTCCTTTTGCCTTACTTCTAATCCTAAGTAGTGTAGAAGACCTAAATCTTCCATTTCAAATTCAGCTAACATTTAACAATAAGATGGTCTTCACCTGTTATTAGAAGATCATCAACATAGAATGCTAGTATTAGCATGTCTCCTTTTGATTTCTTTAAGTATATTTTAGGATCTGCTTCATTTCTTGAGTACCCTAATTTGATAAGGTAGTTGTCTATTCTCTCATACCATGCCCTGGCGGCCTATTTAGGGCCATAAAGAGCTTTCTTCAGTTTGCACACATGTGATTTCTTGTCATGGATAACAAACCCTTCAGGTTTTTCAAGGTATACTTCTTCATTAATGACTTCATTCAAAAATGTCATCTTTACATCCATCTAATGTACCTTCCAACTTTTGTATGGAACTTTGCAATTATGGTTTTGACAGAGGTGTAACGATCAACAAGAGCAGATGTTTCTTCATAATCAATTCCTTCCTATGAAAATCCTTCGGCCATAAATCTAGATTTGTGTTTTTCAATACTGCCATCAGGTCCCTGTTTGATTAAATAACCATCTTGAGGATACAACTTATTTGTCTTTGGGTCTTGGCACAATATCCCATACATTATTTTTCAATACATATTGATATTCCTCAATCATGGCACCTTTCCAAGCTTGGGATTTTAGAGCTTCTTCAACATCAGAAGGTTCTGAACTAGTGGACTCATTTATATGAGTAACATAACATGAGTAATTTCTTGTCTTCTTGGTTTCTCTAAGCATTTCATTGGGGACCACATTGTGTTCCTCAAACATTTTTCTTGCCCATAAGGACCTTTTCTTATTGAGTGAGTTTGAGTTATCCTTAGGGTTAGGTGTTGTGGGTCCATTATCTTTTGTACCACTCTCCCTCTCAATCATAGAATTTTCATTATTCTCAGGAATGGAATCATCATTAGGTTCTTTAATATCTTTAGAAGTCTTATCTTCATCAAACTTGACATCTCGACTGATTTCAATTGTCCTCGACCTTGGTACATATACTTTGTATGATTTGGACAAATCAATATCACCAACGAATATGCCTTTCTTTCTTGAGGGCTCTAGTTTAGTTCTTTTGTCCTTGGGAATATGAATATACACAGGATAACCGAAGATTCGTATATGACTTAGATCAGGTTTGTTTCCTAAGAAGACTTCTTCAGGTGTTACATTTTCTAGAATTGTGTGAGGGCATATGTTTTGAATGTATACTGCAGTGTTTGATGCTTCAAATCATAATGTTGTATGCATATTTTGATTATGCATCATTGCCTTAGTTGCTTCAATGATAGTTCTATTTTTCATTTCCACTACTCCATTCTGTAGAGGATTATATGGGTACAATATACTCCCTCTTAATTCCAACAGATATACAAAATTCTTTAAAGTTATCAGAGATATATTCTCCTCCATTATCAGATCTTAGAATTTTGATCTTCTTCCCAATTTGATTTTCAACTAAGGCTTTGAATTCTTTGAATTTGGATAGAACCTCATTTGACTCTTATAGTTTAAGGAAATATATCCAGGTTTTCCTAGAATAATCATCCACAAAGATGATGTAGTATGAGTATCCTCCTAATGAAGGTACTGACATGAGTCCACATAGGTCAATATGAATGAGTTCAAGAATGCTCTTTGATTTATGTTCAATATGATGAAAGGGAGTTTTAGGGTTCTTTCCTAATGCACAAACTTTACACATCCCTTCATGTTCAGGTTTAAGGTTAGGTAAGCCTTTTACAATTTTCTCTATAGAAGGTAAAGCTTGGAAATTTAGGTGCCCTAGTCTTCTATGCCAAATCTCATTTGTTTTCCCAATTTCATGGTTTAGGGCTAGATTTCAGGAATTACAAAGTTTGTATAGACTCCCTTATCTAAATCCAATAGAAACTGCATTTTTAATGTTTGAATTTATAGGCCAGCATAAGACTTTGTTTTCTTGAAAGGCAACCCGATACCCTTGATCTGCTAAACCAGATATAAAGATAAGATTTCTCTTGATTCCAAGAACAAATAGGACATCTTTTAAGTGTAAGTTAATTCCGGTATTTAGTTGTACTGAACAGGTCCCAATTCTTTTCACAGGGTAAGTGGAGTTGTTGCCTATTGTCGCTTCTTCAGTTGAATATTCTTCAAGAGTCTCAAACTGATCTCTAAATCCGATTATGTGTCTAGAGGCTCCACTATCAATTATCCAGGTGTTTTTATTGGTGTTCAACTCACTTGATAAGGCAAGGTAGTATAGTGAGTATTTTGCTTCCTTGACTTCAGCCATGTTGACAAAAAATTTCTTCTTGGACAATACACGTGAGTATATCCAAATTTATCAAATTTGTAACATTGACCTTTTAATAGATCTCTTTTCTTATAGTTTTTCTTTCCTCTCTTCCTTTTGAATTTTCCCTTTTTATTACTTGATTTTACATGTAATGCTTGAATCTCTTTCTCCTTATTAGAGATGATACCTCTTGAGATTAATCGAGACTCTTCCTGAGTGCAGTCATTTTTGAGATGATCAAATTTGGGTAGAGAGGGACGACTAATGCATTAGATAAAGGATTCTAATGATAATGGTAGTCCTTCAAGGGCTATTAGAGATAATTCTGAATCGTCTACATTATTTCCAATAGTAAAGAGTTGGTCCCTTATCTCAGAGATTTTTGAGAAATGGGATGAACTTGTATCTCCTTTATCCATTTTGATGGTAAGGAGTTGTTTTAATGTAAGCAATTTGCTTGCATTGTTTATTTCAAATGTATTTTGAATAGTTTTTAACACTTCATAAGCAGCTGTTAGTTTTGCTATTGATGGAAGAATATGGTCTATAACTCCATCAATGATTATTTTCTTAGCCTTATTATTATGCCTTTTCCATGTTGTCTTTTCTGATTCATCTTAAGCATTTTCTTGTCTTCTTCTATAAATGACTCCAATTCAAGTTCTTTAAGTATTGCTATAATTCGAATTTTCCATGAAACAGAAGTCTATCCTCAACTCTAATATTGCTCACCATGATTTGTCATGCCTGACCCTACTTCTTCCTATTTTTCTTTATTTACTATAGATGTTTTGGACACAAGTTCTATGGCTGGGAGATTTTATATTTTGAGCACTGTTTTGTTTATGATCAGATAGGTTAGTTTTGGTTTTATGAGATACATTTATTTTGGATATTGCTTTTGTATTGCAATTGGACTGTTCTCGGGTTTACAGCTGATCAGTTTTAGTTGTAGTGTTGATTTTGAAATACATCACTTGATCTCTGAACTGAATCAGGTTTTGATTAGTATTGATGTTTTCATGAAATTCTTGTTACAGGATTGTAATTGTAGGATTTTTAGTTATGGCTATGCTTGTGAAAATCAGAATTGGTATCTTTCATGTTGATCTGGTATAACTTATGTGTTGGTACATTTGATTTTTATATTCTTCTGCAGATATATTAGATTGTGAGCATAATGTTAAAAGGATGTTTGTAAAACTCTTTTGTGTTTTTATGTAACTATGTATATGTTTACGTAGATGTTAATCTTTATCTTATTGATGGAAAGTAAACATGTCTGGTACATGTATGATAAATGCATTCAGGTATTATTAGGAATTTCTCAGGTATATTGCTATCTTTATTATTTTCGAGAAATTCATTTCATGCCTTTAAGTTCTTGACTTGTGAATATATTTATATAAAAGGATAATTTGATAAGTCACACACAAAATTCATATAAATATAGGTATGAGATATTCGCACATATATTTACATAAATTCTAGTGTGGAGTAATGGTTTTGGGAGCTTGCAATGTTTAAATACTATGGCAATAAACATTGGGGGTGATTGTGTTATGCATTTATTATATATATTTGAATAAAAACCATTTACCCTAAAACCCTAGAGGGTTTCGCATGCTTTGAATAGGTAAAATATGTTTATTGTTTTATGTGGCCAAAATGGCGGAGGCTATAAGGAAAGTTGTATGCACAACTCTTTAGGAGTTGCAGATTTATTAATTGCTCTTTTATTGAGGCTTTATTATCCTTGAAGGAATGTCGGCCATTGCTGTTTGAAAAATGGATTTCGATGGTAATGACTTGAATTTGGGCCTTTTTCCTCTGTTTCGAGTTACACTTGTGTGTTGTTGCTGGGTTTCTGGCAAAATGAGGGGATTCAGTTGGAAGGATATTCTTGCATATGTAATCGAGCAAAAAGGAAACTCAGTGGGAGTTTTATTGCGGTTGGAAATTTGGATTCTGTTGTTATTTGCATTGTGGAGATTTTGTTCAGTTTGTAGCTTTGGAGTCGAGCTGTATTTTGGAGCTTGAGTTGAACGTTGTTCTCCATCTACTGAGTTTTGAGGTAGGGGGCCTCTCTCTTAAACCCTATCTTATTCCTGTTATGTTTAGATTTGTAGTTTTTCTATGTTAAAATCTGTTGTATGAGGTTTTATATCAACACCCAAGTGTGGGCATAAGCAGAGTTCGACAGTGAAGCTGTCGAGCTATGTTTATTTGCATACTTGGATGTGGGTATTTGAAAACGTTATTTGCAGTAGAATGTTGGTTTATGCTGTGGAAATGTGTAATGTTAAGGTTGCGGCTTTCATAGAGCTGAGTTCAGGGTGTTTAAGTTTTCAGTAGATGTATTAGATGATATATGGTTAACTTCGACATCAAACTATAAAGTATATGCTGAACTCGGAAATTTGTTGTTAAGTTATGTTTCTGTTTAGAGTTGGGTGTGAGGGTGTTGATATTTTCAGATTCTGTGTTGTGCCTGGGAGGTGTATTGTATTGTATTGTATTGTATTGTGGTAATGTGATTGGGTTGTGGGTGTCGGCTTCTGTTAAGTTCGAATCCAGTGAGTTCGTTACTTTGTGGTTTTCATGGCATTTGAATAGTTGAACCCTAAAACGTAGTTTAATGGTCAAACCACAACATAAATTTGTGACAGTCATTTGATCAATCAATCGTCAAAATATATGGCATAAAACTCAAATTTAGCTGTTTTCGGTGGTTGCTATCATAGTGTTAATGTGAATTCGTTTGACTGACATCAGTCGATGCCATGGAATTATTTTGGAGTTCGAATTACGTGTCATCTGTATTGAGTGATCATTTGAAGTTTGGGAATTTAGTAATTTGCTGTTTTGATGTCAATCGAGACATTTTGACAAGCAGTTAGGTGGAAACTTGTAGTAAGTAGTAAACATTTTTGCAACAGCAAAGTTACTTATTATCGGTAGGAAATAGGTTATTAGGACTTCAAGATTCATTAGCTGATGTTTAATTATTAAACGTGATTAGTTTCAAACTGTATGATGACTGTGAATAAAGCAGTTAATGATTATTTGTTTTTGGCGAGATGGATAATCCAGTAAACGGTTTGTGTACAATCTTAATACATAGCTAAGTTTCGTTTTGATAACTTAAATCTATCACAATTAGTGTTAAACTGTATTGAACCAGAGGAATAGCCGTATTTCGTGTGAACGTATACTTTGTTTTGAGTAGACATTTCGAGTTCTGTTTGTCATAGAGACTGCAGATATCTTATGTGTTTGAATAAAGTTGAACTTAATTTTTTTTAAGTTCGGATTTAAGATAAATGATTGTTTAGCACTATTAATCTAGTTATATATGTTTGAAAACATTTTTATTAAATTAAACAGTTGTTATATGAATGCTGTGGGGAAATTAATATAAGTTGCCGTATGTGATATTCTATTAATGAAGTTAGATTGGCAGGGGATATATTAATGCCATTTTATACTGTGCTGAATGGATATGAAATATCAGTCGTGTAAAAATCATTTGAATATGAAATGAAATTTTTTTTATAATGATGTTTTTCTTTCTTTTCATTATTAAATTAAAGATTTTTCTTAATGAAAAGTTGGACTAAGGATGTATTTTAGATTATAGATAGAAATGAAAGTTGTTTCAAGTAATGGGACAGATTTTATATGTCTGTTTAATGATATCTCATTTGAAGCAAGAATATCATAGGAATTTTGATTGGTTACTTTGGTCATTTCGAAGTTAGATGTAGATGATTATGACAGCAGGAAGTTAATTGTATGGTTTTAAGATTAGGAAAATACCGTTAAACTGAGATAACAGTTTAATTGTATTTGCATGATCTTAATGTTGTAGGTTACGTTTCTGTTGTTATGATTATCTATATTTTACTTGAAACTTGGCAGAATAAGATGAATTACAAATGGATTAAGGATGTAGTATCATGTTGTAAACTGATGTTAGATCTATTGCATGTACATTCTCTTGTAATTCTGTTTGATGTGTATTTTAAGGATAGCTGTGATGAACGTATATCGAGGTGGCTGAATTTGTTTTATTCAGTTAATTAATTCAGTGATAACTTTAAAATAAACTGGGTGGGTGAATTACATAAAAAAAGATAATTGGCCTTACCTATGATTTAACCTATATGGTTAAGTACGGAGAAAAGGCATATCTCTATTCTGTCATTGACAAGTATAATAGAGATTTCCGTTATGTGTTGACTTTGGGCATACCATACATGGATGCAGAATCTTAAAGCTATAACGATGACACCTCAGTATATATATGATTCATTTACGGGTTATTCTTAGTGCGAGTTTAATTTTGCATTGTTAAGTAAATGTTACTTCTTGCATATTAATTATGGAACTGCACAATGTTAAGTGAATCAGACATCTGCATTATGATTATGTATATGTTTAAGTTTAATGTGTATGCAGGTGGATTACGCTTTTCTATTCAGTATGTACTGAGCCCCCTTCTTTGTGTTGTGTTGAACTTCTGTGTGTATTTACAGGTGCTTCGAGTTGATTAACATTTAGCTTAAGGATGAATACTGAAGTTACTTCTTATAGCAGAAATTGTATCTTGTAGAGACCATATGATGGACATTAGTGTTAAAGAAAAGATGTTGTACTTCATTATTGTACTAAACTCTATGTGTTCACATTATAATAGAAATGTACTTGGATGATATCATCTTTCGTTTTGAGGATTTCAGATTGAGCGTGGCTCAATCATTGTACTATGGTAGTAATAAGTTGATTTAATAAAATAAAATAAAAAATTATTATTGCATTTATGGAATTGTATTTTGTTTTTAGATTTTTTCGGTTATGTCTTGTGTGGCATTACATGATTGATTTGTTGAATGAAAAAATATTTCAGTGATCTTCAAGCAAAAATCACAGTTGGTTTAATACTTGATCTACCAACCAGGCTTTCGTACCATGTTAAGGAATTAGAGAATTTTTAAGGTAGAGTATTCTGATTCAATTTTCTAATTTGTTTGCCTCAATATATATATGTGAGATAATTATAATGTCAGTTTGATATCTTGAAACTGGTCCTGACTTTTGTGCTATGTGTGCAGGTTGTTATTATTATTCACAATAACTATATTGTGAGCTGAGTGGGACAAAGATCACTGTTATCTATATGTAAGAATGCATGAGTGATATACACTGAATCGCATATGACTAAGTGCTTGAGATATTGCAGACCAGATCGCAGATACTTGGATAGTAATATGTTTTCTCAAGCATCAATCCATATATGTATAGATATTAAGAGACATGTGCACATAGAGACACGACTCTACGTGGCATGAGCCACATAGGGTCATGTCCCTACGTGGATATGTCTTATCTACTAATTAATCTTGAGCCTGACAACATTCAGGGCAATATCTAAATATTGTACACTACTCATATGGAGAGACGCCTGATCACAATATTGGCATATATCCAGTTTGTACAGTGATCAGAATGGACAATGATAAGTCCATGATAATATACATATGGTACCAGAGGGTTTGATGAGTTACTCTGAACATGAGACCGTTGTCACAGATTATCATGAAGATCTGTTATATACATCAGATCGAATGCATATCAGGATTTCATATTACATGAATACATCTCTCTCTCTCTCTCTCTCTCTCTCTGATATTGCATAATCAGATCTGACTGAAACTATTCTTCAACACCCTATTCTCATTTACTTTCTGCATACAATGAAAAACCAAAAAAATATTATTTGAATGCTCCCATAGCCAGTGTTTTTTAAAGTCAATTGAGAAATATAAAGTATGGCCCCTCGTGATATCAGCATACATGAATACATATCTCTCTCTCTCTCTCTCTCTCTCTCTCTCTCTCTCTCTCTCTCTCTGATATTGAGTAATCAGATCCGACTGAAACTATTCTTCAACACCCTATTCTTATTTACTTTCTGCATACAATGAAAAACCCAAAAAATATTATTTGAATGCTCCCATAGCCAGTGCTTTTTGAAGTCAACTTGAGAAATATAAAGTATGGCCCCTCATGATATCAGCATATCATACCAACTGTCGAGCTTATCCACATTCAAGAACTGACATAAAAAGAGCCTTAGAATCAATTGTTTGACTCTTCACAATATTAGCATACACATGATTTTGATCAAGAGAGGATAGGATGTCTCAATATATTATTCTACTTTTGGTAGGTCATCAAACACACATCAATAGGCAATAGACAAATATATGAAATATTCACCAAGTACTAAAAAAAACTTCCAGCCCTACAAGTTTTTAAGCCATTAACTTCCTTAAAAAACTTGCAAAGTGTTTGGCAAGATTTTTAGAAAAATTGGACAAGTCTCTGTGAAAAATGCGATCATGGAAGAATAAAAGGCCCACACATTAGTTTTTGACAACTTTTACTGATTTTTTCCACTGCTGATTCACCAATCTCAACTTTTCCAAAAAAAATTAACACCCTGCAAAAAAAATTCAAGTTTCAACTATCTTAATTCATTTGAACTAATTTAGTTTGTTTGCGAATTTTTTGTATTAAATAATATTAACATGTCCTATCAGGTTCTATGTGTCACTTGATTCATAATGGTAAATAGAGTAAGTTCTACAACCGGTTCAGCTTCAAGGTCTGCCTCAGCAGGCACGAGCCTATTTTTTTATGTAGGTTTGCGTTAGATGTGGAAAAATTATTTTATGAAGGCATAATCTGTTAATTTTAAAGGATCGATTTCTGCAGATGTAATAACACTCCTGATTATTTTTGTGTGTTCCAAATGCAGATTTGAATGTTATATAAATATCCGTAGAAGAGACATGTTATGGTTAATTAGACAATATTAGAAAATGACCCCTCTCTCTCTCTCTCTCTCTCTCTCTCTCTCTCTCTCTCTCTATATATATATATATGTGTGGGTTTGTCTAATTGATGATTAACCAATAACCATAGAAGGATAATGTCTAGGTCAATTCAATCCGACCAAAGCTACAACATTAACACTCCCTCTTAGCTAAGGAGGATTGTTATAGAACATATTATGCTCTCAAATATACAAAAAGATATCATCTCAATATGATGTTCTTGGAATGACATATTTAAGGATATCAACATATATCCATCAAATTAGATATTATCTTTCAATATCATCCAAGGTATGATTCAACAAGAAATATCAATCATGTGATATTTTTCAAACTTATATTCTCTTTGTATGTGCACTAGCATCATGTTCATGATGTCTACCAAAAGAATATGTAATATCCTAGAAAGGATGTGTTATTTGATCTTTGACACACTCTGGGAGAGCAACTGAATGTAGTCTATCAGATAACAATCATAATCTCAGCAACTTAAAGTAATATCCTAGAAACGATATGTGTTCTCTGATCTCCGACACACTCCATACAGCAATTGAAAGTAGTCTATCAGATAACCATCTTGATATTAGAGACAATATATACTTCATTAACACAAGTATCATGATCTCCAATGCATTCTGGGACATCAATTTAATGTAGTCTATCATGATTTCCAACACATTTTGGGACAACAACTTAATGTAGTCTGTCATGATAATAGATCAAGAACTCAAGCATAACAACTCAATGTAGTATCATGATCTCTGGCACATTCCGGGACAACAACTTAGTGTAGCCTACCATGATAACAGATCAAGTCATTGTTAAGATTGTCACCTTAGATTAGCGACCTCACAACACAAATATCAATGAAAGATCGTCACCTCTCACGATGTTTTCAACAGAATGATGTAGTAACTCGCATGATATCCACCATGAACCAAGTCAAGGGGTGGATCCACTATAGTTGCTCCTAGAGGGTGGAACACCGGTTTTCACCTCAAACTTCTCCCTCTTAATCAATAGACTTTTTCCATCCAAGATTGCTTTCGATGGGATGTCAAACTTCCTCTCAATTTGATATCAACCTTCTCACCTCCTAACAACAAGTTGTGTCATGCTTACCTAGTTCAACAAGTATCCTAATAGCATAAGGCCTTCCAAGCGACATACATGATCACTAGAGAATCCATCTCGAAATGGTCTAGTCCATCTGAATCAATATGATCAAGATCATCAAAAGTTTGACTGAAGCATATCTTCTATCTGCTCCCTCTGTTTGTTCAAGGTGGTCTCTCACGAACTGTCATACTCCCTCTAAATCACAACCTTCCTTGGAGCTATTGCCATAAGACTGAGTCTGCACAATATTTGGTAGCATGTGTAAACTACCAACCTTCTTTTCCTGCAAGAACATCCTCAAACTGAAAGGAAAAGATCAAGGCAAATAACTATTATAGTATGTATAGAATTACAAATAAGAGAGAGACTACAATGGGTAGATAAATGTAATACTCAAGGATAAGAAATATTTATCAGCACATGAAGGTCCATAGACATTAAATTAGAAGTTGCCTTGTTAGATTATTTGAGAATGGTCCATCTCCCCTCTAAAGACAATTCAAGTGGGAATGGAACATTGATTATCATTATCCCCCCACAATGTAAAATTCCCACTCATTCCATTTTATGGAGTCAGAACATTTGTTTTGGGAGTGAACCTGCAATCCATCTGTGAACTCAACGTATACGGACATGATCGTTTCTTGTGTAGTAAGCACATAGAAACTCAAATTAACTTCTCTAAGTCTTTGCTCGATTCATTAATCAGCACCAGATAACAAAAGGGCTAGTATTCGAAGATTGATCAGCCAGTGTCCGTGATGCTAAGGTAAAATGAGATGCCATAGTAATATGTTGTAAAAGTTGTCCTTGCCATTCAATGATTAACTTTAAATCTTTATTTTATTCTAGACTACAACAAAAGCAAGAATCACAAACTATATATAAAGGGTAGGCCAAATATAATTTGGGTCTACAAATTTCCTAGAAACAAACGTTACTCCAATTGCACAATAAGAGTAAGACACCACACCTAGTGAAATCGTATGCCAAAAAAAGAGGAATAGAAAAGATGTCCAACTCCCAAATTCTTCTTTAACCCATTCCTAAAAATTTTGATATTTTGAATATTGTTCTGCGCACTGTAATTCTTACACTGTTGTGGTGAGCATAGAGACAATTACTCCACACGTTGTATTCTAGAAACCAATAATTATCTTGAGTTTGCCAAATAGATTCCACTTCAATCAGAGAACTCAGCTAAGTTCACATAGGGATTTGGAAGAGATCTTAGATTGTCAGCATCTAATACAATATGAGAGGTTTCCAATCTCCTCGAAAATGAACCTTCCACGGCACATTGAGGGTTTCCCAAATCCTGCTGCAAAGTTTATAATTATTGCACAAGCCATACATTGCATTGCACAAGCCTCTGAAATGCCTATTGATTCCTTTAGATTAATCTCATTGACCATAAGTTTTAATTAATTTCATTGAACCTACCACAGCACGTTGAGGATTGCCCAAATCCTGCTCCAAAGTTTATAATTATCGCACAGGCCGTACATTGCACTACACAGGCCTCTGACATGCCTTTTGATATCTTTAGATTAATTCCATTGACCATTTTGACTATATCATTTTATTTTCCCAATCATATATCACTGCCTTATATATGCGACTGCCTCCTTTAGCATTGATTGAGATATTTGTTGTCATTGGATATAAATCATTTGCTTACGCTATCGCTAGTCAATCTATAATTGTATTTGACTCCATCATGGCTTCTAGTTTTTTATTTACTCGTTGCTTAGTTATCATATATCAGTTTGTTATAATCTGCTAATTGAACTTCATGCCATTGATATGCTTCGACATGTTCTACTCACAATCATGTCTGAGGTTGAGATCAGGATTTTCCCCATCGAGGGTGTGTAGTAGATTGATGTCAATCAATCTCACTCACCAATGGATGCCACCAATGCTCATGTCTTTTCAATCGCTACGCATATAATGGTCTATGTCATCTTTCTTTTATTCTTGCTAGCAATCAAATACTTCATCCATTAAACCCCTGTGTTCCTCAATTCATGAAGCTTAATAGAGATGAGGGGATCAAAGAAATTAGGGCAATCTTTCCTTTTTTTATTGCTTGCCAATGTTGCTTAGTTGGTGCAAATTGTGACATAAATAAAATAACTCCTATAAATGTTTGCAGGGATATTGAGTCCGCCCTTTCTACAACTTCCCCACAGTCTTCATGAAGTACGAACATTGTCCATAAAGCTATCATTCAATCGGGAAAATGATATATATGTTGGACTCAACAATACATATTTCAACCAAGACTCTACTAACACTAACTTTGAAGCATAGTAACACGAGGACATGTACCCCCCACCCTTTTTGCCCCATGTCCCAAAGACGGGAATGCACCAGGGACTCCATTCCCCCGTCCCCAGCAAGGCCACTAGATCTTGCCACCTCCGTCGAGGATGGGGGGACCTCCCAGTGTTGACTATTGCTAATTTGACTATTTATGTTCAATGTTCAATGTTCAATGTTCCAACTCAATGCAATGTTAAGGTATTTACTCTTTTACATCTTTATATCTTATATTGCAATACATCTTTTCATAACTAGCATTTTAAGTACCATATGTATAGTATAGACAACCAACCTGTCCCCCGCCTCCGTCCCCCCACTGTCCCGGAAACTTGTCTCCTCGTTCTGTTGTCGCCCCATCCACCAAGACAATGTAACTATGCAGTTTGAAGAATTTGATGCAAGTCCTACAATCTTCATTCCACAACCAAATGATTTTCTTTAGAATGAAGCTCGACAGCATCACAATAGCTAGGAGGCCTTGTAGTCTACAAATGGAAACCAAGCAATTGGTGAAATTGCACAATTCATACACTTTGCATTGGCAGGGCGCAATTGATGATGATATAATAAGAGCGACAAGTATTATGATGGCAACAACTGAGGTAATGGGAAACAGAGTTAGCCTGGAAATAATTTGCATCCACTCTTCCATCAATCTGATTTACAGCCCCCATCGCCAAGTTTTCTCTATATCTCCATCCAGATTCAAATTTTCCCTAACAAAGCCATTACACACCTTCTCCTAAGCCTTCTCTTTTCACCATTTTTGTTTCTTCAAATAGATAAACAATATGACCCGAGCTCCTCGATGATTGATTCGACAATATCGGTTGGTAAACAAACCACTTACCACATTTGTGTGCAACAAGTGGGACCAAATATTTGAGTTAATCTCATTGAACTACAACATCTGCAATATTATCACCAATAAACTTCCCGTTAATTATTGTTCTCGCATCAACAATTCCTTGAACATTTAAGTGATCGATGTGAGATCTAGGGAGCCCATAGTTTGGTGGCTATGTGAAGGAGAATATACGATCGAGCAAGTGTTGTGGATTGCTCTGAGAGCTTAAAAATAGTGATTAGGCTCGATGATGAGATTTGAACTGTAGAAGTCATAGAACTTGCGGCAAGAGTTTCCCAGTTCAGGCAATTCAACTTGGCACAAGTGATGCAAGCGGCACCTCGACATACTCAACATTCATTTGTGTTCTTTGTCCATTTGACCCATAGGCATTTATACCAATTGCGGGCCACAATATCTTCACGGGGATCATTTCACTCCTAAACTTTGACATCAACACAATAACAGTTAGTAATCATCAATCAAATGGATCTCAGCTTTGATACGAATTTGAGATCATATACAACAAATCTACATAGTACATCTTCTCTACCTGCTAATTCATCATAGTTTATAAACCTTGATCCTAGCTCCTCACTAGTCTACAATATTTGCAATTTGGCAAGAACCATGGCTTTGATACCATGTTAATTTTATAGGATCAACTTATGCAAATGTAATTATCTATGTGTGTTCTAACTACAGATTTAATATCCATAGAACAGACTTGTCTCTATGGTAATAAATTAATTGTTAATTAGACAATATTAGTATATAACATATCTCTGTATATATAATACGTATGTATGACTTATATATAATAATATATAATATATATAATTAGATATATGAGGGTTTGTCTAATTGATGATTAACCAATAACCATAGAAGGATAATCTCTAGGTCAATTCAATCCGACCAAAGCTACAACATTAACATAAACTACCTTTAAAACCACCTTGCCAGCATAACTAAACATGGTGCTAGGGGTTGACTTGAGGCCATTGAGGAAATTTAAATGGAAATCAACGCCTCATTTATTGTAAAGTGCCTTGACAATTTTTGAAGTTTTATCCCTATTTTTCTGCCTTAAGAATTTTGTCAAACACTTCCCTTGCAGCCTCAGTTTGCTGATGTTTGTTGTTTTGCTGTGATTTTTGAATGCCAATGATATTGATGAATACAAATGATTGCAAAATAACTAATTGGAAATCAAAGTGATATGCAATTTCTTTTTTTATTATTTTCCAAATGCAAGTACATGAAATTCTGATGTAAAATGCACACCTACAGCCAAGAGGTATTTTCACAAACACTTGGCATGCATCCTATGAATGACTATGCAATGAGACATTTTTACAAACATTTGGCATACAAACTGAACAACTGAATTAAGTTGATTTCCTTTCAATACTTCAATGTTTACAATGACTAAATACTTTGGTAACAAAAAGACATATATTACTTGTCAAATGTATCCATCTACAATTCCCAAATGTAAATACCAAAAGAACCTAGAATAAGTAGCTAAGATGACATGCATTTTGGCTTTGTTTTTTTCGAATTTGTTTTTCCGGACTGTTTTTTTGGACCTACTTTTTTCGGACTACTTTTTCGGCTCTGCTTTTTTGCTTTGCTTTTTTGGACTACTTTTTCGAATCTATTTTTTCGGACTGCTTTTTCAGCTCTGCTTTTTCGCTTTTCTTTTTTCGGATCTGCTACGAAAACTGAAACCTTCCTCCTTGCCCACTGATGTCAAAAATTAAATGCACGGGCTGAACAAAAATTACTGAATATTATCTCCCAATTAATCACAAATGAATTGGCTGAATACCAATTCCTCCACTCCCAACTAGGGTTGATATCTCACAACCGAAATTGGCACCTTAAAGTCTTCAAACCCTCAGGCAAGTATGCAAGCACTAAGGCTCTCAGCACGATAGATGAATATGCAACTCAAGATGTGTAAAATGACCCCCCAAAGGCTCCTTATAAAGATTTCAAAAGCAACTCCAAGAAGCTTCTAGAGGAATCCAGCACTTTATTATTTTAAGTGACTTTTTGATATTTCATTATGTTAGTCACTTTAATATTAAATCAATTAAATATAAAGTTACTTTTTAATATTTCATTGTTTAGTAACCTTATAAGTAATTAATTTAATATATCTTTTCCCCCTTATTTCTTCCTTTTTAGCTTCCGGGGAAAATAAAGGCTAAAATAAAATAAGTAGCTGGTGCCTGTCAAAAAGGGGACATTACAATCCTCCCTTCCCGAAATTGTTTGTCCTCAAGCAATTGCAAACTCGGGTGCTGTAAAATCTGCTCATTCTCCCATGTGGCGTCCTCTGCAGGCAGATCCTTCCATCTCACCAAGTACTCCTTAATCACTATGTTCCGCAATTTCCTCTCTCTGACATCAATGATCTCTTCAGGCACCAAGACCAAATGTCCCTCCTCATCAAGTGGTGGAAGATCCGTGGAAGAGCTAACCTGCTGACCTAATGCCTTCTTGAGGCATGAAACATGAAATACATTATGAATCTTGTTGCTCGCAAGCAGCTCTAACTCATATGCTACCTCCCCAATCCTCCGGGTAACCCTGTATGGACCGTAGAACCATGGTCTTAGTTTCTCTGCTCCACTCTTTTTAAGAAAGGACTGTCTATAGGGCTGCAATTGTAGATATACCATATCACCAATCTCAAAGCTATGCTCAACCCTGTGTTTATCTGCATAAGTCTTTTGCTGATTTCGTGCCATTACCAGATTATCCTTGAGTGCCTTCAATATATCTTGGCTTTCCTAAATCCAATCTTTTGCTTGAGGTGCCCTACTCTCACCAAAAGCCATCTCCACGAATGAAGGTGCATCATACCCATACAAGGCTCTAAAAGGACTCATTCCAATGGACATATGGTGTGTGGTATTGTAACAATACTCTCCTAAATGCAACCACCTAATCCAAGCCCGTTGTTGTCTTGCCACATAATTACGCAAGTACCCCTCAACCCACTTATTAACAATTTATATTTGCCCATCAGTTTAAGGGTGATAACTGGTACTGGGTGTCAACTCAGTACCTATCAGTCTAAACAGCTCCTGCCAAAAAGCACTCATAAACTTGCTATCCCTGTCGCTGACTATGTTCTTAGGTAGCCCATGCAATCTAAAGATCTCCCTGAAAAATAGCTCAACCACCTGTGAAGCCCTGTACTCTGTCGAAATAGCAAAGAAATGTGCGTATTTTGTGAGCCGGTCTACCACAACAAAGATGTTGTGTCTCCCCTGTACCTTGGGTAGGCCTGTGATGAAGTCCATCGAAATGCTCTCCCACTTCCACTCAGGAATGGGCAAAGGCTGAAGTAACCCAGCTGGATGTGTATGCTCGGACTTATTCTGCTGGCAAGTCACGCACTCCTTCACATGCTTCAACACATCATCCTTGAGGCCTTTCCATGAAAACTTCTCTCTAATCTGTCTATAAGTTTTGAAGTAGCCCTGATGGCCTGCTAAGGGTGTATCATGGCAAGATTGTAGTATTTTCTCCTTCAATTTTGATTCCGGTACCAGGTAGATCCTATCCTTGTAGTAAATCACATCAACTATCCTGTACTTGTCATCCCAAATCAATCCATCCATCAACTCACAAGAAAATGTATTCTTGGAGTACTCCACCAGTAAGATGGATTTCCAATCTGCCGAAATCTCAGAGAGTGAGCAAGCTGAAGGCCTCCTGGAGAGGGCATCTGCAACAATGTTCTTCTTCCCCGTAACATACTCTATGTCGAAATCATATGCCTATATCCTGCTAACCCACTTCTGTTGTCTCTCGTTCAAGTCCTTCTGCTCTAAGAAGTATCTGAGACTGTTAATGATCTGTCCTCAACACAAATTTTCCCCCAACTAGATACTGTCTGAACTTCGCCAAGGCATGCATAATGGCGAGCATCTCCTTATCATAGATGGAGTATAGTCTCTTAGCTCCTCTCAACTTACAGCTCTCAAAGGCGATAGGATGTCGATTCTGCATCAATACTGCACCAATACCTTCCTCTGAAGCATCACACTCTAGAATGAAAGGCTGCGTGAAATCAGGAAGTGCCAACACTGGACAACTGCTCATCACCTCCTTGAGCTTATCAAAAGCTCACTGCACCTCTGTTGTCCAACAAAATGCACCCTTCTTGGTCAAATCTGTCAAAGGTGCCCCCAACTATGAGAAACCCTTAACAAAACGCTTGTGGTAACTGCACAGTCCGAAGAAGCCCCGTAGCTCTATAAGTGACCATGGTGTGGGCCAATCTAGAATAGCCTGTATTTTCTCTTGGTGCACTTGGACACCCCTTGCACTAATCACGTGTCCCAAATAAAGAATCTCTCTAAGGCTGAACTCACATTTCGAAGCCTTAGCGTACAAGGACTGCTCCTCCATGATGGTAAGGATCTCATCAAACTGCTACAAGTGTTCTTCCCAAGTTTTACTGTATATGAGCAAATCATCAAAGAATACCAAGAGGAACTTACACAACTGTTTGTTGAAGATATGATTCATACAAGACTGGAATGTAGCAAGTGCGTTAGTTAATCCAAATGGCATCACCAAGAACTCATAGTGCCCATAGTGGCATCGGAAAGCAGTCTTGTGCGCATCTTGTTCCCTCACTCTAATCTGATGGTACCCCGATCAAAGATCAATCTTTGAAAAATATACTGCCCCATGTAACTCATCCAATAATTCATCGATCCTACGTATCAGGTACCTGTTCTTGATTGTTTTCTTATTGAGGGCTCGGTAATCTATACACATTCTCATGGTCCCATCTTTCTTCTTCACCAAGACCACTGAAGAAGCAAAAGGGCTGGAGCTAGGATGAATGTGTCCCATATCAAGCAATTCCTTGATTGCTTTCTCGATCTCATCCTTAAATTTCTTAGGATGGCAATAAGGGGTAGTAATCACTAGCTTGGCCCCTTCTTTCAACTCAATAGTATGGTCAAAGCCTCTATCCGATGGCCTCCCTGGGGGTTATCTCACCAAAAACCTTGTCATGTTTGCCCAATAGCTCCTTGATGTCAATGTGGATTGGTTGTCCTAAATCTGTAGATTCCTTAGGAGTGATCACACACTCTACTGCCCAAACTATGTCATCATGCCTAAAAATACTCTCCATACATCTAGCTGAAACAATCTTAGGTGCTTTAGATGCCATACCTCTAAGCACCACTCTACGCCCATCAGGATCTCTAAACTTGAGTTCCATGGTTTGGAAGTTCTATGAGTACTTCCCTAATGACTGCAACCATTGGACACCAAGTATGGCATGGATATCACCCAAGTCAACCACATAGAAATCATCTGTAACTGTGTGGTTGCCCATCATAATAGACAACTGTGGAATCCACTAAGTACAAGCTATCTTACGCCCATCAGCCACCATCAGACTGAATCCCTCAAAATCCTCTAAAGGAATTTGTTGCTTGTTCACCAATGATCCATCAATGAAGTTATGAGTAGCTCCACTGTCAATCAATACTGCTATCTGATGACCTTGTAGGACCCCACGAACTCTAAAAGAGTTGAACTTAGGAGCACTGGAGATAGAAGCAATGATCTCATCATGATTTTCCCCATCTGAACTGTTATTGTCTTCCCTTTGAGGTTCCTCTTCCTCAGAACTGCTCTCATCATCTAATATCACCTCAATTAAGTGAGCCTTGCCTTTCCCTAGGCAACGGTGTCCACTAGACCATTTCTCCTTGCAATGATAGCAAATCCCCTTAAGCCGACACTCCTGTCTATAGGCTTCATCAAAGTTCTACTTATTACTTTTTTTTTGGAATGGCTTCTTCCCCTTATCCTTATGGGATGTGAAAGACTTGCTAGGAGCCCTAATGCTAGATGTAGAATATTCCATGTCTCTAGTCTTCATGATAGCATCCTGGAGAGAATCTAGTTTGAAGGCCTTAACCCAACCACGAAGAGGCTCTATCAATCCCTCAATGAAGAGCATAACCAACCGTTGTTCTGAAATATCTGTCACCATAACTGCCAACCGTTGGAACTCTGTGATGTAAGCATCCACTGAATTAGTCTGCCTGAGTTGTGCTAACTCCCTAAAGTGGAGTTCAGGATCCTTACGATCAAACCTATCAATGAGCTTTTGGGTGAATTCCAAATATGAAGTAATGTTGGCATGCCCCAAGGTGACAAGTCCATGGTACCACCATTCATGTGCTTCACCTTCCAAATGGAGTGTGGCGTACTGGATAGCCTCTATTTCCAACATAGGATTGAGCTGCAAATATGTGTCGAGCTTCTAAACCCAAGCTCTAGCTGTACCTTTGTTACTTCCATCAAATGATGGTAAAGTTAGTTTTCCCACCTTACGCTGCAAGTCTTGATTTTGCACTCCCCATTGATTGTTTTTTGGTCTGTTTCTCAATTTAAGACCACAAAAGTCTACTAGTGACATGGCAGCCTTGAAATCATCACCTAGAGAGTTGTACTCCCTCAAATAATCACCATATCCCTCTTCTCTTACTTGTTGGTTGTGACTTGCAGCACCCTGTTCTCTGAAAAATGTAGGCATAAAAGGCCTAGGAGTAGCTCTACTTGCTGTTCTACCACTACTTTGAGCTGTGTCATTTTTTTCTTGACCCCCATTGTGTCCATTCTGCCCATTAGTCCTGTTATGGTTCCCATCATTTCCATTGTTTCTGTTATCTACCAGCTGTCCAAGGATAAGTGACAGTTCTTCTCTTCCTCTTACCATTTCATCTCTCAACTCCTGTTGCCCTCTTGCAAGAGCATTAAGCATTTGCTAGATACTGCTTTCTTCCATGAGTTCTAAAGGACTTAAGCCCTTTCTTGCCCTATTATAGAATTTATCCAAAGGATTTATGAATGGAACATTTGGAAACTCTTCACTCATAACCCGTACAGGATGGCAGGAACTTTAGCTCTGATACCACTGTAAAGTGCCTTGACAATTTTTGAAGTTTTATTCCTGTTTTTCTGCCTTAGGAATTTTGTCAAACACTTCCCTTGCAGCCTCAGTTTGCTGATGTTTGTTGTTTTGCTGTGATTTTTTAATGCCAATGACATTGATGAATACAAATGATTGCAAAATAACTAATTGGAAATCAAAGTGATATGCAACTTCTTTTTTTATTATTTTCCAAATGCAAATACATGAAATTCTGATGTAAAATGCACACCTACAGCCAAGAGGTATTTTCACAAACACTTGGCATGCATCCTATGAATGACTCTGCAATGAGACATTTTTACAAACATTTTGCATACAAATTGAACAGCTGAATTAAGTTGATTTCCCTTCAATACTTCAATGTTTACAATGACTGAATACTTTGGTAACAAAAAGACATATATTACTTGTCAAATGTATCCATCTACAATTGCCAAATGTAAATACCAAAAGAACCTGGAATAAGTAGCTGAGATGACATGCTCTTTGGCTTTGTTTTTTTTGGATTTGCTTTTTCGGACTGCTTTTTCAAACCTGCTTTTCAGGATTGCTTTTTCAGCTCTGCTTTTTCGCTTTGCTTTTTCGGACTGCTTTTTCAGCTCTATTTTTTTGCTTTGCTTTTTTCGGATCCACTGCGAAAACTGAAAATTTTCTCTTTGCCAACTGATGTCAAAAATTAGATGCACGGGCTGAACAAAAATCACTGAATATTATCTCCCAATTAATCACAAATGAATTAGCTGAATACCAATTCCTCCACTCCCAACTAGGGTTGATATCTCACAACCAAAATTGGCACCTTAGAGCCTTGAAACCCTCAGGCAAGTATGCAAGCACTAAGGCTCTCAGCACAATAGATGAATATGCAACTCAAGATGTGTAAAATGACCCCCCAAAGGCTCCTTATAAAGATTTCACAAGCAACTCCAAGAAGCTTCTAGAGGAATCCAGCACTTTATTCTTTTAAGTGACTTCTTGATATTTTATTATGTTAGTCACTTTAATATTAAATCAATTAAATATAAAGTTACTTTTTAATATTTCATTGTTTAGTAACCTTATAAGTAATTAATTTAATATATCTTTTCCCCTTTATTTCTTCCTTTTTAGCCTTTGGAGAAAATAAAGGCTAAAATAAAATAAGTAGCTGGTGCCTGTCAAAAAGGGGACATTACATTTGTAGCATGCGAAGAGAAAAAGCTACAAAGGGAGAGGGAAACACTAGGCATGAGAGCATCCAAAGTTGAGTCTCAAGGTGTTCTAGTCAACTTTGAAGAAGAAGAAGAAGAAGAAGAAAAGACACTTAAGGGCATAGTAGGCTCTCTTCGTGGCCCACGTATTTGCAATTCCACCACCACTTATGCTACTTTTGGCAAAGTACCGCCATTAATGCCCCAATCCATAGGTAATTATTTTGTGCACAAAAACACACCTAAAGAACAACCATCATTAGAGGCAACATGGTGCAAAATGGAGGTGCATGAGCATATAGACATTGCTTGTGTTGATTTTTGGTACTTCAACAACATCGTTTTCAATGTGGCTTACAATGCATATTGGCTTAATTTGGTTACTACATTGATTTTTTGAGAAAAGGCTACAAGGCACCTTCTTATGTAGAGCAAGGTCGGAGGTTAGTCTAGTTGTTTTAATTTTTAAATATTTTACTTTTAATTTTAATAACTTGTGTTCACTGATAAGTAGGAGATATCTTCCAAAGCAAGTCAACTTGTGATATTGCTATCATGTAATATGGGTCAATGAGTTTAACTCAAAAACAACACATTTAAATCTTATACCAGTATCACAAACTTAAGTTTTAAATTTAGTGTTAGATATTTTCCAAAGCAAGTCAACTTGTGATATGCTATCATGTAATATGGGTCAATGAGTTTGAATCAAAAACTACACATGTAAATATTATAGCAATATCACAAACTTAGGGTTGATTTTTAGTGTTTAAATTAGATTTATATTGTGTTAATTTTATTTATAGCAATTACTAATTTTCATTGAATTTAAGCTTTGGTTTTCATCAATACTCTGTACTTAAAAGTTGGCTTCCCTTCGTACTTGTAGGTTGCTCATAGTTGATCTTGATAGGGCAAGAGAAGCAGTGGAAAAGCAAAGAAGAGAATGGCTGCACTATCCTTTTTCAATGGGTGCATGGATGACAATAACCGCACCATCATTATTTTTTTGGTTCCTTGCATGGATAATATGGTCTTGAAATTGATGGATGCCACCAACAAAGTGAAAACTGTTGAAACTTTGGCTCAAATGTTGGAGCAAGTTATCATGGAGGTGGGAGTTGAAAATGTGGTACAAATAATAACTCATGATGCAGCAGCATATGTGGTAGCTCATAGAGTCCTTCAAGAAACACGAAACAAGTTTTGGGACACCTTGTGCAACACATTTTATTGACCTTCTGAAGGACATAGGAAAACTAGATCGGGTGACACCAGTTGTAGAGGATGCAAGAAGGATTACAAAATACATCTACAATCACCCTTGAGTTCTTCGCTTCATGGGAGAAGACACACGAGGGAAACAATTGGTAAGATCAAGAGTCACAAGGTTTACAATGATTTTCTTAATGTTGCAAAGCATTCTTGGTTCATTGACAGCTTTAGAGTAAATGTTTGTGAGCCAAGCATGGCTAGACTCAAGTTATTCAAAGAAGGATGAAGGAGAGGGTATTACATGCATTACCAACAACCTATTTGCACAGAGCTACAAAAATTGTGAAGGTAACTTCAAAACATGAATACTTAATATTTTTTTGTATTCAAGCCTTTCATTATTAATATGTAATATCACTTTTTTTCTTTTGTATTTTTCATTTGATTAGAGTTCTCCACTTGGTAGATGGAGATCAAACCCCAATGGGGTATCTTTATGAGCCCATGGATAAGGTAGAGGAATCTTTCAAAAATTACTACAAGGGCAGCCTCAAATTCGATTCCATATGGAAAACTATTGGTAGGTGGGCTGTGGAACAACACAACTCATTCATACATCAAGATACTTCCTCAACCCTCTTTTTCCTCTCTGATTCCTACTTGGATAACTAATGGAGAGGTCATGGAGGATGATCTCATTACATGCACTCGATGGATGACACCCAAACTTGGGGTGAGAGAACTTGTCATGAACCCCCCCCAAAATGGTTGAAATATAATGATAATATAATTTCATCATTAACATATAAATAATAACTATTCAAATTATATGTGTGTGTGTGTGTGTATTATCCTAATAGGGACACAAAATTATCAAATAATATTGAATCAATAAACTAAAGGGTGTAATCAAATTCATCAACATATATATATATATATATATATATATATAACATTCAATATTCTATTCAAACCAATCTCTATATTAATTTATAGTGATATTCTATATATATAAGCACTTCAATAGATATATTAAATGATAACAATTACATTATATTATAAAAATAATAATTCAAATACAATACTAAACTCATATCATATCCTCAATCTCATCATTATAATAACAATAAGAAAGCTAATTAAGTCGGCCAATTTGGAGGGGTGCCACGTCGTATGAAACATTTCCATCCCTTGCATTGTATTAGATTAGATATAAATAACAACGTGATGGGGGGAAAGGGAGACATAGGAGAAGTCTTCCATGAAACACTGAATGGCGAAAAGAAGGAAAGACTGCACATGATATCCGAGGCAATGAACATTGGATTAGAGAAGCTTGTAGATTAATAAGGAGTTTTGCAACGAAAAGGCCATAGCGGATAGGAAAGCTTTAGAAAGAAATTCAAAAAGGTGGGAAGAAATATACAGAGGGAAAAAAAACCACCATTAATTATCATCTAAGATCTAATTCGCAAATGACAGTATAAACCTTGGAAATAGTGAGATGGCCCGATGCACAAAAATATCAGAAGCATTAATAAACAAGACCATCAAAAAAGGAAGGACCAAAATACAAGCATCATAGGGAACTTCCATTAAAGATTAAATAAGCAAATAAATATTTAAGCCTCCAAGCCTTAGAAGGACACCGAAAAAAACATTAAAAGATTAAGGGAAACTAAGGAGATAGCGGGCAAGATAGTAACAAGAGAATAAATAATAATGATCTAACTTCAGATACATTAAATACACTCAAAAAGGGGACACATGAGTATTAAAAAAGAATGTGAATCAGATTCTAAGAAGTACATAGAAGTTAAACATGGTAAAGGCGGAAATTATAGAGGACTACATGCATAGGAGTTTTTAGATATGAGAGGAATATTTAAGGTGCCTAAAAAAGTAAGCAAGTAAAAAGGGGTTGATTAGGGTCCATTGTGTATAAGAGGAGTATCTAAGTAAGTAGCAAGTGGAAGTATAAGGCAAGGGGAAATTAATAGGGAGAAAAGTTGAAAACTAAAGCATGTTAATTCAAGTTATCATATTATAAGGACAGATCTATAATAGTAAACACGTGTTTCTTGATATACAAAATAATTATTTTTCATGCATGTATATTATTCAAACTTGTATATTTTCAAAGTGAACATGGACTTCATATATTTTTTAGTGTAATATATATTCAAGATCATTTGGGAATTTGAAGCTATTAAAGAATACACCAAAAGGGGTCATCACAAAACTCCTTGTGACCGACTTGGAAATTTACCAAGAAGCAAGGAGTAAGTTATTCTCTTCAGAGTTGGTCAAGAGAACCACTCAAATCCCAAGTATAATATTGGGATTATGAAGTCTTTCATATGCATGATAAGTAGATAAGATAAACTATTAATGTCCAACAAGAAATCACCAAAAGGGTCTAAGGGACTGAAAGTTACAACAATAACACAGAAGCAAAGGGGACGCCAAATGATGCCTGAGGAAAGAGCTAACAACCAAAACCAAAGAGTCAAGAGAGGCACTACCCAAAGACCAAGAGCAGTGGAGAACAGCCAACGACAATCAATTGGCAAGCGAGACAAGATCTGAAACTGAGACTATCTCCGAGTACCACAATGGGTGGAGGGTTGATGCCTATGCGTATGACTTTTGCGAGGTCTCGTAGATCTAGTATGATCAGGAGTAGGTTGGCCTAGTGAATGCTTGGTGCCTCCGACCATGTCTCGAGGGGGGAGGGGGGGGACTAAAGCTACAAAGTGTGATCCCAAAGATACATGGCCTCATGGAGATAAAGCACCAGGCACTGCTAGTCAATGTATCTAAAGAAAGAAGCTAAGGACTGGAAGTTACTAAAGAGACAATGGAACCTCCCTTGAATCTCATAATAGATGGGGCAATGGAATAAAAAGTGTAGCTCTGTCTCGATCGACCCTATGTTACAAAGCTGGCAAATCCTGTTACCACGGTTAACTTGGTGATTGGTTTGGATGTGAAGCCAATGGGAACCCACCCTAAAGGAGGCCAAGGGGATACACAAAGCATGAGTCTAACGCCGCTCAATGTACGAAGGACACACAATGATCCCATCCTAAAGGTCAATGTAGTGCTCAGTATAAAAGGCCATCATAGGACGAAGTCCTCCTAGAAGATTGACCCAGGTCGTGTGGATATATCTCCAGTAAATGTCCATCCAAATGTGCCTGTTCAACTTTGACAAGGTAGGGAGGAGATGAGTAAGTGCATCCAGCAAGTACGAGAATGGAGAGAGATGGTTGATCTCAAAGCCAATAGAACCAAGAAGAGCAGAGACTTGGGCATACCAACAATGGGCTCAACCAATGGGATTGGTCACTGCGATCAACTTTGAGAATTGATATGCTAAGTAACAATATTTGTTTCGACCCTCATCAAAGTCAACAAACCCCGAAAGTTGGTGAAGGAACTAGGTCAGGTCGAAGATGGTCTCGAGCATGAGGGGGTGAGCACCAAACTCCACCAAAATGATGCTAGTAGGGGTAGTTTGATGGTCTCTGATAATGCATCAAAAGAGGAGGGTCTGAACATGCTCAATAGACACCTTGTCAAAAGCAAGGAGGGAGGGGCCCCAAACCACAAAGCCATATAAAATAGTCGATATGGTTAAAGAATCCATGAGGGACATCTTGGACCTAGTGCCCTAAAAGTGGTGTCAGAAGCATTGTCGCTCAAGCAAAGCAAGGAAGCCCAAGCCTTTGCTCACCCACAGCCACATGGCTGGTTTCATACTAAAACAAGGTCCAAAAAATCGAACGCCCCAATAGGTGTATGTAGATGAATTCTCTATCTCCTTTCCTTGAAAGAAGAAGTGTAGATGAGAGATCTTCAAACAATTAAAGACCATAACCCGAATCTTAGCCAGGTTAACCGTAAGCTATCTCAAGTCACAAAAGGTAGCAAGACCAATCAAAATGCAGTAGAGGCCATCAAGCAAGGAGGCCAGAAGGACCATGTCATTAACAAAATAAGGTTGGATACGAGGACCTAGTATAGATAGCAGTCATCATTGGGGAGCAAGAAGTCCCTACGGAAAGCCTCGAGCTCATTAATGTAGATGCCAAATAAAGTGGGCGAAGTGAGCATCCTACTTAACCTTGATAGTACTCATAATAGGTTTCGAGAAACCATGAGGAATTCTAAACCAGCCAACTCACTCATATAATCTCATAAATAGCAGTCAAGAGAATCTCAAGAATCCTAAAGTCTCTAAAATAAGGTTGCCTGAGGAACAGAGTCAAAGGCCTTGTGAAAGTCCACAAAGAAGCAATACACTTTCTTTGAACGGTGTCGAGCCTTCTCAATGATAGCACAAGTGTCAAGATGTCATCCACAACCGAAAGTTTGTCCCGAAACCAGCCTAACTACTAGCCTCACAGATGTTGGTGAAGGTAAAGAGATGATAACAAGAAGTGGGGGTGGGGTAGATGGGGGGTTGGTCAGGGATGTCGTAGAGGGTGGAGGTGTGAGAGGCAAGTGTACAAAAATCCAAGTTGAAGGGGGCGGGGGGTGACAGGGTAAAGGGTATGCCAAAAGAGTTGGGGGGAAAACAAGAGGGAGGCGCAAAGAAACCTACACTTTCTTATGGTGAAGAGGGCAGTGATAGGAGAGCCTCAACTAGGGAAACAAAGGGGCCTGGGAGGAGAAGCATTGTGAACCAAGCGGTGGAAGGACTTGCAATCTTCGTTGAACCACTGGTTCAAAGGGCAAGCTCGCAAGAGGTGGGGGTTGTTGGAGAAGGAGGTGATGAGGTGGGGAAAGGAGAAGGCGACAAACTCCAGAATGGTAGTTGGCAGAGGCACAAGAGTTGTCTGTGGAGAGAAACTATGGAAAGGACCGCCTGAGGTGGTAGGTGAAAAGATCACAGTCACCCTCGACAAAGTAAAAAACAGTGCGTGGGAGGCAGTGCCAAGGAAGAGGCATGGCAGAGGCGAGGGGAGGTGTTGAGGGTAAGGCAGAGAAGGAAGTGGTTGGCTAGGGGAAGATAGGAGATGGAGAAGCAGCTAACCAAGTGGATGAACGAGGTGCAAGAGAGGGCGTGGTCCACCACACTCGCACTACCACAATGGAACCAAAAGGAGAAGAGATCGGATCAAGGAAAGCAAGAGAGCACGCTTAGAATCACCTAGTCCAAAGACTCACATAACTATAGCAAGTGACAACCATATTGAGTTAGCAGGCCATCACTATCGTCGAAGAGGTGCTATAAACCAAAAGAATCAAGATTTGACTCAATAGTACAAAATGAATCAATCATCGGTCATGAAGGGGGGTTTGTAAGTCTCCAGTCCGGGCATTGAAGTCCCCTAGAATAATATTGTCGCCCACAGCCAAGAACTTGTTGATACAATCTTGCAAGTCAACATAGGGGTCCCCCTCCTCGGAGTTGTGGATAGTATAAGGCGAAGTGGCTGGTGAAAAATAGAAAACTACAATGAAGATGTCCCTGGTAGAAGAGTCCTCTACCCTAAGGAAAATCCACAAGAATCTAACAAAGTTGTCGGAGTATATAATAGAAGTTACACTAAGAAGGTGATCCCTAACGAGAAAAGAAACCCCAACAAACTACCTGACCCCTCCCAAAAACCTCGCCTCATCTCTGAAAGTGGACAGCCACTAAAAAACCTAGGATACTGAGAAGAGGACAGATAAGACTCATGAATCTCGGTAACCAAAACAACATTGGCGGAACCAATAACATCCTAAAAGAGGCCCGACAAGGACTATAGCATACCATTGTCGTTCCAACAATGGACAAGCAGGGATCCGCAAGGTGTCCCCTACTAGCCCAATTGCCATCGTAGACATCATTTGACCCTGGAGGCCACTCTCAACTCTCATCTAGGGGGAAGGAGAATTGCGAATGACAACTCTAAGGTTTTGGATGACAATCCACTTACCGACCCGCCTCACCTCAGCAACTAGACCTTGTGAATTTTTCAACTCTGACACCTATGATTTAGTAAGATCAAATTTAAAATATGTTATCACTACGTTTCTAGCTCTTCCATATTTTATTCTGCAGCTGCTTGGGGGTGAAATTGGGGTGAAAATACCCCAAATCTCGAAAAAAAATCCCTTCAAAGCTTATGCTAGCCTTGTAGCTCATCTAGTTGCGAGTGCAATTAGAAATGTTTGAAGGTCATCCACATGAAGAAGAGAAATAAGTCAGCTTAGAAACCCCTCAATGACCTTGTTTTTGTACAATATAATCTTTGATTGTGCACGAGGTAGAGGAAACACCAACTGGTCCAATTGATTTGGATGACATATATATCCTTGCAGTGATTGGGCATCAAACAAGAAGCCTCCATTATTTACACAAGACGAGATCTATGAATTAGAGAGGCAAGCTATGGAGGACAGGGGTGGATTGGATTTTCATCGAACGATGTTGAGGATGAGGATGAGGTTGAGGATGATGAATAGTTGACAGTGGCAGCAGCATCTACATCCAGCATGGACGTTCAGATATAACCAGGTATGTCAAGCGAGGAGGTGTAACCACAATTTTTACTAGAGTTGTTAAGGGGAAGATAAAATTTGTTTTGATGTTGTATTTACTTATAGTTTATTAACTTCAAAGCTTCTGATTTTGACTGTGTTTAGCTTTGATGCAAAAAAGATAAATGCAATCAAATCTAGAAGCTTTGAAGTTATTAATCGATGGATTGTGGAAAAACAAAGAATCTTACTTATAGTTTTACAAACACAATTTACCAGTTTCATTTTACTTCCAATTATCAAGTTACCAACCATCAACAATCCACATAAGAATGCCTTTTTGTATCCAATTTGCATTGAAATCAGCCAAATATATCTAGACTAAATCAAATAATCACCAAGTTCAGACCCAAGTAAATTTATTTGTTTTTATATTTATAAAATTAGGGCTGGCCGACCTAGCCAAATTAGGGACATCACCTGGGCATCTATGCATGTCTGCGGTTTGTTTTCCGGAGGATCTGGTAGCTGCTTCTAGTTGTTATTTTATCAGCACTAGGCATCTATGTTTACCTTTTGTAATACTGTTCCTTCTGACTATCGACTATTTTCTAACTGGCTTTTAAATCATATGGGTGAGGGCCCAAATATAACCCTCTTTAAGATATTAAAAAAATATGTGGATAGCTGTGACCGACTGTTGTACATTTCATAGCTTTAATCTATATGTTTGTCTTCAACATCGATTTAAAAGACCCTCCATTGCCTCCAATGATACAAGGATCTGTGATAGCTATAACTACTTGCATATTACTAGTAAAGAAGGACATTCCCATTTTTCAGATAAGAATGTAATGTTGTCTCCTATAGATGAGTGTAGCTGTATTGTAGGCATCACCCAACCTGAGTTCCTAAAACATACATAAAATAAGTATAATAATGTAGAATTAAACACCTAGAAATTATGTGTCTATAGATTGACACAAATGCATAAATAGTCTCACAATGACAAATTTTGAAATAGTTAAGCATTGCTCACATGTTCATCATGTTGAGGTTAGGTGTCATCCACCTCGTTTTAATATTGTTAATATTTATTCTAATTTATTTTAATTATGCACACACATATTAATGGGAATCCATAATCCCAATTGATCTGCCAAGGTTTGCCACATGTAAAAATATTAAATTCTACAAGTAGATTTCCACAATCCATAAATAATGACAGATAATTTCTGGGATTTTGATTGTGTGTGAATTGTTTACATCAACGTTTCGAATCACACTCCGTGATCCATCATCAGGATTTTTCTTTCAGTTTTTCTCATCCTGATGATGGATCACAGAGTGTGATTCAAAACGTTGATGTTAAAAATTCACACACAATCTAATCCCAGAAAATATCTCTCATGAAAATTCTAATTTGTATTTGGCAAGTTGCTAGTACTACGTAGTGTCATTGAAGTCATAGATGCAGCTTTGATGATTATAAAGTGTGAAAACATTCCTTTGCAAAAAGAACATGAAAAGAGAATGTTCAATGTGGACAAGAAAATCAATAAAGTTCTTTGGCTAACACATGAGACCATTGTGCTAAGAAAATGGATATGTTGAAGATTTATGTTTGATTTGGGTAAAGAATCTCCCCATGGTTTTCACTCATGGTAATTTAAAATATTGTTGGTTTCCAGTTTTGAACTTGTCTATAGATTAGATCTATGCGTTGATGGTAGAAAGCATGAGGCTTACATGTAATGTGGGGTTATAATGCTGGATTTCCAGCATAATGATCTCGTTGCTTTTGGTTGTGGCATTGTAGGATGGCCTTGAATGTATGTAATGCAGAGTCATGCTCCTGGATTTCCACTGTAATGATCTTGTGTTGCTTGTGGTTGTGACATTGTAGTATGGTCATGGATGCAAGGCTAAGCTGTTGCCGATTTGTTCAAATTGTATCCAGATGGAGAGCATATGTTTAAGGCATGGGTTGGAAGCGGATCAACTCCATGAAGCCAATGGTTTAAGCTCTCCTTGTACTCCTGATAGAGCACTAATACTCTGAATGTATTGGAACTACTTTTTGTCATAATAATAGCGTGTTCATGGAGATTGAGTTTTCCCTAAAAAGGCTTCCAAAATATATCTTATGATGTGTTTTTATGTTGTTTTAAGTTCAGATCCATAAAGCTTTTGCATTGCTTCTCTCCTGGGATTAATGTAAGAAGTGCTTAGTTTGCCTTTGCAAGCTTGGTTTCCTTTCATTTGGTACTAGAGCTTACTTTCAAGTTTCGAATGCAAGTGAAGATAGGGGAAAAGTGGCTGGCATATGATGTCAAAGCGATGGTTTTTGACTAAGGAGAGTTTTCTCTTTTGTGATATTAGAACTGGTTTTCCTCTAGCAACATGCCCTCCGTTATCCACATAAGCATGGATTAGTGCTTGATTGCTGAGCCTTATCAACTCAAAATCAAAAAAGACATTTACTCTGTGAAAACCACAGGATGCTGCACATTGTAATTGTATTACTGAAGTAGGAAATGCCAAAAACTATCTTAGAAATTGCTGTGCTTCTTCCAACACTCCACTTGAATACTCTTTAAAAGATATAATGCCAAAAGTGATAGATGCAGAAATATTTCACGTAGCTTGAACAATGTCAAGAATGAACTCTACAGGGCATCTATCACCTTTTTCTAGTCACTAAAAACACAAAAAACTTTTGAATGTGATGCTGACACTTAATGTACTGCAGGCATCAGTACCTCATGTAATACCATATTTGCAAGAGTCTAAGCTCATCAAATATATGTAGCAACAGTTGAGATTTTATTCCTTCAACAGACTGCATAGAAAAGGAAAAACTTGGAACTTGTTTATCTAAGCTTTAAACCGTAGAATGAATACCTCAAGAAAGAGCATTCTGAGATATGCAGTGCTTTATTTCTTTACAAAAGAAAAGAGCTGAGGTTAGATAGATGTCAAACCTGGTGGTAGAGCTCGCCTATATAGTTGCAAAGCTGGCTCCAAAACATTACTAACCCACGCGAGCTGGGAGGACCAGTTATTTTTAGTTGAACCCTCTGTATTACCACCTAACTCATGATTGGATATTTCATTCAAAGAGGACATTCTTTCACTCAATTCCGGTGGCATGATGTCATGAGCTTTGTTACCTTCATCTTGCACCTTGTCACAAGCCATTTTTTCTGCTTCAGATTGTTGCCAACGAGAATGAGAAAAAATGGCTTGAACAGATCTGCCACATGCTTCAAGCTGGTTTCTAAGATTGGTCAAGCTATTGTCTGCACAATTCAATCACTATTACCAATTTGCGAAAATAAAAAGTAGTGCAAGTGAAACAACATAAAATAAATGCACAGAAACTTGTGTTCGCTACTCAACCTTCTATTGAGAAAACAGCCTATTTGTTTTACAAAAATTTAGTGTAATGCTTGTTTTCTACACTTAAATAGGTCATTGCATCAGTCTACATTGCAGAAACAAAACAAATATAGCCATGCTGTTCAAGGAAGGAGAAACCTCAAAACATGAAAATAAAATGTGGCATGGAAAGGTAAGGAACCTCAGAATCAATGGGAAACGATCTTAGAAATGCAGGGAACATCTGGAAATGATATTAAAAATTTAAAGAATATTCTGGAAAGATTTGTTACAATATGAAATGTTCTGGAAATTTCTCAAAGATGACTAGTAATGTTTTGGACTTTGCTGGAAAAGTTTGCAAACATTTTAATCCCACCTGTATAAATTTTTAACTTCTTAACTTTTTCTCAAAGAAGATGTTTTGAAAACTTGTTTTCAAGTTTCCATCCCACATAAAACAGCTACTGAAATTCAGCGGGAAAAAATCCTTTTTCAATCTGATTTCCATTTCTAGTACATTTGCAAAAACAAGCACGTTCCATTATGTTCAAGAATTTCAAACGCTAAAATATTGCAAATCAACTTTGATTGGGCTAATGCAGCGCCTAACATTGAAATAAAAATGTAGGCTTTTTGGAAATTGGTACCACATAAAATTAACCAGAGTAGGGAGCCTAACTGTAAAATTATTGCAACAAATCCATAATGGGTAAATTATCTAATTGTGAAATATCATAAAAATAATAGACAAAATATTGGGAGGTGTCAAGAGACAAAGAAATAGAAGAATATCACCATATAAAACACATACAAAATGAACTAAAGTGATTGATAAGAGTGGGAGCTATTGCTTCCATCTATCCACCTTTAATAGGTGACATAAAGGTAAGCCAACCAACTATAGTTTTAGCCCCGATTTAATAAACAAGTTACACGTGTGCCGATTAATACTTTTAGGTTCATTAACTCATCCAAGAGATACAAATAACCTAATGGTGTACCATAAGTAGGTTTTCCACTTTCACATCCCTCCTAAAAGGCAAAAACACATTTAAGGCATCTTAATCCATACATATGATTGCATCAGTTTGTAGGGTTTCCAAATGAGGTATAATTATTTTCCTCTCATCATAAACATCAGACATGTGACCAATACATTCATGCAGCCGCCCAAATGATGAAAAAATCATGTTCAGTTACAAATGTGACGCAAGAGCTAGTGGTTGGAATGGACCCAAGGAAACAATCACCAACCAACCTTGCTAGAGTTACCCACGGAAGCCAACACAAACATGAAAGAAACACCAATTTATATTAAATCCAATGCAGATATGCTGAGACAATCTTCTTTACATGTGCCAGGCATAAGGCCTACATGGTTGCAGCCATATACAATCAAATTACAATCGGGCTTACAGAGCCAAATTCACATTATCTTTCTTCTACTAAATTGGATACTACCTACTCTAATCCTACATCTCAAATATTTAGCTATCAAGACCATAAGTCGGCCTGCCAGATACAATTATTAAAAAAATATAGGTCCTGCCCAAAAGGGAAATCAGTGACCACAAAATTAAGCAAATTAACATCCACTGGATCAAAGATAGGTCTGCACGCAATCCAATAAGAGATCTCCAAGACTGCGGAAAGCCTTGATATCAGAGAAACCTCACAGAAGCAAATAACCACAGGTTACTCAACATGCCAGGAAATGAACACACTACAAAAGAGAAGGACAACTCTTCGGCGAGATCAAATGAAGTTTCACGAACACAAGAGAGTGATCCACAATAGGTCATCATCAAGTAAGCAACTATGTGGAAAGAAATAACGCAAACAGAAAAGGCCATTCCTCGAACAGCAATTGGGAACAATAAACAGGAAATATTTTTGGTTGATGAAAGATTGCCACAGAACCTGACATGCTTCTACATCAAAATGTCAAGAAAAGTGACTTTTAGTATTCCAATTTACAATTGTCTTTTGTTTTGCTACTCTTATTTGTTTTCCCATAGAAATGTAAGTATTAATATGCCCTTTGTAACTACGAAACAAACATCCCAAGGGAAGACTTTGTTTTGGTGAAAAAATAATGAATAAATGAAACGAACAAACAATCATTTAAAGCAATACAAAGACTATGTTTATATAATGAAACAATCATAAATTAGAAACTATCTAATATTTAGATAAGTTACTTGATATTGACCATTAAATAATAAATAATAAAAATACTATTCTAATACCCTCCCTTAATTGTCAGTCTATCAACTACACCAAGCTACCCCCTAAATTTTACAAACTTGTCTGGGCTCAGAGACTTTTGGTGAGAATATTTGTCGTCTAATTTGATGCCAAAACATACAATAACTAAATTGATTTGTCTTCAACTAGCTTCCGAATGAGGTGACAATGAAGTTCGATGTGTTTGGTTCACTCGTGCAAGATTGGATGGTTGGCCAATTTGAGCACCCCTGGTTTGTCAGAATAAACAGGAATAGGATCTGCTCAAGAAATTTGCATGTCTGAAAGTGTCCTCCAAAGCCAAGCTACCTCACAAGTTGCCTTAATTGTTCCTCGATACTCAGCTTGTGTTAAGGAAAGAACCAATCTATTGCTTCTTGCTAGTCCATATGACTGTACCAGATCCCAACAGAAAATTCCCAATCTAAGTCTATAAAACTGGTAAGTTAAGAATCGTGACTCTACTATATAGATGACCCAAGTTAGAAATGCTCTTCACATAACACAACACATTCTTCACTGCTACCTAATGATTAACCCCAGGGGCTTCCGTGAAGCATGAAATGTATCTTGCTACAAAACTGAGGTCAAGCCTAGTAGCAATAAGGTGGATGAGACAGCCCACCAATTGCCTAAATGTTGATTCATTCAACATAGGTGAATATGATTTAGCTATCAACTTCAACCCGTTCTCCATAGGTGTGGATGCAGATTTGTAATCTTGCATCTGAAACTTGTCCAACAAACTATGGGCATACTTAGACTAAGATAATAAAATACTACTTCTATCTGCCAAGCTTCAACACCTGCACAATAGTATAGAAGTCCCAAGTCTATCATGTCAAATGATTGACACAAATTCTATTTGATCTGATCGATCAAAAGTTTTGACCTACCAATGATAATCAGGTCATCAACATAGACAAAAAGAAGAACATCAATGCCAATGTTTTGACAAACAAATTAGAATCAAATGGACTCCTATGAAAGCTATTATCTATAAGACACTTGCCAATTTTGATGTACCAAGCCTAAGGAGCATGTTTCGGGCCATAAAGTGTTTTTGCCAATATATACACCCGATATTCTTTTCCAACAACTTTGAAACCAAGAGGTTGAATCATGTAAACTTCTTCTTGCAACTCACCATTGAGAAAGGCACTCTTAACATCCATCTAATTGACTTCCCAACCAAACTGAGCTGCTAAGACAAGGACCGGACATGTGGTACTCATTTTGGTTGTAGGAGCAAAAGTTTCCTCATCCTCAATGCCTTCTTTATGTGAGAACCCCCAGCAACAAGACAAACTTTGTACTTGTCAAGGGTCCAAACAACTTTGTACTTGACTTTATACATCTATTTGCAGCTAATGGGCTTCTTCCCTGAAGGAAGATTAAAAAGAACCCAAGTGCTATTCTTCAGAAAACTATGATGTTCAGCCTCCATAGTCTTTTCCCACTTAGGGATCCCTTTAGCCTCAATATATGTTTGAGGCTCAAAAGTACTATGTGTAATTTCCCCTTCTCCGCGCTAGCCCTTATTGGCACCTTGTTGGTCTATCTCCCGATCCGGATAGGCTAACAGCATTGATCGTGAGGATGCCAGCCAGTCACTGGAGTTTATTTGGTTTCATTGGGAAAATATTTAAGTGGAGGAGCTTTTCTATAGTGAAGTCACTTTATTTTATAAAGTGGATTTATTAAGTTACTTTATGACTTCAAGTCATTTTATAACCAAAGTAACTTAAGTGACTAGAAGAAGAAAATGGCTTTTATCCTACATTGCTTAGTTGTTTGTACTTTCCCTCATATCAAGGTTATAAAAGCAATGAGCTCCTTGGGATTGTCACCATGAAAATATACCATTATATTGTTTACGAAAATCGGTTGCTTGAATGTGACTGATTATCTTAAGGACAAAACCCCTTAAGAAGTTGGGAGACTTAAGGAGACTGGACATAGCCCAATAGCTCTCGGAAGTGTGTACACAGGTTCAAGCATGAAGTTGCAGTATAAGACCTTGTGCATCAAATCAGAAGTAAGTGTTATCAATAGAACTAGTTGTGAGTTCTCTTTATCCTAACTGGAAATCCGTATTAGCATCCTCCTACGCATTTAGAATATAAGGGAGTGTGTGTGATATCGGTTGTGGTGTTGGTTCCCAAAACCGCAGATTGAAATCCTACGAGCCTTGCCTGCTCGATGCTGGGATATCCAACTGGTTAAGGCCAACTTGACGGGATTGATCGATGAGATCTAAATCCCCTGCGCTTCCGGCTCTGCAAGACCGAGGCGGGTGTACCTAATCCTGGACGAAATGCTTAGATCCACGATGCTCAAAGCAAATCAGTTAGAATGCGAATACAACAAAAGCTTTCAAAATGGCAAGAATTATTGAAAACTTCAAACTTGTGATTTATGAATTGAGAGCGAAGGTAAATGATTGAAATAGTGTTAAAAATAAATATAGATTAATGCAACAGTTGAATATATTTATTCTTCAAAGGTAAGAAATGAAACATTTGCCAGCGTGTGGATTATGAATTAAGAATAAAAGACCAGTGCCTAATTAAATGGGCAATAGAGTCAACATTATTAGTTGAAACGTACAACTTTATAAAGTTTAATATATTTTAACTATAAACAAATTTAATAATTCGGATGCGACGAATCAATTATATAAAAGCAATTTAAATTAGTCTAAAATGCACTTTAACTGCTGTGGAGACAAATTAGACATAAATACGGAAACAATAAAATATTTCACAATATTTACGTATATCAAATTTAAAATGCAATGACGATCCAATCCACTTATCCGAATATTAAAATATTTATAGAAAATAATAAAAATGTTTATAAAGGACACAACTTAATAATAATTTAAAACTCTAATGCAAATAAAATAAATACTTCTTACTGATCCGGAAATAAAATCGTACTGGAGACATTCCTATAGGTGATCTATCCAATATAATTCGACTCCGGAATCGCACAAGAATTTATTCCATAATTCACCATCCAGAAGCTTAGTTCAAAAGGTCATTTCCTTTGCCAATTAAAAGAATATAATATATCATCGCAAGGCAGAAATTTTAAAGTATGAATGATAATAACGTCATCAGTCTCTCTTATTTATAAAAGGGCAAGCGATGTTGGTTGCTTTCCAAGCATCACGCCCTTCCATAACAAATAACTAAACATTAGATATTAACATAATTTTACTAAAATTATTGATATCCGGATAATCTAATCTCCTATTTATCCTTCAGCGATGATTAAGATCAATCTTGAAAGGTTCATTCAAAATAAAATATATTTCTGCCTCCATATCTGCACAAGCTTCTGTTTTCCTTTGGATGATCTCAGCAACTATATTCCTAATCGCTTCAAAGACACATCTATTTGGATGTTGTATGTGTGCTTGAATCTGGACAGGGATTCCACCTTAATTTCTTCATCTGCGCAGATCGTTTCTCCTCCACACTTTGATTTTGTAATATTTTCATTCGAAAATCCCAACCTTTGTTCCCTGAATGCTCATGAGCCTCCGGAAGCTTCGGAATCTACAGGCGTCTTAATCCTTGTCTCGTGGGCCTTCAAATATCCTCACAAAGCTTATTCAAATCTGCGACCGTAGAGATATTTCGATCTGAAACATCCGATTACTCGCCTTACACCAAGTGCTTCCGCTCCTTCATATACCTACAGCAAAAAGAATATGTTAAGTTATCAATCAATAAAAATTAAAACTTCAGTGCAGATGCAGGATACGAGGGCTAGAGATTTGCTTGATTATCCAACGTCAACACTCAGGATAGCAAAATATCTGCCCATTAGTGACTCCTTTGCCTCATCTGATAATTTAACCTGTACATTTCGATGAATGATTCTTCATATGCGATATAGTCTCCTGTTTAATTGTTGTTGCTATGAAGCTCTCAATAACATCTTTCTTCAATTTGTCACCAGTAAATGTACAGAGGGTGATGTACAGAAGCAATATGCTTATTTCATGAGGTTTTGTATATGTGAAATCTGCAATACTGAGATGAATCAGGAAACTCTCCAATGTCTGTGCTTACTGTGGTTACATTATATGTTCATATCATCTTCAGACGCCTTCATAACTCTCCAGTCCTATCTTCTTTACTGTGATGTTTAACTTCAGTTCCTTACCTTTTTAATTGTATTTATATCATGTATAAATCCGCTCATCTCTGTTTCTTTACAGCCTCCTAATTGCAGACGTTTTCCATCATTCACAAATACTGGTTAGAATGTTATATAATCACATAGAATCCTGGGACTTTCAATATGCATGTCATTCCTTTATCGGATATAATCATCATGTTATGATTAACAGTTCTGTTCAGTTATTTCTGTGTGTCATCATACAATCAGCCTGTAACAAACGAACAAAATCTCCTCACAGTCACCACACTCCAAATCTGCCTGGGCTTCTTCAGCCGAGATTCCTGCTACATAAGACTGTTGTGGATACCAAATCATTGATTCTATCATACATTTCCTTCAGAAAAATGCCTTACTGCTGCACTATCTCCATTGTAGGTCCAGAAGCTTAAAACTCATCATTTTTCATGCTTGAAAGTTGAATATATATCATTACTGAGTGCAAAATGGATTACCATTCATGAGACGGGAATCCAAGAGAATACTAAGTGAAGACATGCTTTAGCTGGGCAAGCTGTGAGGAAAATCAGTTGCACTCTCAGGTCCATATGTTCCTCGCTTCATCCTAACGAAAGCATCCCATACTTGTTGTTAATATATCAGATCTGCAAATTCTTCCAGTTGATATGTGTACTTAACTCTTTTGAAAACCATTTTCCCAATATGATTTCATGGTTGCATCTAACTGCATACTCCCTTGCTCAGACTCTCAATTATCAAGTTGTGATACATGAAACATTCACTATGAGCCGTGCATTTTCAGAATTTGATTCATATCAATGCAAGAGATATTTAATGTTGTGTTTGAAATGCATAGTCTCCTTAATGATTAAAAAGTGAGATGTGAATTCCTGGCCTCCTTGTTAACGTACAGCCTATGTTCCCTTTTGAATCTTAAGGTTCAACTGACTAAGATGAGACAATGAAATTGATTAAAATGATCCATTATGTTTACAATCATATACTCTTTAAAACATTTCTCAATGTGCTTTAGCATCTCGACATGGACCCATGACAAGGCTCCATCAAATCTCCAACATTATTGCTTAAATAGAGACCCTAAATTTTGTGAAAATTTGGGTTCCATCATGTGGGAAGTGTTATTATTGGCGTAGACACACAGGAGCAGTTCAGGGAGGTCGGGTCACTGTGGCAGTAGACTAGACGCTGCATTACAACCAGTACTCGTGAGAAGTGGGCAGAGGTGCAGACGCGAAAAACTCCAGCATTCATCACTATCGGCATCCCAGACAACGTTAGCAGTAGTAATAAATAGCAGGCGTGAGTAACACCAGTAGCAATTGGGGTCCGAATTGTCATTGCAATCGGCACCCAAGGCCACGTTAGCAGTGGGAAGACATACACAGCAAGGGATTTCATAAAGTCTGAATCACCACAGCAACAAGAGACTAGCACAGTATTTTCTAGGAGTCGCTGTTGGTCACGAGTCTCTGAAAGCTCACAGTTGTTTCAAACAATACCACAAAGGAGTGGGAAGGCCACGAGCCCAAGCACGATAACTCCAAGTTCCCCCTTACATATGTACGCAAGTGACTATATCTATTGTCAATGCTATTTTTTGTCCGAATGTTTGAGACTTTCATTCACTGTATTATTCATACTCTGTCTGGTTAAATATGTGAAAATAGATGAATATGTAAAGTGATGCAATTAGTGTGATTCATGAGTTTATCTTTCCACATTTGGTATTTGCACATGCTATCACTGTTATTGCAGCGGAAGATTGAACTTGTGATTTGGCTTAACGGTACTCCTCTTCATTGCTTGTTATCTTGCTGAGTGTTTTTTTTTATCATCCCTCGGGCTTCGGATCCTTACGCTATGAATGTTGGTCATAAGAGTAAAGGTGATTGTATTTTACTACTTGCTCTTGTTTTTGAAAGATCTACCCTCAATGAACTCATTAGGACAAAGATCATTGATGGTCTTAGCCCACCATTTAGGCTTGAGAGCAGAGGAGCCAACATCACAGGCATGAGGAATAATTGGAACATGATATGGAAAAAGTTCAGCAAGAGGAACATTTTTTGGAGGAAAGATAGGTAGTGCATCATCAAATTCAGAGTCTACATTATCAAAGTCAAGTAATGCGTAATCAAATTCAAAGGTTTAATCCTCATAATTTTGCACAAGCGAAGAAAGTTGAAAAGGTCCCCATTCTTCATCAATGACAACATCACAACTGAAGATAAGACAATCAACATCTACATCAATCAATCGGTAGGCCTTATGGTTGTCAATATACCTTGTGAACATAAGTTTTACTCTTGGAATCCAACTTAGAGTATTGAGCATCTAGAATTCAAACATATGCTAAAGAGTCAAAGACATTCAAATGATTGATCCCTAGTTTGCAACTAGTCTAGGCTTGCTTAAAAGTCTTCCCCTTAACCGCTTGTGTGGGAGATCGATTAAGGAGATAGACTGTAGCGAATATTGCTTCTAGCCAAAATTTCTTAGAACATTCTTGTGTTCCATCATTGACCTTGTCACTTCAGTTTAAGTGTGATTTTGACATTCAACATCATTTTGCTGAGTGTAAGGTGTGCTTAACTAGGATTTGATGTTGTATCACATCATTATGGATCTCTAATAGATAAAACAATTACAATGAATATAACAATAACAGTGAATGCTCTTACTTGTATGACAGCAAAACTGAATATTACTTTTGTAACAGTGATCTGTAGATAGCTCGAGACCAGTCTTCTCTTCCTTTTGATCGCTGATAATTTTGGAGAGTCAGATATGTATGCTAATGATCTTGTAAATTAGATTCAATGATGATACTTTGAATAATATTAATGATGCTAAAGAATAGATCGCTGGGTCTGAGATGCTGATGGATTCGTGTCTTCCCTCAAAGACCTGCTCCGCCAACATATATAATATGGAGAGTCATGACCCCGAAGAGTCATGAATCTACGTGGCCTTTGGCCACGTAGGGTCATGCCTCTTCGGAGGCATGACTGATAACACATAACAAGTCTTAATTAAGACAGTCAAAGCACAAGTGCGCTCGAACACAATAAGTCCGATAATGTGTTGATAAATTATAACAGCCAATATGTCATCTGCCCATGATTATCTTTTTAAACACACAAAGCCACATATACATATATATATGTATATATACATATATGTAGGTTTAATAATCAGCAGTAACAACTTATCTGTTAACAATAAACACAGATTAGTATATCAAATAACCACTATTTACTTCTACTGATGCTAAGACATCAACACTCCCTCTTTAGCAAGGGAGAAGTAATACACCAATAGAATACTACAATAAATCAATAAAAAGTCAGATAACAAAAATCATCATGTTATGAATACTATCACAATGTATATTATAATCTCTAGTCATCTGAAACAATATCATAATGAAAAATATTTCCTATGATCTCTACTTGCACTTAAGCAATGTCTAGAGCTGTCCATAGTGAATATATAAAATTTCATGATCTCTAATTGCACTTAGGCAATGTCTAGAGATGTCCATGAAAACTTGTTACTCATGATCTCTACTTGCACTTAAGCAATGTCTAGAGATGTCCATGATAGTAACATAAATTCGTTACCTATGATCTCTAATTACCTGATGTAATGTCTAGAGATGTCCATAGTAATAACATAAGATTTCATGATCTCTAATTGCTTGAAGCAATGTCAAGAGATGTCCATGAAAAATTTGATGCTCATGATCTCTACTTGCACTAAAGCAATGTCTAGAGATGTCCATGATAACAAGTCTATTATTTACAAGATCGTCACCTTTTAAATAATTACCTTCAGAATAAATATGTCCACGAAAGATCGTCACCCTTCATTACATATCAGATGCTACTAAATAACCAAATAGAAGCATAAACTCACATAAATTAAAATTTAATTTAATATCCAATATTGCAAATTAATCATACCAAGTTCTTCTCAAAAGTATTTCAACTTCACTTTAGCAAGAGGCTTGGTAAAGATATCAGCTGTTTGCTCATTTGTACAAATGTATTCTAGTTGAATGATTCCTCGATTCACCATGTCTCTAATGTAGTGGAAAGGAATTTCAATATGTTTGGAGCAATTGTGAAATACTAGATTGGATGAAAATTTAATGCAACTTTGATTATCACAATAAATCACAGTGGGCTTCAAAGGTCTTTTAAATAAGTCTAATAACAACTTTTGTAGCCATACTGCTTCTCTAGCACCCAAAGAAGATGCAATGTATTCTGCTTTAGTGGAACTTAATGCAACTGAAGTCTATTTTTTATTGGACCAAGAAACCATCCTAGATCCTAGACTGAAGCAATATCTCGAAGTACTCTTCTATTCAATAGAACTGTTAGCCCAATCAGAATCTGAATATCCATGAAGTTTGATGTTGACTTTATCATATTTGATTCTCATTCCAATAGTACCATTTAGATATCTCAAAATGTATTTAGCTGCATGTAGATGTATCTTCTTTGGTGTACACATAAACTAACTCAAGGCGTGAGTAGCATAGCATATGTCGGGACAAGTATTAACCAAATACATTAAGGATCCAATACTCTGTCTGTAGTAAGTAGAATCTGCAGGTTCAAATTTGATCAAATCATCTTTCAATTTGTGTAGATTTGCTTCCATAGGCATAGCTGAAGATTTACATTTCATCATTCCAAATTTTGTTAAAATGTCAATTGTATATTTTCCCTGATTCAAAATAATGCAATTATCCTACTGCCAGACTTCTAATCCAAGGAAGTAGTGAAGTAGACCTAAGTCTTTATTTTCAAACTTTGCTATGAACTCTTGTTTGCATTTCTTTATAAAATGTTCCTCACCTGTTATTAGCAAATCATCAACATATAATACAAGGATAATCATATCATCACCATCAGTTTTGAAATATAAGTTAGGATCAATTTCATTTTTGTTATATCCTAACTTCAATAGATAGTTGTCTATCCTTTCATATCAAGCTCTGGGAGCCTGTTTGAGACCACAAAGTGCCTTCTTCAATTTGCAAACGTGAGTTTTGCTATCGTGAGTGTTGAACCCTTCTGGTTGCTCAATATAGACTTCTTCTCCAATCTCGCCATAAAGAAACACTATTTTGACATCCATTTGATGTACCTTCCATCCTTTGGATGTTGCAATTGCCAAGATGGTTCTGACAGAAGTATATTTGGCAACTGGAGCAAATTTTTCTTCATAATCAATGCCTTCTTTCTGAGAGAAACCCCGTACTACAAATCTGACTTTGTATTTTTCAATGCTGTCATCTGATGCATGTTTAATTTTGAACAGCCATTTGGAAGAAACAACTGATTTGTTCTTTGGTTTTGGTACAACATCTCATACATCATTTTTTAATATAGAGTTATATTCTTCAATCATTGCTTCTTTCCAAGACTGATGTGAAAGTGCTTCTTTGACATTAGAAGGTTTTGTTTTTATAAGTTCAGTTAACAATGCAACATAACATGATTGATTTCTAGTTCTTTTGAATTCTTGAATCACTTCATTTGGTTCAACATGATTTTCTTCTATCATTTTACTAGCCCAAAGTGGCCTCTTTTTATTATTATTGATGGTTTCAAAATCTTTATGATTAGACATAGAAGAAGGTTCAGAATCATTCTCCCTCTCAATTTCTATAGGTTGATCTTCTTCAGAAAGACTTTGTAATAGATTCATCACTGTTTCTGAAAATTTTAAAAGCAGTGTCTTCTTCAAATTTCACATCTCTGTTGATCTCAATTGTTCTTTGACCTAGAATGAAGATCCTGTATCCTTCCATTGTTTCGCTATATCCAATAAATATTCCCTTATTTTCGGAAGGTTCTAGTTTTGTTCTTTTCTCTTTAGGTATGTGAATATAAACTAGACATCCAAATATTCTTAGATGACTTAGGTCAAGTTTAATACTTGTGAACACTTCCTCTGGAGTGGTTTTCTCTAATACTAAGTGTGGACATCGATTTTGGATGTAGACTGTTGTGTTAGAGGCTTCAGCCCAAAATGAGTAATGAAGATTTTGATCGTGCAACATTGCTCTGGCTGATTCAACTATTGACGTATTTTTCCGTTCAGCAATTCCATTTTGTTGAGGATTATACAGTACAGAAAACTCTCTCTTAATCCCAACAATAATGCAGAAGTTCTTAAAAATATCAAAGATGTATTCACCTCCATTATCTGACCTTAGTGTTTTAATCTTTTGTCTTAATAGGTTTTCAACTAATGCTTTGAATTTTTTGAATTTGGATAAGACTTCAATTGATTTCTTTTGTTTTAGAAAATAGATCCAAGTTCTTCTAAAGTAATCATCAATAAAAATTATATAATAGAGGCACCCATTAAGTCAAGGTAAGGACATAGGGCCGCAAAAATCTGTGTGAATCAGTTCAAAGAAGGATTTGGATTTATGATCACTTTTAGGGAATGACTGCTTAGTACTTTTACCTAAAGCACATCCTTTGCAAATACTTAAATGATCAGATTTTAGACTAGGTAAACCTTTTACACTTTTTCCTATGGATGACAATGCTCGATAGTGAAGGTGACCTAGCCTCCTACGCCAAATTTCAATGGAATTTGAAGATTCATGACTAAGAGTTAGGTTTAGATTTTGATTATTACAAAGTTTATAAACACTTCCATCTCTAATTCCAATGGAAATGGCTTTCTTAATATTAGAGTTTTTGGGCCAAGATAGAACTCTGTCCTCTTGAAAAGAGATTCTAAATCCTTGATCAGCAAGTCCAGAAATAGAGACAAGGTTTCTCTTTATTCCTGGTACATATAAAACATTTTTGAGTTTTAGTGTAATTCCTGAATTTAGTTGTATTGAACAAGAACCAATTCCTTTAACACAATGAGTAGAGTTATCTCCAATAGTAACTTCTTCTGAGGCTTGTTTAGAGAAGGTTTCAAATTTGTCTTTAAAACCAGTGATGTGCCGAGATGCTCCACTGTCTATGATCCAAGTGTTGTGGTTAGAATTTATTTCACTTGAAAGGGCTAAGTAAAAAGCATAGTTTTCTCTTTCTTCTTTCTCTTCACTTTCTCCTTTAATTTCTGCTAAGGCTGCTTGTATTTTCTTCTTTTCGGGGCAAAAAATATGAGAGTGACCAATTTTATCACATTTAAAGCATCTAACCTTGGACCAATCACGTTGCTTGTTTGATTTGTGATTTTAGTTAGATTCCCTTTTGTTACACTTGAATTTTCTTTTCTTGTTTGATTTCACATGAAGTGCTTGAATTTCTCTCTCTTGATTGGTACTTAGTCCTCTTGAAACTACTCTAGATTATTTTTGTGTGCATTCATTCTTTAATAGATCGAATTAAGGAAGTTCATTCAAGAGCTTAAACCTCGAATGAATGTTTCTCATGAAAGAGGTCTTAGAGCAATCATGCTGAGTTCTTTGTCATCAACTCGATTTTCCATAGTTGTGAGTTGATCCTTTAGTTCAAAAATCCTTAAAAAATATGAAGTTTTCATTTTTATTTATAGTAGATATTGTTTTAGAGTTAATAATCTACTAGTATTGTTGACTTCAAATGTATCTCGAATAGTGGAGAACATTTCGAATGCAGTCTAAAGATTAGATATGGAAGGAAGAATATGATCTTTTATAGAATCTATAATAATTTTCATTGCCTTATTATTATGTCTCTTCCAAGTTACTTTTTCTAATTCATTTTTAGGCATGGGTAGATTTGATTCAATATATTGCTCTAACTCCATTTCTCTTAATATTATTAATACTCTAATTTTCCATGAAGAGAAATTAGATGCACCCTCAAGCCTATCTTCTAGTCTCACATGATTCACCATTTTAACAATATGATTTTAGCCCCTTTCTTTTAAAATTTGAGGTCTTAGACTTTATTTGTGTAATAGTTTTTCTTATCAGAATAGCTCTGATACCATGTTAATATTATGGATCTCTGATAGATAAAACAATTACAATGAATATAACAATAACAGTGAATGCTCTTACTTGTATGACAGCAAAACTGAATATTACTTTTGTAACAGTGATCTGTAGATAGCTCGAGACCAATCTTCTCTTCCTCTTGCTTGCTAATAATTTTGGAGAGTCAACTACGTATGCTAATGATCCTGTAAATTAGATTCAATGATGATACTTTGAATAATATTAATGATGCTAAAGAATAGATCATTGGGTCTGAGATGCCGATGGATTGATGTCTTCCCTCAGCAACCTACTCCGCCAATATATATAATATGGAGAGTCATGACCCCGAAGAGTCATGACCCTACGTGGCCTTTGGCCACATAGGTTCATGCCTCTTCGGAGGCATGACTAATAACAAATTACAAGTCTTAATTAAGACAGTCAAAGCACAAGTACGCTCGAACGCAATAAGCCCAATAATGTGTTGATAAATTATGACAGCCGATATGTTATCTACCAATGATTATCTTGTTAAACACACACAGCCACATATACATATGTGTGTGTGTGTATGTATATATATATATATATATATATATATATATAGGTTTAATAATCAGCAGTAACAACTTACTTGTTAACCATAAACACAAATTAGTATATCAGATAACCATTGTTTACTTCTATTGATGCTAAAACATCAACACTTCGAGCTATCCTAAGACTAACTGAGGACTTTTTGCTTAGTTGATTGAGATTTTTCTTTATTCTTGTGAAAGGATTTGGTTACAAAGGCTTGTTCTGAAAAGGATGACGTGGAACTACTAACAAACTTTTGTTTCCAACAATCTCCTAACAAAGGTTTGGTACACAAGTTTGGAAACTTTAAATCAACATTAGTTGCAATAATGTTGAACATTTCAATGAAATGCTCGTATGATTTAGGTACTCTTTAGGGTATTACTACCATATTCTCTTCGACCATTTTTTCACTACTGGCCTCTGGCTGATCTCAAACGCCGTTGATCTTTATTAGATGCTCCTGTAAGGACTTATGCACATCCCCCAAGATAGAAATTAGTTGATTATTCAGTAAGAACGCATGTCTCTTATCTAATGTCTTAGATCCTTCAAAATCGTCCAAATCTCTGCAACTGTCTTATTGGATGGCACATGTGGGGACAAATCATCACTAACTAGAAATTTGATAATCATTTTAACTTTTTTGTTGCACTCATCAAACTTATCTTGATCTTGTCTTTTTTTGATAGAACGAATCTCATTGACCAAAACAAGCTCATCAAGGTGACAATATTCCAAGATAGTCACCATTTTCTATATCCATGCGTTGTATTTTTTGTAATTGAATAGTTGAGCTCCTTCCAACATTATGTTGGTCAAAGATACCATTCGCACATTTTCTGAAGCACAAAAAATAAGAATTTTTGAAGAGGTGAAACAAATAACAAAATTTGAGGCACAAATCTCAATGCAATACTAGAGCCAAGTTAAGTACAAACTTCACAAAGTATGAAGTACAACTCACACAAATCCCAAGGTACATATTTATCACAGACCCAATAATTCTAACAAAGACCCAAAAATCTTGGCTTAAAACCCATAAAGAATTTGTGGATTAAAATTTATTTCGACCAAAAAGTTAGAGAGTTTTTTGAAAACTCTATTCAGCTAAAAATCAAAACCCTAGGTTGATGTAGAAGAGAAAAAATATGTAGAAGGGCAGAGAAAAATGTCAAAATCCGTTACAAACCCTAGATGCATAAAGTGTTCAGTTTGTAGCTTCAGTCCGATTGATACAATCATGAGATACATTGCTGATGATAAATCATCATTTAGACAAATATATATAATGTTACTTATATTATTGTTAATATATTATTATTATCTAATGATGATTAACAATAGAGACATGTCTCTTCATGAGACATGTCTCCTCTCATATTTATAAGTCCTCAAATCTACATTTGGAATACACCAATAACAATGGCAGTGTTATTACATTTGCAAAAAACGATCCTAGATACTTCAACATTGTATCATAGCCAAACAGCAAATGTAAAGAAGCAACTTATTTTACAAGAAAGAAACTTTTTTTTAGAAAACAATGAAGGAAGTCAAAGGGAAAAGAATCAAACCAGAGTTGGGAGGAAAATTCAGTCCCGCCAATCATTGATATTGAAATGACTTGGCAATATATATAGCAAATGTTAGTCAGTGCACATATAGTCATTGACACAATCATCAAACTAAGGAAAAGATCACTGCCATGATCAAAGAAGAAGGATTGGAGCACCATACAACAATGACAAAGTGGGGGAAATAAGAAATGAGTAACATAGCAAAATAATATGTCGCATAACATTCAATGGAGGGATACACAACATCCACAGTCAGTTACATAATAAATAAATGCTATCCGTTGCAATCTAAGATGGCCAATGATAACAGAGGGAATATCATGTATACAGGAGGTATACATTATAAGAGTGTTGTCCTTTAGCTATGTAGACAGAGGAGGCACGATTATCATAGTCAAATGTCTATGAACAAACAGTTCGTGGTGAAAACATATAAAGTGAGCATAACGAAATAGATGAGGGATGAACTCAGGGGAATGAACAAGGAAGTATTTGTTTAGAATATATACATCTGAAGCATTGATCAAAGATGGAAGACATTCAAATATTGCTCTCAAGGTAGGACATTTAAGCACTGAACTATGCAATTAAAGGAATAGAATTGGGCGATTATAAGATAAAAATGATAATGAGTTAAATCAGCAAAAAGACAGTTCATTCAGTATCTGCAGCAAATAAGCAAGGCAAGACAAGCTGTGAATTGGAATCGACACAAATATATATTTATATCTTTGATACTTGGTGACATGAATCCAATCCACAACAAATAAAGAGAAGTACTGTTACATCCCAATTTTTGACCTAATTTAAAATATAGCCATTGAGGTTCACATGAAGTCAGTTGGCAGTTTAATTTGTTATAATCTTGTGAAATGGTAAGATGGTTAGTCATTATAATTTCAAGTGAGGATAACAAGTTAGTTGATCATTTATCACGAATTCATGGAATTGAGAAGATGGTTAACCGTTATTATTATTTATGATTAAATAATTTCTTATGATAATATAATTTAACTACGGAGAATTTCTTTGCAGGAAATACGTCGAAGGAGTGGAAGCATTGTCAGAAAAGAATTAGGCACAGGAGCATCACCATCACTGGGCAAATGGGTTGAAAACCTAGCGACTTGAAACAGGGTACATCTGTGGGACCCACATGCGATATTTAAATAAATAAATTAAGAAACATAAAATAATTGAGTTAAAATATAAAACATACCTCTAAGGATTTAATATGATCTTTCCCCTTATTATTATAATAGATATATCTATATACATACATATAGATATAAAAATGAGATGGCACCATTATATTATAATAATTTAATAAAGTGATGTCGCCCCATTAATATTTACATGTACATATATAAATATAAGATTATAATAATACTATTCGAATTATAATCTTCCAACTCTACTCTTTCCATTTTAATATTCTTGTTTTTAAGCGATTAACACTTGGCATGATAAATCAATTTAACACTTGGGAATTCGAATGGCTTATAATCTTTGGAAAACGAAGGGAGACAAGAAGTCACGATCATTCTTCTTATTTATGTCGTGTGTAGTAGGCGAATAATATATATATTCACACCCGACTTCCTGTCTATTACGACATATATATCTTCCAATATCTTTTCTTCCGCTCTTACATACACCCGTTTTCTTATCTATTCTTGTGACGATTTCCTGCAATATCTTTTGTTTTAAGCTTTGATCAAGTAGCCCTTTTCATATGTTCTGTCATACAAGTAATTTTGTTGTGGAGATGTCATCAAGCAATTGGAGAGAAACTAATTTTAAATCAATTTGCAAAGTTCTCAAATAAGCTCTGAATTCTTATCAAATGAGTTATCATTGCAGATTTTGTTTTTCAATGTTTTATTTGCAATTTCTCCTGTAGCCAGCTAGGCACAGGAACCTCTTATCTTTTGTTTATGATCAAGTTTTTAACTCACTGAATAATCAAAGCATTGCCGACTTCTTAACAGATCATGAGGTTATCACTACAATATGTCCATTTCTATAGCAGCTGGCTAGGCATGGAAATCTGTTATCTTTTGCTTGTGATCATGCTATTTTCCTTTACTAGCTGGGTAATCCCTGTAAATTATGATGAACTTCTTTTTAACTCTCATGGTTTCCAGAATCATAATAAAGAGTGTTGAATAGTATCTCTTAAAGAAGGGTTTCCTGAGTGAAATAAAACTTGAATTATATATTATGTTTGGAAATTAGAATTTGTTAATATTTCAACTGGTTTCAAGAACATATTCTTCTAAGTCACAGTTTGTGATAAGATTTACTAATCAATAAATCCTTTTAGAACTTATGCAAAGAGCAAATTGCTCAGAACTTCCAAACACCTGGGATTCACCGATTGATAGCCATGAAATGGTGAAGAGGTGGAATGAATCTGCAAGATCACAGAAGAGAAATCAAATATGATTAAATTAATTAATTAAACAATAAATTATGCAATCTTTAATAATATCTTTTTCAAATAACAGATTGTGATAAGCTAGAACATATATGTTATTCATGTATTTGTTGGGAATTATCATACAAAGTCGATTGCATTAAGATCCGAGCACCTACAATTCACCGGCTGTATAGTCATGGAAAGGGTGAAGAGTGGTGTGATTAGATACTAGGATGCTCAGTAGATGACAGATGTTCCAAGTCCAATTCCGAGTAGGGATGGTCTTTCTCGTTAGAGATTCTGTGGGGAATAAGTTAAGGTCCGAGGTTGGGTGGTTAAGCACCTGACAATGTTTCACCTCTCCCTAAGTTGTCGAACATACAATAGACAAAGATAAGCTATACATTCAATTGTTGTCGGAAATAGGTATTATCACTTTTATGATGTATATGCAAGACTAAGGTAAGATTAATTGAGTTATATCATCGTTACAATTATTTTACATTCAAATGCAAGAGATAGGTTTATCTAGTGGATTTTTATCTTTCATTTATATGAATAATAAATATGAGCATATTTTCTAATCATGTGATATTCCCATAGTTAAGCAATTGGAAGGAAGGGAATGATATAATGGTATCTGAAGCCCTAACTGATTCACTGGTATCGAAAGCCCTAATTGATACCGTGGCATCTGATGCCCTAAATGATATAGTGGTATATGAAGCCATATATAATCCAATGGTAATCGATGCCCTAATTGATGCAATGGTATGTGATGCCCTAATTTTCAATAGTGGTATTTAATGGTAATCATCATTTGATTTTGATATAGCAGTATTGATGAAAGTTGTTATATGATTTTGTTATAGTAGTATTTGTGGACTAATCTGGGTGATTGCAGAAACATCCCTACAATGATTTCTCGGTTCAAATTTCATGGTATGTGGATTTTAATTTGTATAGTAAATTCATTGATGGTGTTTTAAGTTCTTAGTAAAGGAATTTTGATTAACTAATTTTACCCGTCAATCTCTTTCATATGAACGAAACTGATTTAACTGTCTTCCTATGAAAATGAAGTAATATCTATATTTCTTTTAGTATGTTAGTTGTTAATTAAGGTTGGGAAATCTGGCTGTTACAAGTACAGCTATCGTGGTGGTTGTAGAGACATTAATAAGTTTCTTGCCATACAATTCTCAAGTTAGAGCTAATACAAGTGGATTTAGTGCTTCAGTAGTGAAGATTTTAGGAAGATATTACAAAGAACAAACATCTAAATAAGAGACGTTGCCAATAATGGGTGTGAGAAAGACGAAGTAACCACTATTACAGTGATCAGATTTAATATATGGTCGGGACATCTAAAGGTGATTGTATAATAACCTACGACCAAGGGGAAGAAACATTGGATTGTTAAATAAGACTTGATATACTATTTATAGTGGAATTCCCTCTATGATATTAGCTTCAGATCATGTTTGCGACAATTATAAGAAGACCAAGCGATACTCATAACCATCGGGACTTGAGGGGCCATTGTGAATGGATGCATAGAACATTCACATCCTTGAATTAAGGACACTAGTGGAGATTGTGGACAATTAGTAAAGAATCCAGACTACCGGTTATTAAGAGATGGTTAAAAGCAATAGATTTGAATTAGGACAGAACTACGTGCCACCAAGAAGAGGATTAAGGGGAGTATGCTATGAAAGATGAAGGGGGATGTAAGAAAGAGCCCAAGCTATATTCATTCAAGCCATGTTGGCATGATATTTAATACAAGACATAAACAAATTATACCAGTCACGGGTATTTCCATCAAATAATAAATATAGAACGAACATGTGTTTCAATATGTTTCACTGCTAAGGGAATATAAACATAGGAATATAATTATGGATATTCATCTACAAGTGGAAGCGATGTTCTTTTCAAAGCTATTGAACTAGACCATTTGATGGTTCAAATTGATTAATAATTCTATAAAATGAAGCATGTGGGAATTTGACATTGTGGGGAGCCGAATAATTACCTTAACCAATATTTCATTCCCATTGGAGGCATTTTCTGATTTGATGCATATGGACCTCTATTGAAGCATTTATACCAACGATGTTGATGTACAAATAAGTATTTATTATCTTTGACTATTACACTTATTTGTTTATTATAGTCTATTGCTTATATGGATGAATTTTAAGAGTCATTTAGTCATGTGCCTTAATGTACTCTTGTCCCATTCTTTGGTCTCCAAGAATACTCTTGCTAGAAGAGAAGAATGGTGCATTAGGTATGCTGCCAAGGCATTAGTGCAAGACTCGATCTATGAGTTTTTGGAGGAAAAATATCTTCGATGATTGGGACTATGTGAGATGAGTATTCTTCTATATGAAGAGAGAGTCTAAAAATACATGTGTGTGACTGCATGATTTTGATGGGCCTACTCCTGTGTACATCATGAGGAAGTAATGGCTTACCACCAGAAAGTCAAAAGATCGCTATTAGATTCAGAGGGAGTCCAAATGGCATCCTTGGTCAAAGAGAGCCTCTAAGGGAGTAACTACAGGACCTAACTTCCCAAGATCATTGTTCAGAGGGAGTATTTTGAGGTGCAATCCTTTGTGGATGATATTTTCTCTATGAGGGAGAAGTTCTAAATGAAATTCCTTGTAATGCATTCTTCTCTCTGAGAGAGAAGTTGAGGTGAAAACCATTGTTCCACCCTCTAACTTGGTTCATGGTGGTTATTATTTCGTATATGTGGATTATGTCATGAAAGGTGACGATCTTTCATTGATATATATATATATATATATATATATATATTTGGAGGGTTGCTATTGTAAGGTGACAATCTTATCAATAGCTTGACCTATTATCATGACAGACTACATTAAGTTGTTGTCCCGAGTGCCGATAGTCATGATAATGAACATATCATGATCAGACTACATTAATTTGTTGTCCCAGAGTGCCGGAGATCATGATACTTGTCATGATACTTGTCATGATAGAGTTCATGACATGTTGATTACTACTTATCTGATCGACTTCATTAAGCTGTCCCAAAGTGCCGAAAATGAGATAACTCATATTCTACTGGAATAAAACATATTCTTTTGGTAGGCATCAAGGATTTGATGCCAGTGCACATACCAAAAGACTATAAGTGTAATGTATATCATATGATTGGTATTTCTTATTGAAACATACTTTGGATTATATTGAAAGATAACATCTAAGTTGATGGATATATGTTGATATCCTTAAATATGTCATTCCAAGAATATCATACTGAGATGATATCACTTCATATACTTGAGAGCATAATGTGTTCTATAACAATCCTCCCTAGCTAAGAGGGAGTGTTAAGTTTGTAGCTTCAGTCGGATTGATTTGATAATGAGATACATTGTTGATGGTAAATCATCATTTACACAAATATTCTTATATATATATATATATATATATAGGGTTATTTATATTATTGTTAATATATTATTATTATCTAATGATGATTAACCATAGAGACATGTCTCTTCATAAGACATGTCTCCTCCTCTCATATTTATAAGTCTTCAAATCTGCATTTGGAATACACCAATAACAATGGCAGTGTTATTACATTGCTAAAAACGATCCTAGATACTTCAACATAAAGAGCAACTCCACAATTCTAACAAATGCAGAGAAAATGGACCATGATTCTTAAAGAAAATGCAAAGAGAAAGTCACATTAAAACAAGGAAAACGCAAATGCAAAGCCACAAAAATAAATAGGGAGATGATCGTGAAAGCCAAAAACTCAGAAATGTGTCACAAAGAGAAAATGGACGAGGGCAAAGGAAAAACGTAGTTCCAAATAATCAAAACTGAAAATCATGACCAACATTTGCTTCAAAAAATTGTAAATACATGCACGTTGGGTCGGGACAAGGACCCCAACTTGAACCTTTGCAAACAAAGCTCAAAAATCCCAGGCACACGAAAAACCAAGAGAACTATTGTTGGTATTTGAAGCTCATTTTTTAAAAACTTCAAAAAATTCACTCCATTATTGTTAATAAGAAAATGTTTTTTATGCTTCCTGCTCTGATACCATGTTTTGGTAAAATAAGGAATGAATAAACAAAATGACCAAAAGATCATTTAAAGGAATACAAAGACACTATTTCTATAATGAAACAATCATAAATTAGAAACTATCTAATATTTGCTAGGTTACAATATTGCCCATTAAATAATAAATAATAAGGATATTATTCTAATAGACTTTAGATTATATTTGTTTTCCTTGTATTTTATAATTTTCCATTTGGTTGTCACAAGAAAAATGTGGAGAGATTGTGAGTGCGATTTTGGGGCCACAGAAGCTGAATTAGAGAGGGAGATAAGTTTGTTAATATTTAGCTATCAAAAAAGTTCAATTTGAAAGGCTTTTGTGCTACCATGCTTGGCATCAAGAAGCAAATTATGTCATAGTCAAGCATATAGAACTTTTTGGACCCTGAGATCAGGTCACTCGGTCAGCTGTCACTTTAGGTGACCAAGATTATGGGTTCGACTACTGATTTGCCCACATGGCTCCAAAGGTTATAGTGAAGGCTTGCCCTAGATATAGCTAACTCAAGTCCTCTAGGTAAAATTAAAATTTAAAAAAATGTATAATACTTTTTAAACATATGTACAGCCACCTGGATTATGCCCATTCAACATCTAGCATTAATTAAAAAAACATGAGGGTGCTTGGGACATTAATTGAACATACATGAGGGTTTTTCATACATAAACAGAATTTGCATGTGGGTTTTTGCTAAATTATTGAAGGAGAAACAAATCCACATAAACCCTGACTGACCCACAGAATGTCCCAATTGACCCATCCAGAAAACCCAATTATTATGCTTAAAATCCTCGTCACCTGCTTTACCTTATCTAAACCCTAAGTAACCCACTTAAAACCCTAACCAGCCTACTAGTGGGAGTCAATAAATGTCTTGGGTGCAGAAGCTTGATTTCATCTGATCAACTTATGTAACTTTCATGTGATAACCGTAAGTAGGTTAAAATGAATTGACCAAATACAAGCATAAGTTAAAGCTGCGTCATTTTGACAAAGAGAGGTCCAGCATATAGTGTTGTCGGGTGCTCACCGATGGAAAGGAAGCGCTTGAGCGGAACTCTGGTCATTTTCTCATTTCATGGAGCGAGCTAATCAGACTTATTTCTTTTTTTCTGCATATAACATATGCATTTGTTGAAAGTTTGCTCCTTTTAAGACAGTAGAACGGACGTCCGATAATGTAAATATTACATGTACTTCAGCTGACAATCACTTCAGTTCAAAAATGAGCGTAGTGTATCTATAGGCACTGGTAATACGGAATGCCCCTCCTAATTCCCCATTCTCCATGCATCATCGTGGAATGTAGTCTAACAGGGAAGATTCTAGACATCCTTCGAATCAAATGCACTCAACTGTGATTAAAAAAAATATATTTTTCATTTTGTAATTGCTTTTATTAGTTTTATAACATTTATGAGATGTTTAATTCTATTTCTCGAATTATGTCAAGTGAATCTTCCTCCGTTCTGAGTTCTCATATCCATTTGCTTATTTAATATTCCATAGAACCTACAATGAAGCTTGATTGAGATTAAATTGTTAGAACCTCCATAAGTAATGGATAAGTTAAATCATTAATTAAATTATTTACAAAACTTTCATAATAATCAAATATAACTTTTATTCTTTTCTCAAAAAAATTGAATATATATAGATAGACAAAATGTATCAACCTAACTTTTGTATTAACATTTACAGGTGTCAATTTGTAAAAGATTATGTCATGAAGGGATCGGAAAATTTTATAGAGAAGAAGATTTTGATTCTAAAGGCTCATCAAAGGAATGTTCTCAATATCTTCCCATATTCCTACCTAATCTTCTTGCATAAACTTATCAATCCAACCAAAATTAGGAGGAAATCTAACATGTAGGAAGTGCATTAAAAAATCAACATTTTTTTTAATTACAGACTTCCATTTGTTTAACCTTTTTTTATCTTTTGTAAATACTGTAGGGAAAAGTGAAACATTGTTTCTTCTCAAGATATTTTTATTGTAATTGCAAGGTCTTGGAAGCGATCAATCTTCATTTATATTGATCAAAACTTTTTCCAAGTATCCTAAATACATACTTTTAAACAATCTTCTATACAACATATCTATACCAATTTGTTTGCTTCGATTGTGTGCATCATAGCTACAAACATAGATGTTATATCAAACAAGACTCTATCTCTATTAGTGTTGAAGATAAATTCCTTTCCCAAAATACGATAAACTACCCTTGTTACTAAGAAATGTGTAGGTCCATTAGCATGTCCTTAATCATAACACCTATTATTGGTCCATCAAAAGCTATCTAATTCAAAGGCCCATAGAGTTTAATAATGGTTTCCAATTTTTGGATCTACTCATTCTTTTTGTGGGCCTATGCTAGATTAAACATTGCATGTCTTGAAATAGGCAAATGCATATAATATTTAGAGGATATGAAACATTTAATATACCCAATTGAAGAAATTAAATAGAGATTGTATGATTTTAGTAGTGACTAAAGACCCTAAGCAGGTTAACCAAATAGAACAAATAAAGTGTAGAATAAAAGAGAACTAAAAAGACAGAGAACAAAGAGTCGAAGTTAGACATAGGAGCAACAACTATGGCAACATTGTAATGCTTAGAGTAACTACTTTTAGTTATTACAAATATACAATATTTCCTAGAAAGCTCATCTCTAGGAGGAGTAACCCCAAGAAAAGCAAGGTAAAAGCCACCTAAAGCTAAAGGGAAAACGCCTAAAGCTAAAGAGACAATATAATTTAAAGAACTAAGAATGCTAGTAGACATCTAATAATTCTAAAGTGGGGAATAAAAAAGAAAATCTAAAAAAACTAAAATCACTTATAAGAAAATAGAAAAGGAATGAAAGGGATATCAGGAAAATAGAAAGTTGAGACTCTCGGTCAGGGGAATAGAAGAGCAAGGGTAAGAAACATAAAGAGATGGAAAAGAGTATTTTTGGTGACATTGTAATGTTCAGGCCACTTTTCTTATTTACTGAAAATTGCTTGAACAACCAATGTCCCCAAAAGTATTATTTCCTAAGGAGGCTTGGGCAACAAGAAAAATTGAGGAAACAATCTAGAGAAAATGAGAGGAGAAGAAGAAGGGGAAACAAGGTAAAGTGAAAGAGATGAACAAGGTTAAGAAAATACCTGACAGAGGCTAAAAAAGGAAATATGACATACAACTGACACTAATAGGCTAGTTAATAGTTGTCAAAGATAAAAAGGAAGCAAAATGCCTAAAGCTTAAAAAGGAAAAGACAACTCAAAAGGAAAGGGTCAGACAAGTCAATGAAAGCATCCATAACTAGTTCAAAATGGAAACACGACTGAAGGACGAACAAAAAAATACAAAACTTGGGAAAGAAGCGGGATACAAAAGAGAAAGACATGAAGATAACCATTAGGAAATGGAAAAAATGAAGGAAGGGCGTAAAGACCCGAAAAAATGAAATAAAAGCCAAAAAGGGAAAAACCTAGAACTAGTAAGGGAAAAAGGGGCTAGAAGAAACCAAATCTTGGGCCAACTAGATTATCGACACTGAAGATACCCAAGAGAAAAAGAAAAAAATAAAACTAGAATGGTGAGACCTAAAACAACTGTTAATCTCTCCCTAAAGATTAGATAAAGAAAATATATAAATAACTAGGATTAAATCTGACTACAATAATAGTTTTTATTATGGTTACTGATTGAATCATAGTGGTAATCAAGGATAAGTTAAAAAATGAATTTTATAATTGATATTATTCAAATTTTAGTTATATATGTATTTGAACAACTAAATATTTAAAAGGTCTTTAAATGGAAATTTATAAGAATCAAATTAACTTCTTCACACTTACAAAATTCAAAAAATGTAATAGATTACATCTAACAGTTTGTTAAATTATCATTCGAACAATTCAACTAAGTTAAAATACAGAACTAGCCAATAGTGGCATGTTTTGATGGTTAAGTTGTTGAGTTGTTATCCTTGCTATCAATGTTCAAATCTAATGGGGATGAGGTCCCCCGTTTGTGGCCTCACTAGTTCATAGCTCCAGGTAAAAAGTGTTTACCACTCTTTTTAAAAAAAAGTGAAAATACATAACTTAGAATTGATGATATAGAAAGATATCCATAAAATGGAGAAGAAAAATCCTAAATTTGAAAAAGAAAGAAAGTATCAAACTAAAATTGGCAAATTATGATAGATTTTGACAAATCCAAACCACTTCAAATAGTATGTTTGTTTACCATTAAGTGTCATTCAACTGGGTCTATAATACAAAACTAATAATTGAGATCACAGAAAGATATTCAAAATTAAATAGAAGAACAAAGCCTGATTTTGAGATGGGAGAAAGTGAACTAGTTTAATTTGGGAAACTATAAGAGATTTGTACAAACCCTAAATTAACTCTAAACAAAAATGATAAAATAGATACTTCAAATGATACTACAAAACTTAACTTCATATATATGTTATGAAGATTGTCTTTGAACTACACAAAATTAAAGAGTTTTACACTAGTTGAACAAAGTAACAAGCCAAAAGATTAAGAGTTTATACAAGATTAAAAAAAGCATCAAAACTTAATAACCCGACAAATAACCTATACATAGAGTAAACTACTAACTCAAAACTAAATACCGAGGCCCTTCATTTTTCATATCATTGGAGAACAATCAACTCCTCGTCGGTGTCTCCATCATTCCCTTTGTAACCTTGAGCTGAGGGGGCCACATTTTTTAATCTTCTTTGAGTAACCGGATTTCTTGAGTCTCAGTAGCTAGAAACTTAGTGCTTTGAGATCTTCATTCATTGAAAGTGGAGGGGGATCCAGTTTTGCTTTCTTAAAGAGAGGTAGCAACCAACATTTCTTTCTTTCATTAATAATTTTGCACCAATGAATGAGAAAATGGACATTGGCCTCCATTTAGGGCCAAATTTTATCAAAAACCACCTAATCTCTAATGATAAGAACTAGGTGCTTAGGAACCTTATCCTACTTCAAACTACCTATGGGCTAGTTCATGTACATTTTAGGGTAAGGGATTTCCATTTTGTATTTTATGTTGAAAACTACTTGTTGCAAACCTTTCTACTAGGTTGGAGTAAATATAGCTTCACACAGTTTAATTGTGTTTGACTATGTGATACTAGATTTCAAAGTGATTGCAATAAAACAACCTACAATATCATTGTTAGTGCGCCAAAAATTACTATAATTAAAGTTTTTTTCTCCAATAACTCTCTCAACAACAAACTATACTAGGTCATCCTGGTTGAGCAATATTCTACTCTCCTAGCTATGGAAAAGAACTATACTCATATCCATGTTAATTGCAGGAAGATGAGAAGAAAACAACTATCCATGAGCAAGGAAAGAATTTTGAGACCTAAAAAACCTAGAGCATAGGAATACTAAGCAAGATGCAAGGAGAAAACGTCTCTAAATTTAGGAAGAGCTAACCATTATGATTCTTAAATTTGTCTAAAATAGACTTAAATGTGCCTACTTATTAATGAAGACAAATGTACTCCATTACATAAAATGAAGATGGGAACAAATTTAGAAATTACTTACTTTAATCTTTAATAGTGGAAATGTAATTGTTGAAAAGAGGTTAATAATTACCTTGAAAGGCAGGATTAGTGCATGCCACGAAAATTATTAATAAAATCTCTTCTATACTTTTTTTATCAACATTTTAATCTCTTGTATACTGAATATGTTCCTATCTTAATTATTATTTTAGGATTTGCAATAAGAAGCAAACATGGTTTTACACGAGGGTAAGATACTAGTAGCTTTTGGACTTAAATATTAGCACTTAGGGGTTAGAATGAAGTTTAGAGTTAGAAAACCCGAAAAGGGGCATTTTATATTGTTTAGATGAGACAATATTTATTAGATTTGAATTTAAGTAAGGGAATAATTAAGAGGATACTATCATTAGGGATATTTATAGAAAAATATAAAAAGATTTATTAAAATACTTATAAGAATTAATAGCTAAATTTAATTAGAAGGTCATTAGATTAGCTTTATAATCATAAAATTTTAAAGCTAAAATCTTCTAAAATACTACTAAACCAAAAGCTAAAATGAAAAATAGAGAGATGGATAGAAAGCATGGGACAACCACAATAAAGCAAGATGCCCCTAGGAGAGACTTAGAAAAAGGTAGGAGAGAACCTAGGAAAAAGGACCTATAAAGCATAGGGATAAAGATCAAAGAGGACAAATAAGAGCTAAGTTTTCATAGATGTTAAGGTCATCCACCCTTGAATTAGCTAACGCATCAACTTCTTTGTTGCCTTCCCTGTAGATGTGTTAAATTACAATCTCTTCAAACAATTCAACTATGGCCAAGGCATATTATGTTAGAGTAATTATTTGTTCTAACTTATTAATTAAATCACTTTGATTTAATTAATTAAGTTGCCTATTACTCTAGTTTTCTTAAGCTATCTTGTAGGTGCATATAATTAATATTTTATTAATTATATTGTGCAACCCTAGCTTTCTTAGGCTTTAGTTTCCCTTTTTGGGTTTCGTGATTCCTTTATAAGGATTCACCTCTTTGTATTTTATTCATTCACTTATTGGATTATATGTGAGATTGCTCTTTGCATGTCCATAAGATGGATCTGGCTTTTTGGCCTCCTTGATTTTTCCTTGCCTCTGTTTTTTGCTTCATCCATGTGACAGGTTTATGCATGCAGGTGTTCTTGGGAGATTAGTTTTTCACCTAATCTAACATGGTATCAGAGCAAGCTTGCTGCTTGTTGTTCATGGTTTGTTGAAGCGTTTCAGAAGCTGCTTTTTTCGGAGCAGTGGGAGGCTGTACGGACAAAAAAAATTTTTTGGAGCACTTTGGGCTCAAACGGACACTTCCATTGGATCCGGAAGGCCATTTGAAGTCAAAATCCATATAAAATTTGTCCATTTTGGACACCGTTGGTCTGGAAGGCAAAAAAAATTTGTCCAACAGGGCCGTACGGCCCCCTGCACGCAGTACGAGGCAAAAATTTAAAAAAAAATTATTTTACGGCTGTTTAAGCTGCCGGCGGTTAATTAACCGCAGCAGAGCCGCTAGCGGTCACCGGTGTGGTCACCGCTGACGGCCACCGCTAGCGGTTACCGCTGGCGGTCCGCCAGCGGCCCGTAGCGGCTCCGCCGGCGGCCACTGCCGCCGCTCCGCCCTGCGGCGGCTCTCCTCCCTCCCACCGCCCGGCCGTCGCTCCGCCGGCGGTGGAGGGATTTTTTTGGAGTGTTTTGCTTTTTTTATTATTTTTTTATTAAAAAAAAATAATTTTTTGCATTTTCAGAGGCCCTGGAGGTTTTTTCTCCTTAACTCGAGCATACGGACGTATTTTTTCAATCCGAAATTTTTTGCCGGAAAGCTGGTTCCGAGACGGAGATGCTGGTATAGGTGTTTTTGAGTTTTGATGTAGTTTGGTTGCCTATTTTGGTAGTCAAAGCCGGATGTTCTATTTTGCACTCCGGGAGGCGTATCTTGAGCTTCCGATCTCCGATTTTGGACTTCTTTATATCGCTGGAAATCTCTTTCTGTGCTCTTTCTAGTGATGCTGGTTGTTGTTCCAGATTCTGTTCCAGGCACATCCTATTCAGTCTTTTGCATTTTAGCATTCTGGTGGATATCCTGTTTGTTTCAGGTCCGGGGATCGATTTTGTTGCTTCAGTTGCTTCATTTTGGGCTCTACCTTCTATTGTTTCAGCCTTATTTTTTTTCTGATCATTGTTGATATTCATTGTAAGAATATTTTTGCAACGCACTGAGATAAAGTGCCATACTGCATCTGTATTTTCGTTTCAGTTGTTTGCCTTTATTTGCCTTCTGATTCGAGTAGTGTCATCTAAGGACACTCATACAGATTACTGTATTCTTGGGATTCATTATATCTTGTGCCTTATTGTACATGCACTACTTTGATAAAGTGCCATGGGGGTTGATGTTTTTGCCTTTGTTTGCCATCTTCCTTTGTCTAGTGAGTGTCCCTTCCATGACATTAGCCTCATGACGTGTCTGAGATTGATCACCTCAGTACACACACATGTACTATTTTGTGCATCTTGATCGTGGTTCCTTGACATGCAGTTCTTTTGGCCCACTTTTCAGGTGCCTGTCACCTCACCCTTGTCTACATTAGGGGGGGTTCTTCTGTTGTTTCTCATGCTTCCTTGGTTCGATTGATCAGCTCTTCAGGCTTTGGTGTTTCATGCCATCTGTATCTTCGAGTTTAGTTGTTTGCCTTTGTGTGCCTCCTGATTCGATGCAGATTATAGTCTTCTCTACCTGGTCAGGTTCTATTTCAGTGGAGGTCTTTCAGATCAGCAGTTACTTTTGACAGAGCTTTGCAGCTTCTACATGCTTCAGTGGTGTTCTACATGATCATCTTTGTTCCTATCTTCTGGGACATTCCCTAGTTTGGAGGCTTCTTCAGTCCTTCACTAGTTTCTTTCAGCATGTTTTCCATCTCTTTTTGGAGTAGAGTTTTTCCCATGTGGTTTTCTCTATTTTTCCTCTTTATAGAGATTTTGTTGTGATTGGGTACCTGATCTGGCCTTGTTGCTGGGACCCAATTCTCTTTCATAGTTGTGCTAGGTTAGCTTCCTCCCAAGCTTCGCTTAAGGGGGGGTGTTAGAGTAATTATTTGTTCTAACTTATTAATTAAATCACTTTGATTTAATTAATTAAGTTGCCTATTACTCTAATTTTCTTAAGCTATCTTGTAGGTGCATATAATTAATATTTTATTAATTATATTGTGCAACCCTAGCTTTCTTAGACTTTAGTTTCCCTTTTCGGGTTTCGTGATATTCTACTTTAGAGTTTAATACCCAATTGGGAGTTTTCTTATTTCTTAAGGCATTAAGGATTATTTGGAAATTTTTAGAGTAATAAAGTCTTTTCTAAGTAATTAAATCATATTGATTTTAATTATTAAGTCACTTATTATCTATAGTTTAATTAAGCTAAACTTTGGACATATAATAACTAATTCTTTTATTAATTATTATCATGCAATCTAGGTTAGTTACCTGTTAGGGTTTTTATCTCCTTTTATAAGCATTGATCTCTTTGTAAATTATTCATTCAATACAATTGCAAATTTTTTTTCACATCAAGAATGTTTCCTCTTTTGTGGATCTATGAACTTAAGCCTCTAACATTTTGCTTCTCTATTTTTGTGACTAGTGTTTGCATGCAGTGATTCTTGGGAGTTGTAGGGTTGAGCTTTTATCAACTTCAACATGGTATTAGAGCTCGTCATAGTGGTAGTGGTATTTTATGTTTTTGATGTTTTTAAATGTTTTTTTCTATTATCAAAGTCAGGGGTTCTATTTTGCACTCCGAGAGACATATCTTGAGCATCTGATCTCCAATTTGGGAATTATTTATATCGTTGGAAAGGTCTTTATGTACTCGTTCCATTGATGCTAGTTATTTTTCCATATTTTGCTCTAGACACATTCTATTCAATTTTTTTTGCTTTTCTACATTATGGTGGATATCTTGGTTGTTCCAAGTTAAGGGATCGATTTTTTTGCTTCAGATGATTCATCGTGGTTTGTACTATCTATTGTATTATCCCTATGTCTCTTCTAGTCTATTTAGACATCATTTATATGCATTATTGCAAACACACCAAGATAAAGTGTCTTATTGCATTTGTATTTTCATTTCAATAGTTTTGTCTTGTTTTGCCTTCTGATTCAAGCAATGTCATCTAAGGAAACTCGTACAGATTATTATTTTCTTGGGATTCACCAGATCTTGTGCCTTATTATACATGCACTAGTCTGATTAAAGTGCCATGGGGATTGATGTTTTTTCTTTGTTTGTCATTTTCCTTTGTCCAGTGAGTTTCCATTATGTGACATTAGCCACATGACGTGTCTGAGATTGATCATCTCATTACACACATATGTATTCTTTTGTGCATCTTGATCGTGGTTCCTTGACATGCAGTTCTTTTGGCCCACTTTTCTAGTTACCTGTCACTTCACCCTTGTCTGCATTAGGGGGGTTCATCTGTTGTTTCTCATGCTTCCTTGGTTCAATGGAGATAGCTATGTATTCAGTATTTGTTCCTATGTACTAGGTGGATGTAGTGGCTAGGTAGCTATGCATTTTGGTAAGATGAATCATTTACCATATAGACTTTTGGAAGTTTATTGGGAAACTAAGATACTAAGAGGGGGGGGGAGGGAGGCGCTAAATTAGGATCACTAAAAGTTTTAACCTTCAAATTAACTTGACTGCATTCACCAAATAATCCATCTCACGTCTAGATCATGCATAACATGACTTAAAACTTCAAATGATGAAATAGATCTAACTATGTATGACATCCATCAACATGAAAAGTAAACACATAACACACAAGATTTTGGTTACCCAAAAACCCTCCAAGGTGAAGGTAAAACAAGGGTGGGATGACACCCACAAATCTTCACTATTGCAAGTAACAAAGTTTGCCTATTAGGGCTACAAACTTGATCACTTTTGATGATCTACCATGTGAGGGGTATGCCCTATTAAGAGCTTTACAAGACTATTGGGTCTACCTTGATTAAAGGATTTAAAAGTCACAATGAAGTAAGTACCATGTTAAGAGATTTACATAGGCCTATTAGGACTAGACCACTCTATTAAGAGATTTACCTTGATTCACTTTCCAAAATGATTCAGTACCTAATCCTTTGGTCTACACTTACTATGTTAATTATGGATCTTCTCTTTCATTTCTCTGATATGATTTTCTATTTGATATATCTTTACTCTTCTCTTTATTGCTTCACTTGGTCGCTAAACTCTATTACTTCACAATTTCACTTGCAGCCTCCAAAACCTAACTCCTTCACTTATTGTTTCACAATACTTCACTTCCTCCCAAAATAGGGTTTAGATATGCCCTTATAAAGACATTTGTAGAGTCTTTTAGAATGATATCAACGATTTGGATGTTTCCTTTTTAGCCTCTTCATTTGATTGGTTATCTCGCCTTCATAGGAATCAATGATCCATATCAAAATGTGTAAAAACCTCTGTAACAAACTCCAAGATCATTAAATGTTATTTACATGTCGAATCAAATTGGTTTACCTCAAAATTTGTGCCATTTCAGATATTATTGTTCACATTGTGTTACTCAGTGCATACTATCTCTAATACTCAATCGTATCTATTCTCCCTGGGGATACTCAACCTAAACTAACTCGGCACCTTCTATATGTCTTGATATTTACTAAACTTGGCTTGCATAGGAATAATTAGTGACCAAAGACTTGCTTAGCTTCTATAGAGCTCAACATATACAAGATTATTTAAAAGTCTTTACAAATACATGACTTGGCATGTATAGAGTAACTCGATCGCAGTGATGATCGACCAACTTTGCCTAATATATGACTAAGTGTTTGACACTAATAGACAACAAAAATAGAGAGATCAACAATCTCTCCCTTTGACATTAGTGGCAAAAACACTTTATCATTATAGTATAATGCAAAAATGATAGACTCCCCCTATGCCTATGACTCAGTCCATATAGGACTTCAAAAAAATTTGTGTACATCATACTCAAGTTAGAGTAAAATGTTAAATTAATTTCATTTATTAAAGTACCTTTACTCCCTTCTTAAGATTTCCCTTTATGCAGTTACATTTCCATTTAATTATTAAATAGTAATTATTAAATGTTATTTTATCTCTTAGACTTTTCCTTTTAGGTTTTGTGTCTTCTTCTATAAGGATTGATCATTTGTAAATTTCATTCATTCTTTTAGTCTGATAATATATTTTTTCATATTGTCAAAGCAAAACCCTTGCCTCTTCTTTTCCTATTCTTCTATGAGACAGGTTCTTGCATGCAGGTGTTGTTTGAGTTTGGTGGATTTTTATTGCACAAATCCTTCATGGTATTAGAGCCTGACCTGTTATAGCTTGTTCTTATTTGGAGAAAGAGAGGAATGAGGGTTTGACAGAATAGATCTAGCTTTTATCGAGTATTTTTGTGAAAATAAGGGGATCTCTAAAATTTAGAGCACAAGGCCAAATAAAGATCATCGTTCAATTTAGAAGATGTCAAAACCCCTATTTTCATATTAAATTTGTCAATTTTGGACAATGTTCACTGGAGATTCAAAACAAAATTTGTCTATCAAGGTTATATGAGCTTTAGGATGCGATTCAAAGCATATATATTTTTATTTTATAAAAAATAATTTAAAAAATGTTGTTTTAAACTGCACAGTGGTTTACTAACCTCATGCCTATAGTTATCTTAACCTCAACGGGACCACTTGCGATTAGAGCCGCACCGCTCCTCCAGTAGTGGCACCACTGTTCTCATTGCTCGCCCTCAACTGAGCCACCTTTGCTTACTCTGTCACCATGTCATCACCCCTGCCAGCTGAGTCACCATGCCTTCATCCACCAGCCACCATCGCCTAGCCTATAGTCACATGGGGGGTCGAGGGCTAATCTTTTAGCCCTTATTCAAATTTTTTGAGGTTTGTTGAATTATTTTTGCTATATGGAGGCCCTATTTCTTTTTTAGCTCTAACTTGAGCATATAGAGGCATTTTTTGGATCCAAAAAAAGTGTCAGAAATCTAATTCCAAGGTAGACATGATTGTGAAGGTATTTTTTGGATTTTTTTCTAGGTTGGTACCTATTTTTTTGCTCGAAGTTAGATGATGCTGTTTATCTTTTGGGAAGCATAACTTGCTCATTTTAGTTCTGTTTTCCAATCTGAAATAAGCATTGGAAAGATCTTCTCGAGCTCTTTCTAGATTCTCTATGATTTCACTATATTTTTTTACCAAGTATTTTTTATACTCAACTAAAGGTTTTTTGCTCTATTCTTGTATACACATTCCTTTTGCAAGCTGAGGTTTGGTTTTTTTGCATTGTGGGGGGGTTTTTTCATTATTTTCTATTACAATATCAATATATTAGAAAAATTCAAAACACTTTCTTAAAACAATGGCTGAGACCTCTTCTTGTCTAGTATTTCTAAACCCATATAACTATCACACATGGAAATCTACTATGCAATGACTTCTCTGTTCAAAGGGTTTGTGGTCTTGTTTAGATACAATGGAGCCATTATTCCAGAGTCAATATCAGACTTTGCAGCACGAGAATAAGATGGATGAAGCCATGGGTCTGATTTCTTTGAGTGTTTTAGACAACTTGCAGTTTCATCTTGATGAGTGTTCTACTCAAGAAATCCATCACAGAGATCCATTTCTGACAAGTAGATCCACACGTGTTAAGGCATCATTGGAGTTGATATAGAGTGATCTTATGTCATTCCCCACTACATCCTTTTAGATGCTCAATATGTGCTTACCTTCATAGTGAATTCTCTAGACACGCATGGGTGTACTTTTTGAAGTACAAGTTGATGTCTTTGATTCATTTTGAATCTTTAAGACATTTGTGGAGAAGCAGTCTTGTCTATCTGTTAGGTGTATTCACACTAACAATGGCGGGGAATATGTGAATCAGTCTTTCAAATATTTTTGCACTGAGGATGGCTTACAACATCAATTCACAATTCCCCATACCCCTCAGTACAATGGGGTTGCAGAGAGAAAGAATAGGACATTATGGGAGATGGCCAATTGTATGATACATTGTTGAGCTATGAGCTCTTCGTTTTGGGCTAAGGCTATCAATTGTGCCAACTATATTCAGAATTAGATGGCTCACAAGGCATTGTGACATTTGACTCCTGAGAGGCTTGGACTCATGTCAAGCCCAATATTTCTAAATTTTGCATATTTGGTAGTGAGGCTTGGGCATTTATTACAGATGCTTAGCGAAAAGCCATGGAGAAGAAGAGTCAACCACTCAATTCTATTTATCTTTGTAAACAATACTTCAACTGAGTACCTTTTTTCCTTCACATGGGAACCAAAATTATTTCCACTATATGTACATATGATTTTTATGAGTATCAAAAAATTTGCCAAGGGGACACTACAATTCCCAAGGAGGGTTAGTCTTAAAGTTATCCCTAGTCTTGAAAAAGTTGAGTTACTCATGAGCATTGGCTATCTTATTTATTAACTACCCTAGTGTGATCTTACTTTTCCCAAATCATTCACTTATATCCTTTGAAGGATTTGAGCAATGCAAATCCATAGATCTCATACAATACCTACATGCAAGAACCTCTCATAGAGAAGCAAAGACAAGAGAAGGCAAGGGTTTGGCTCTGAAATATGCAAGAATATATTATTAGACTAATTGAATGAGCAAAAATATACAATGGATCAATCCTTATAGAAGGAGATTGTAAAACCTAAAAGGGAAACCCTAAGAGGTAAAATACATTTAATAATTAATATTTAATCATTAAATGACAATAAAAGTACATAAAGGTAAATCTTAGGAAGGGAGTAAAGTTAATTTAATCATTGTAATAAAATTAATTCTTTACTCTAACACCCCCTTAAGATGAGCAATAATGTAGCTACAAACAACACAAGAAAAAGTAAGGAAAGTACAATGCTAAAAGCATACGTGGGTCCTAGCAACATGGCCTGATGAGGTACCCAACACAACCAAATCTCTGTAAAATAAAGAAATAGAGAAAACCACATGGGAAAAACCCTACTCTAAAAAGAGATAGAAGAATGCTAAAACAATAAAGAAGGAAGGAAGGACTCGTCACTAAGACCCCCCAAGGACAACTTCCTTCACCCCAAGCATAGAATGCAACTGACGCTACCATAGGGATGCAAAAGGTTTAGTGAAGATGTCTACAACCTGCTCAGCAATGGGAATGTACTCCAAGCTTAGAGAGCCATCCTAAATTAGATGCTTAATGAAGTGCATGTGAAGTTCACCGTGCTTGGTCCTATGATTCTTGATTGGGTTGTAGGAAATGTATATAACACTATGATTGTCACACCAAAGAAATGTGGTACTATCAAGAGGAAATCCAAACTTTGTCATTAACTATCAAAGTCACAAAACCTCCTGACTAGCTAGCACAACTACCCTATAATATGCCTCTATAGATGATAATGTGTGAGTATGTTGCTTCTTGAAAGAACATGTGATAAGACCAAAACCAAGATGGAAAACAAATCCAGAAGTAGACTTGCGATCATCAATATCACCAGCCCAATCTGAGTATGTGTAACCAACAATGCAAGGATCCCCTAATGTGTAGTGAATGCCATAACATGTAGTACCCCAAATGTACCTCAAGATACATTTGGAAGATTTCTAGTGACTCTCATGTGGATCATGTGACAATATAGAGAGAAGTCCAACCGCAAAGGAAATATTAGGACGTGTGTGTGTTAGGTAAAACAAACTACCCACAAGCTATCTGTGTAAAGTGGAATCCATTGTAGGAGTAGTGCAAGTGGTAGATAAAACTACATCTAACTAAAAAGGTGTGGGAGTAGGCTTGCAATCAAGCACATTAAATCTCTAAAGCATATCAAGAGCATACTTATGTTGGAGTATGGTTATCCCATCCAAAGACTGAACAACCTGTAGGCCCAAAAAATAGTGCATAAGTCCAAGATCTGTCATCTCAAACTGCTCTCTCAAAGCTCGTTGAACACTATGTATCATGGAGATTGAGCTACATATGATGATGAGATCATCTACGTAAAGCAGAAGTATCAATAAGTCAGCCCCATGATGTTGAAAGTAAATGACAATGAGTGAATTATGAAACAAGAAAGAAGGAATCCATTTTCACATACCAAGCCCAAGGGGTTTGTTTGAGACCATATAAAGACCTTCAAAGCCTACATACCAAAGAAGAGTCTTGCACAAAATCATGAGGTTTCTCCATATAGATCTCCTCATGTAGGTTTCCATGCAAAAAGACACTCTTCACATCCATCTAAAAAACTGTATGTCCCTGTGAAGTTGCAAGAGAGAGTACAAGGTGAATAGAATTCATCTTGGCAATAGGAGCAAAGGTCTTAGAGTAATCAATACTCTCAACCTGTGAAAATCCCTTTGCAACAAGACTTTCCTTGTACCTATCAATAGAACCATATACAACATACTTGGTATGGTACACCCACCAACACCAAACTAACTTTCGTCCTTTCAAAAAAGGACAAAGATCCCATGTGTGGTTCTTCATCAGAGAAGAGTACTCCTCATCCATAGCCCTGTCCCACTCTAAGTGTCATGTTGCCTATGAAAAACTCTATGGATCATCTAAAATGACATGACTCAATAGTCCAGTACTAGAAGTATGAGAACGAGTGTGATGAGAATCTAAAGGATCACCTGCCATAGGTCCTGCTACATTAATAGTATCACATGCCCACTTGGGCAGTTGTTGAACAACTAGTGGAGGTGGTGAAAGGGGGTCAATATCAAGATCATCCTCAGAGGATGCATAATCTTGTGGAGGAGTAGAGGAAGTACAAGGTAGTGAAGGAGAAGCTGGTGATGGAGGCTCCCTCTGAGGATAATGCTCATCATGAAATTGGACATCTCATTGAAACAAGAAATTTCTAGAATTAGGATCAAACAACCTATATGCCTTCACATCCTCATAGTAGCCAACAAAGATGAGTGGTCAACTCTTCTTCTCCATGGCTTTCCATTAAGCATATGGAATAGATGCCCAAGCCCCACTACTAAAAATGAAAAATGTAGAAATATCAAGCTTGACATGAGTCCAAGCCTCCTTAGGAGTAAAATGTTGCAATACCTTGTGAGCCATCCAAATCTAAATATAGTTGGCACAATTGATAGCCTTAGCCCAAAATAAACAACTCATAGCTTGACATTGTATCATAAAATTGGCCATATCTCGTAATGTCCTATTATTTCTTTCTACAACCCTATTCTGCTAAGGGGTATGGGGAACTATGAACTGATGTTGTAAACCATGCCCAGTATAAAAATATCTGAAAGAATGACTCACATATTCATTGCCATTGCTAGTGCATATACGCTTGATAGAAAGACCAGACCGCTTCTCCACAAATGTCTTAAAGGTTCAAAATGAATCAAAGACATCAAACTTCTACTTCAAAAAGTACACCCATGTGCATCTAGAGAAGCCATCTATGAAGGTAAACACATATTGAGCACTTGGAAAGGATGGAGTAGGGAATGACATAAAATCATTGTGTATCAACTCCAATGGTGCCTTAGCACGTATGAATCTACCTGTCAGAAATAGATCTTTGTGATGTTTTCCAAGTGTACAACATTGACAAACACCATCAGTGCAAGAGATCTGAGGTAGCCCAATCACTAGATCCTGTGTACTCATCTATTGTAGATATTTGTAGTTGACATGGCCAAAATGCTCATGCCAAAGCTTGCTCACTATGTTTGCATGAGCAATAAGAGAAACACATCTAGAATCGAAGCTCTCAAAGCCATCCAACTAATATAAGTGAGACCGAAGATCAACACTCCCAATAGCAACAACCAAGTCAAGGTAATGGAGGTCTTGAATAACCACATCATGTGGTGAGAACTCAACTATCTTACTGGAGCTAGATTGACAAATTAGAAAGACAAATAGGAGGTTCATAGAAATGGTCAGAACCAAGAGAACATCATGTAGTGAACCACCCCCTAAAGAGATAGTTCCTAAACCTAAAACTAAAAGTTGTGTAGAGTTAACAACTATAATCTATGTAGTGACACTCTAAGAAAGTGAGGTAACCAAATTAGGTGAGTGTGTCATTTGGTGGGAAGCATCTGAATCAAGAATCCAAGTAGTTGTAGAAGACAATGCTCATGCATAAAGAGCATGTCCTTTCCTTGAAGGAGGAGGTGGTGGCTTCGGAGAAGCAATATTATGTTGCTACATGGCCTCCTCTAAAGCCTCAAGACATTTCCAACACTTGGAAACTGGATGTCCTTCCTTGCCACAAAAACTACAAGGATTACCTACATACTTCTTAGTCTTGGAGGAAGACTCACTAGACTTAAAATATTTACCCTTCAAAGTGGATTTCTGAGCATCTAATTTAGGAGTAGGCTTGGAGAAACTCTCATTACCTACTAAATTTGTCTTAGGCTTTGAATTCCCTATAGATGTCTAAACAACCAATGCATGTGTCTTTGAACTTGTGATAGTATCCAACTATGTAAGTTTGGACTGCTCTCTAGTCAATCGATCATAAAAAACCTCAAAAGTAGGCATGGTAAATTTGGGAGCCAAGGAATCCATAGTGGAATGGAAGGTAGAAGAGAAAATCTAAAAGTTTCCTCAAAGCTTTGATAGAATCAGATAGATGCACTCCTAATTTGTCTTCTCTTTCCTACATCCCTGTTACAAATTTCTCTACTTTTTGAACCTCGTGAGAAAGTCCTCAATAGAGGGAAAAGCATCTAGTACAAGTGAAGTAAGCTATGCCTCAATTTGAAGTGCTATGAACTCTTTAATGGTACCAAACAAGTCCTTGAACTTGTCCCACATTTCTTAAGGAGTGGAACACTCATCAAGATGAAATTGTAAGTTGTCTAAAACACTTGAATAAATCATACCCATGGCTTCATCCATCTTATTCCTATGTTGCAAAGTTTGATATTGACTCTAAAGTAATGGTTGCATTTCATATAAACAAGACCACAAACCCTTTGAACAAAGAAGTCGTTGCATAACATATTTCCATTTGTGATAGTTATGTGGTTTAGAAGTACTAGACAAAAGAGTTCTCAACCATTGTTTTAAGATTTTTTTTTGAATTTTTATGATATACTGATATTGTAACATAAAATAATGAAAAAAAATCCCCATAATGTAAATAAATTGAAACCTATCATGTGGAAGGAATGCGTATACAAGCAAAAATGTTTCAGTTGAGTATCACAAATACCTGGTAAAAAATACTAAAGAAATGACAAAGAATCTAGAAAGTGCTCAAGAAGAGCTTTCTGATGCTTCTTTTGGATTAAAAACTAGAGCTAAAACAATAAAGTTATGCTCCCTAGGAGATGGAAAGCATCATTTGACTTTGAGAAAAAAAATAGGTACCAAACTAGAAAAAAATACAAAAATACCTTCACTCTCATGTCCACCTTGGAATCAGCTTTCTGACACTTTTTTTGGATCCAAAAAATGCCTCGGTATGCTCAAGTTAGAGCCAAAAAATCAATAGGACCTCTGTATAGAAAAAATTTCAATAAACCCCCCAAAAAAATTGAATAAGGACTAAAAGATTAGCCCCCAGTCCCCCATGTGAGCGCAGGTTGGATGATGGTGGCTGGGGGCTAATCTTTTAGCCCTTATTCAATTTTTTTTTATCAAATCCTTCAACTCATATATACAATGCATATGTTACATGACTCAAATAGCTTGATGTTTCTCATCATACCTTTGTTCTAACTTTGGTTATCCATCTAGATTTGGCATCTTTGATCTTATCAATTTTAATTAATCTTATTTCTTATCCCCCTTGATTTTTTCACTCGCGTCTGTTGTTGAGGTTGGGAGGATGGAATAAAACCATATTTGTCAATTAATGGATTATATGTTTGGATAATCATGGCAAGAACATGATCCCATGTGGTTCATACTAATACCAAAACTTGAACTAGACTTGCAACTAAGTCAATTAAGCTATCAACAATAGAAAGGTTACGATATTTTTGCACTAGATCCTTTGTTGAAGCCAACTAACATTGCATGACCTCTAAATGAGGTATTAACATGGATTGTATGGAGATAAGTTTGGCCCTCATTCTGTTATCTATTGTGTGTTTCTTGGCAAACCTCCCTTGTGCAAACAATGATCTATTGTAATGCATTGAACTTGATCTAGCTGATTGAGAGATAGAGTTTCCTGAAGATTTCAAATCATCCTCAATCTTTTGAATGCTAACTTGGAATTCATTGGTGAATGTGGGCACATCACAAAGAATATTGTACAGATCTTGTATTTTCTTCATAATTTCTTCCAAATTTTGTACAAGTGCTAACAATTCAACCTTTCTCAATGCAATCACAGAAGAAACTTTCTCAAGTATATTTTTCTCAAACTTTTTCTTTGACTAGGCCATTAATTTCTCATTTGCTTCTATACCCTCAGTGTTGAGCTTCTCAACTATTTCTACTAATTAAGAGATTATAGGGGCATGTTCCTCAATGCTCTAAATATCAAATGCATCAACAAATATGTCTTTAATATCATGTGGTACTTGCCTTTGTTGTTTCTCTCTTCTCATCTCCTCTTATATTTTCTTCCTTGCCAAAATGTCTTGCAAGATTACTATTTGTTCAAATGTGAGATAATTTAAATCCCAATTAGGTATGTTGATAACTTCATCCAAGGTAACAACTTTACCTAGAGAACTAATATTCTTCTTCTCTTTGCCCTTTTTAGGAGTGTTGTTGCTCAACATAGCTAGGGCTAGAGTGGGTGAAGGTGTTTCACCACTTGGTCTAACTTATGCATCAATGCCAATGACAAGAATAGTAGCACTTGGCATAATTTATTCTATAGGGGCTTGCACCTGTTGTGCAGATGTGGGTTCTGACGTAGCTGGGGTTGGAGTGTGAGCTTGCACACTTAGCTCTGTCTGTGAAACTTAATTCTTATCTCCTTCCTTTTCCTTCTCCTTTTCTTTATGCTTAGTCTCTTTGTTCAACTAGAGTTCTTGAGACATGTGGTCCTTGCTGACCTATAGTAGACTGATCTACATTTAATTCTTTATCTTGCTTGTTCTGTACAACTGAAGCCTTAGTCACTTCTTTGTCTTTTTCAGGCTCCTCAATGCCTATTTGACTCAAAGCAGTAGGATTGACAATTGGAGCTTATGTCTCTCCTATTTTGGGATAATCCCTTATTTTTTGTATCATAGGAGTGTTAGGTGTGGTGGAACTAATAGGGGATACATTGCCCTGTGAGCTTGACACACCTGTGTCTTCTTCATCACTATGTAAATCTTCAATAGTTACAACATCCTTTATACTCTCCTATACCCTTTGTCTTATAGCCTCCTCCAGTGTATCAAGATCATTATATACATCTTGCTTAGTTGCATGTTCAACTTTCTTACCTTTACCATCATTGTTAGTATTTTTAGCAATAGTTAATCCAAAAATGTTTTTTTCCATTATGATTCACTTTATTTTACAACATCTTCATTTTTATGTTGCAAAACCATAAAATCTCTATATTTATGATCAAATATGTTCCTTTAGTTCTCAAAAAAAATTGTTATTTGTTTATCTATTAGCTCAAGCATGATATTAGCTAACACTCCTTCTCTTATCTACCTCTTGGTCTTTATTGCATGTTTTCATTTGGCATCAATTCTACTATACAATTCATTTGGAATATTATTAACTATCTCTATAGGTGTTGTTTTAAACTTAGCCATCATTTCTAAGATGGCTTCCCCTACTTTTGAATTATCAACAATACTTAGTGTTCCATACTTTATGAATTTGAAACCCGATAAGCCTACAATGTTTCTAATGTTGTCACATACCTCATCAGTAGTTTTGCATTTTGTATGTATAGTGACTCAACAATGACCTGGTTCATTAGATTCTATTTTCTTTGTATCTTCTTCATCATCATCTTTTTGTATTATTAGTTTCCTTCACCTTGTTTGACCTTTAGTGGCTCGCATTTTTCTCTTGACTGCACTTGTGCTACTAGAACCTTCACTTGGTTTTGTAATTCTTGCAACACCCTTTTTCAATGGTGGCTTGACACTTGCTATTATTTTTGCTCTTGTTATCGATCTGAGTAGAGAAAGAGGAGAGAGGGGCTTAGATGTTTCCTTCTTTACAATCTTCTTCACCTTGGGCATTAGGATTTTGACTATCTTAGCTTTCTTTGCTAGTGGAGAGATAAGTGCTAAGGCTTTACCCTATTTTTCTGCACTCTCTTCATCTTCCTCTGCAATACCATCACTATCTTGATCCTCTCCAAGACCTTGTGTGATCATAAATGGTCCTTCACCTTTAGTTTGTGTGCCTAGTTTCTCCTCTAGGTCTTTGATCATTTTCTTCCTCTTCCTATCAACAGAAGCAATCTTTATATCTATTGTTATTCTTGCTTTTGCTTCTTCATACTTGCCAAAGGTCTCGAGCTTTGCATCAATTTCTTCAATAATTAGTGCATTAATTGTTGCACTCACATCATCAATATCAAATCCCATATCCAAATGGTTTAAGCCAAGCTATCCTCAACTTAACTACCTGTACATACATGTAGTCAGTGTCAACTAGAAAACACACATCATTATAGTATTTGTCAACTAAAGATGTAGCAATCCTTGTTGTTCTCCTCATTTTCTTTTTGAATTTATCAAAAAATTGATCTAACATATTCTCAAAACCATCTCCCAACTTTGCAATATTCTCACTTATCTGTCTTGTAGCAGATTTTCCTTGTTCCCACGCAATATTTCCAATTGTAGGAAAATAACTTTGAGTATAAAATAAAATATACACTTTTAGTGATCCAAGCTTACACATTGTATTCTTACCCTTTCTGATTGATAAGAGGTTCTTGGCCAGTAGTAACCATTGGAGCTCAGTAAGATCATATTCATTATCTTTTATCCACAATCTTCTAAGCATGATCCATTACCATATGTGGCATAGTGTTTAGTCAACTTGACTGGTAGAATTTATGTCTAATCACTCTCACTACAAAGTCAATCAATGAATTAGTAGTGTTTGAAATTGACATTCCACTCAGCCTTGGTGTTTTTCTTGACTATGTCTTTAGTCTTCTTTTTATCAAATGTTAGAAATCTTGTAATAACATGAATAATTTTCTTCATTATTTTGACCAACCCATTCTCCAACCATAACTACATGTCATGAATTTGGCTCAACATAGCCTTGATCCATTCAATTTTGAAATTTCTTAGAAAATCTAGGGCACTTGTTAACCCTTTCCTCTCCACAATCTTGAACTCGTCCTTCAATACTCTTTCATCACACAACTTCTTGTATGCCAAAGGAATTTCATAGTCTCCTACTTCACTAATTTTGCACATGTAACAACTTCGTACATCGTGAATCATAATAACCCTAAGTGGTATTGATGATAATGCACCCATTGAATCTCCTTTCATAGTGATTTCAGGAATAACATGATATTTAGGTGGAGGACAAGTGTCACTCTTCACCAATTGAACATTGCCTACCTCTTCTCCTTGATTCTTTACAATTGATGATGATCCAAATGTCATTTTCATGTTAGGGTTTTGAAATTTTCTTCTTGAACAACTCAACACTTGATAGAATTGATAATCAACATTTGATCACTGTACAACTTCAAATTCACTTTCAATCGCCTTATAAATTGCTTCACAATTTGCTCAAATCACTCAAGCTCCCAAAATATGAATGCAAGGTGTACATAATGCCTTTGAATTTTCACTATATACCTTTATTCATTCAAATTAGGGCTCTCATAAATGTTGTGTACTTTGTTAGGTGGAATCCAACTATCTTGGTTAATATTTCACCTTTAACTTAGTCTCCATTATACAACTTGGTCAATACCATCTAACTCAACCAACACATTAGCCCAGTCATTGTAAATACTCAGTCCATATTGCAATGCTCAGTCAATAAAAACAATATTACTAATGCTCGAAACTAATAATGTAAATGATTCCATTGCTCAGTTATTTTCATTAATCTATTCTAATGCATCTTGTCTTATGTAAATACAAACTTTGGTGCAATTTATGGTAGGAACTGATGTATGATATGTCATTTGAATATTTAGTTCCTTACATACCTTTCTTGACCAATTTTAAGTAGTGGGATCACCTTCTCTATTAGATTGGGTGATCTCAGCTTCACTTTTTCCACTCCTTCTAGCTTCAACATTTTTATTCCATGTTTGATTCATCTCCTTCTTTGTTTGTTCTACATCCACTTTGCATTTTCCTTTGACATGTTCATTGTTTGATACTAGTGCTTGGGTCCTACAGTTCTTACTAATATGTCCAACCTTGTGACAACTAAAACAAACTATGCTTCCATTCAACCATTTCTTGTAATTGCCTTTGAAATGTGTTCTTTTGCAATTTTCTATAATGTGACCATACTCTCCATAATAATGACAACTATACCATGTATTGTGATCCCAATTTTAAGAGTTACATTTCTCAAAGTGCAGTTTCTTGCCTTTTGGTTGTCTAGTTAGATTTTTCCTATAATTTGCATTCATGTGCTCTATGTCTATACTTTTGACAATTGTAGCAATGTCCCTCAAATCTAGGTGCAGTAGATCTATTTCTAACCATTGATCTACATTCATGTTCTTGATGAATTCGTTTCTTACAATTAAAACATTTACCAGCAAACTTAGGTTTAGGGTTTTTCTTACCAATCTTGCTTCGGCAAATGTTTTTTGCGTGTTCTATTTTACCACAATGATAACATGTTGGCTTGCTTTTTTATTTTTCATTTCTTTTCTCTCCACTCTTGGATGATTCTCCTTCTTCAGTAGATGAATGGTGCTTGATATGTCCTAATCCAAAGGTATCACTAGATGACCTTGGTTATCTCATTAGTTCTTCAAAATATCTTATAGCTTCACTAGGTTTGTTCATCCTTTCTAAGAGTTCCTTATCAGATCTTAACACATTCCCCAATTGGTCACATCATGATCTCAAATTTGCTATCTCCATGTCTTTGTTGTTTAGTTTTTGATTTGCAAGTGGCAATTGATTCATCATGTCCAATTGTGTGTTGTAAGATTTTGTACATTAGATGATCTTTCTTCAAGTCTAATAGCCATTTGTCTTTTGTTTTCATCTGCCATAACTTTGTCTTCTTTAGCTTTCTTCTTCTATTTGGTCACCTCACATAGTCTTACTAATTGGATTTCATGTTCTTTCTTTAGTCCTTTGACTTCTTCATTCAAAGTTTTATTCTTTTGTAATAAATCTTCAATAGTTGCATCACTTTCACTAGAATTTCCATTGTCAAACAATCCTTTGGTATCAACTTCTTAATAAAGTGTGTCATTCTACTAAATAGCCATATTCTTTATCTTCCTTACAGATTTTCTTAGGTCCTCTCTTGCTGTTTCAAGTTGCTATAGTATGAGCTAGATGTCTATCATCTGATTGTTAATAATCTTTCCCAATTTGTAAGCTTCCATCTTCAAAATCTCAACTCTCAAGTGTTTAAACGCTTTTTAAGAGAACTAGGCTTTGATACTAATTGTTGTAATTCTATTGGGAAACTAAGATACTATGGGGACAAGGGTGAATCAGGATCACTGGAACTTTTAACCTTCAAATTAACTTGACTACATTCACCATATAATCCATCTCATATCTAGATCATGCATAACACAACTTTAATACTTCAAATACTAAAATAGATCTAACTATGTATCACATCCATCAATATGAAAAGTAAACACATAACAAAAGAGATTTTGGTTACCCAAAAACCCTCTAAGGTGAAGATAAAACTGGGGTGGGGATGACACCCAAAAATCTTCACTACTGCAGTAACAAAGTTCACTTGTTAGGGCTACAAATTTGATCACTTTTTATGATCTACCATGTGAGGGGTTTGTGTTGTTAAGAGCTTTACTAGACTATTGGGTCTACCTTAATTAAATAATTTAAAACTCACAAGGAAGTAAGTGCTCTATTAAGAGATTTACATAGGCTTGTTAGGACCACTTTGTTAAGAGTTTTACCTTGATTCACTTGCCAAAATGATTTAGTACTTGATCCTTTGGTCTACACTTACAATCTGATTACAAATCTTCTCTTTCATTTCTCTGATATGATCTTCTATCTAATATATCTTTACCCTACTCTTCACTACTTTACTTAGTCACTAAAATATATTACTTCACAATTTCGTTTGTAGCCTCCAAAACCTAACTCCTTCACATATTATTTCATAATACTTTGCTTCCTCCTAAAATAGGGTTTGGATATGCCCTTATAAAGACATCTATAGAGTCTTCGAAAATTAGATTAACGGTCTGTATGTTTCCTTTTTAGCCTCTTCATCTAATTGGTTATCTCTCCTTCACAGGTATCGATGATCCATGTCAAAATGCATGACAACCTCTGTAACAAACTCTACAATCATTAAATGTTATTTACATGTCAGCTCAAAATGATTTGCCTCAAATTTTGTGTCGTTTTGAATATTCTTGTTAACATTGTGTTACTCAGTACAAATTACATCTGATGCTCAGTCATATATGTTCTCCTTGCTGATACTCAACCTCAACTAACTCGACAACTTCTATATGACTCAATATTTATTGAACTTAGCTTGCATAGGAATACACAACAATCAAAGACTTGATTGTCTCCTATATATCTCAACATGTACAAGATTATTTACAAGTCTTTACAAATACATGAATCGACCTATGTGGAGTAACTCGGTCACAGTGATGACTGACTAACTCTACCTAATATATGACTAAGTGTTTTACACAAATAGACAACAAAACTAGAGAGATCAATGATATACACTCTTCTTTTTGTTCCTACTTTGGTTTTAGTCTTCCATGTTCGATTGATCAACTCTTTGGGCTTTTGGTATTTCATGCCATCTGTATCTTTGAGTTTAGTTGTTTTCTTGTGTGCCTCCTAATTTGAGTAGTGTCTTATAAGAGCACTCATGCAGATTATAGTCTTCTCCACCTAGTCGTGTTCTATTTTAGTGGAGGTTCTTTAGATCAACAGTTACTTTTGACATTATCTCTATATTTTCTACATGCTTGTTCTTCATGATAATATTTTGTTCCTATCTTTTGGGGCATTCCCTACTTTGGAGGCTTCTTTAGTCCTTCACTAGTTCTTTTCAACATTATTTCTTCTATCTCTTTTTGGAGTAGGGTTTTTCCCATGTGGTTTTCTCTTTTTCTCCTCTTTTTAGAGATTTGTTTGTGCTTGGGTACCTCATTAGGCCTTTGTTGCTAAGACCCAAGTTTACTTTGAGTACTAGTTTCTAGGTTTTTTAGCTACTCCCTAAGTTTATCTTAAGGGGGGCATTAGAGTAATAAAGTATTTTCTTATTAATTAAATCATATTGATTTAATTATTAAGTCACTTATTATCTCTAGTTTACTTAAGATAAACTTTGGACATATAATAATTAATTCTTTTATTAATTATTGTCATGCAGCCTAGGTTAGTCACCTATTGGGGTTTTGACCTCCTTTTATAAGGATTGATCTCTTTGTAATTTATTCATTCAATACAATTGCAATTTATCTTTTGTGCATCAAGAATTTTTCCTCTTCTGTGAATTTGTGAATTCAAGCCTCCATACTTTTGCTTCTCTCTTTTTGTGATAGGTGTTTGCATGCAGTGATTCTTGGGAGTTGTGGGGTTGAGATTTTATCAACTTTAACAAGAATCAACTTCAATAATTAGCTTCTTTATACCTAAATTTTGGCTTACAATTAATCCCTCAATCAAAGCTTCTAGTTTTGCTAAATTATTTGGAAGAGTACCTAATGGTTTAGCTCTTTTAAATAAACATATTCCTTGATCTAAGTGTATAATACAACCTAAACATGATGCTCCTGGGTTTCCTCTAGAGCCCCATTACAATTTAGTTTATACCATCCAATAGTTGAAGGTTTCCATTTTCATTGTATCCCTTTTAACTTATTCACTTTGGGATATAGTAAAGGAGGATTGATAAGGTTAGACCAATTTTTGTATATCAAGATTAAAGGTATATCAATTTTTTCCCATTGTAGTTTTAAGTTTATACTTTTCTCATATCCTAACTTGACTTTATAGTTGTCATCCTTAGAGGCTCTTTAATTTATCCTTCCTATCCTTATGATTAGTTTGTTTGCTAATAAGGAATTGATGAAAGATCTTTTTTTTATTCATTTGATAGTGGAGTGTTATTTAAGGATTTCCATTACCATCCCCTAGAATGATTATTGTTGGTTTTAATCTTATAATTTCTAAGATGTTTGCCCCAAATTCTAATTGTTTATTGGTGGATTTTCTTTTTTTGGGGAGGGTAATTTGTCCCATGAATCTTCCTAGATTAAGGCTACTTGACTTGTATTTATATTCCAAGTCAGGTTTTGTTTGAGATTAGTGGACAACATTGCATCATAAAGTTCCAAATTCTTGATCCTTTAGGAGGATTGATAGTTCTAAACAAGGATAATGGGTTATCATTGTTTAGGTATTTATGATATAAAATTTTAGCCCATTTGCCATTATTTTCCTTAGATATTCTCCAAATCAATTTATCTCCCAACACTTCATTTTGCCAACTAATTTTTTTTTATACCTAGCCCTCCAAATTCCTTAGGTTTACAAATGTTATCCCATTTGATTTTTTCTTTTCTTCAGTTCCTCGCTAGAAGAAATTCTTGAGTTCAGAGTCTAACTTTCTTTTATCCCTTTAGGTAATGGAATGCAAGACGTATAGAAGGTGGGAATTGTTGCCTTAGATTTTGTCACCACAAAATGTAGGTAACAAAAAAATTTCAAGCTAGTTTTGTGTCTCTCTAAGTTTAATTTGATATCTAATTGCTTAATGTTGATCGATCAATCAATTTCAATTCATATATCAAATTGTTTTACTGAAGGCTTTCGTCAAGTCTTTTTGTTTTTGTTTTTGTCGAGCTTTTGCTTGATTTTTGAGGCCTTCATTATCTTTTTCTTTTATTTTGAGTTTGCGTTTGTTGGTTTTTAGTCCTTTAGTTTTGCTTATGTCATGACTTTCATTTTTCCCTTCGATTCAGTCTAGCCTATAGCGTAATCAGAGTTTTTAGTCAAGAGATATGGTCATTTTAGAGCCTCAAAAGTGGACCTTTTTGATGCAACAACATGAACTAAACATATCATGTTATATTCTTAATTTGATATTCACTTTTTGAAAAATATAACTTAAATTCACTTAATGTTATGTTTTTAGGTTACTTTATCATTTAAATTTTCTTTAAATTTTCACTTCACTAACTATAGTGCACTTTATGTTATAATTTTAAGTTGAGTTACTTTTTGATTTTTCACTTAAAGTCACTATATAAACTATATAGTTTCAATTTAATTTTTGATATTTAAATCAAATGCTCATTTAAATGATATTTATCTATTATATTTTTAATATGATATATAAATATTGTTTATGATCCATTAAAATAACATTTTAATGAAATTAAATTGATATATATTTGTTAAATGACTTTAAGTTATCAAAAGTGGACATTTTACATGTCACTGCATATAAAGTTCAACTTATAAGCATAACACTATCAAAAGTGGACCTTTTTGGTGTCATTACATCAAAAGGTGAGTTTTTATGTCATTGCATAAAAAACATGAGATGTCACTTAAAATAAACAATCCTCTTCAAAAGGTCCAATTTTGAACATATGCATGTTTTAAAACGTGTTATGCTCTCCAAAAGGTGTAATTTTCTTTGTTGAGAGTTTTTTAAAACATGCATATAACCCCAAAATATTTGATTTTGACCAAAAGCATATTTTAAAACATGCATATCACCTTAAAAGGTCCGATTTTGGAAGAACACATGCATTTGCTCTCCAAGAACCCGATTTTGTTCATTGTGAGAGATTTACTTGGTGGATTTGCATGAGATCTTTCCCATTAAGGTCTTTTTTGCTTGGCAATAGATTTTCTAACATCAAAAATGTATTTATCTTGCTAAAAAATCTTTTTTAAAACTCCTTCCAAGGGCATGTTTCTGGAAAAATCTTTAAATAAATCTATTTTAGAGTGATTTAAATCACGCTTTTGCAAGGACAAGGGGCATTTTGGCATATTCAATCATAGGAAATACATCAAGGAGCATGTTTTTGCATTTGGAAGTGAAAAATGACTCATATTATGTCTTTTATGAATCACGTTTTTGCTAAAAATGCCCAGAAAATTAGGGTTTTCATCCACTTTTTTACATTTTGAAGTCACTTTTTTTCATCTGGATTCATGTATATTCATTTGGGAAAGTCATTTTTGCATTCACAAGTCAAAAATTACTCAAAAACATGCATTTTTTGGCCATGTTTTTGCAAAAACGGTGCAAATTTTTGCATAAAAAGTCATGTTTTTACTCAAAAAATGACATTCTAGCCCATACATTTGGGTCAAGAGGGGTCAATTTTTAGTTTTAATGCATGCTATTGTCTTTGGAGACCATATTTTTGGCCTTCTCATGTCAACTTCGACCATTGAAAGTCCATTACATGCAAGTGTGGAACAAGTCAAAAAATTGTTTGAAAATTTGGATTTGAGGGAGAATTGGTCTTCGAGTCTATAAAACTTGCTATTTTCACTCTTTAACCTCCAAGTAAGTGGACATTTTGAAAATTTCTCATCAATTCATGCTTATCTTGATATTTCCATGCATAGTATGGCTTGTTATTGCACACTTGTCCATATATATGCCATGAAATGTGCATTTTGCCTTTAAAAATGATGAAAACTCTCATTTTCACACTTTTGGAATTTCCTCAAATTTCAAATTCGAATTTTCATGTTGAAGTGCTTTCCTTGTTCACATGTTTAGGTCATTTGCCAAAGGCACGTCTTTCTTTTGAGCTATTGTATTTTGTGCTTGCTTTCCAGTTTTCTCCACTTTGGAGAAGTTTCAACTTTTTTTCCAACAAGTTGTTGTTTCACTTCATGTGAAAGCATCATCATGTTTCACTTCCATCTTCCATGTCACAACACTTCACATCTCATATGACAAATGAGATTAAATGTTTTTCATCTCATTCACGATCTTCACATGCATGTAATTCCATTTTCTGCTTCCATTTTTACTCATCTCACTTTTTGCATGCACTCGCACGATATGATTACATGAAAAACCTTACATGCAATTGCATCTAAATGGTCCAATTTTAATTAAAAGTTAATTTTTGAAAAGTCAAAAATATGTCATTTTCATCTTCCATGTACTTTGACTTCCCCTTTTCACCAAAGATGACTATAAAGTTCACTTCGCATCAAGTTACATTGCATTTCCATCTTTCCGTATGCACTTACACCTCCATGAGCAAATACATGCTTTTCCATTTTTTCACACATTTCCATGCTTTGCACCTCATCTTCCATTCACACTTATATGTAAAAGCTCATCCACCATCCACCTTCGCATTCCATCTCATCCTTCATCCCTTGTTGCATGTTGCACTTACATGTAATCATTTTTCATGCAATAATGTCTTGAAAACCCTTAGTCACATTTTGAAAATCAATAATCTCCATTTGCACGTATTCCCATGCACCAAACACTTTACTTTAAAAAAAGAGAGTTAAAGGTGTTGATGTAAAGTTATGCCGAGTTTACATTCAAGCATCATCAAGAAGGTTTTCAAAGTGTCAGAGAATCCAAAATGTGTTAATCTACAAAGAAGAATTCACGACAACTTGAGCGAGAAAAGCTTGATCACATAAAGTTTTCAAATGACAATGAACAATCAGCAAATAGAGTCAAGCTATCAAAAAACACTGTGATTATCAAGGTGAATGCACTGGCACAAAATACAAGAACTCCCAATCCTATTATCATCTAGGATAGCATCACCAAGTATAAGGTCTTTCAAGATAATTCCTAGGATTGTTTGAATTCTCTTCCGTCTTTCTTCTCCTTCTTCTTCTTCTTTTATGTTTGTAATTGAAGAGGATGTATTACATGAAGCTGTGTAATTACATGTAATATGACTTATGTGTGTAATTACATGTAATGCGAGTTGCACGTGCAGTTTTATGTAACCCAATAATTTCTCTCATTAGTCATACTAGGTTAAAGTTGGTTGAGTTGCTCTCACTTTTTCCTCCACATTTTTCTCAACTCGTGCCTATATAAAGGAGTGCCCCTTCATTTATAATCATCTTTATCCTTATGCAAGAGAGCTCTAGAGAAATTATGCTAGCAAAACTTTGTTTCTGTAGCACTATTTTGAAAGAAAACTGAATACAAAGAAGCATTTGAGACTTAACTTTGATTAAGTGAGATTGTTACCTGTATGAGTAATAAGCATTGTCTATAATTCATCTAAGTTATCTTTGATTCATGTTATCTCGTGTTCTTGGTAATTGTATCTTGTGAATTGAATATAAAAGAGTTCATAAGTAATTGGAGCCAGAGCTTTGAACAAGAGTACTTGTGGAAGTGTATAGCTAGAAGCTTTGTTTGTAGCTTATACTTCTTTCTTAATTCGCAAAATAGTTATATTATTCTTACTTTTAGGAGTCTTCATGCCCTAATTTTAAAGCTTTTCCATATAGAAGTACGACCAGACTTAGAGCCAAACCAATACATTTTCAACTAGTCTTTGAGTTGGTGAAGGTTTATTAGTATCACTATTTCCAGGTCTTGATAGAAGTGTAGTTAAAGATTCACCTTGCCTATTACTCACTCCACGAGTAAGTGGATTCTTTCTTGAAAGATAAGAAGAAAGGATATTGGTAACACTCAATTTATAAAATCTCTTGACTTCTTTCTTACCTTGTAGGAATGATGAGAAGGGGGAGCCTTCTCTTTAAGGTATGAGAGACTCTGTCTCACACGGTATGGCTAGTCATCCTATTTTGTGATTGGATTTTTACCCAAAACTATCAGTTGCAAAAGATCCACCCAACAGGAATGACTAACTCATGGACTAATTTGATCATAGTCGCTCATTCTTTTTTAGTCGACCATATTCCCTTCCAGCCATTTATGGACTTATCAACTTTCTCTAAAATTGTTTCCCAAGCTTTCCCATCAATAACTCCTTTTTCTAATTAAATCCCAAGATATTTGCAAGGGAATGTGCCTTTTTTATATCCCTTTAAATTACATATTTCTCTTTCTATTTTCTCATTTGTATTAATGAAAAATATTTTTGATTTATTTTCATTATCTATTTGACCAAAGGCTTTCATACATTATTTAATTAACTAATTATAGTTCAAGACTACTTGAAAGTGATCAGTATGGACCAAGCTTCTATGTCTACCGAGTGTATGATGATGCCAAGGATTGACAATAGATGTCGAGTATCAGAACCTCATTGAGTCAATCTTCAGAACTTGAGTATCTTCATGTGGGCCAACTTTGTAATATTTGTGTTAACTTGTAACATGGCCGACTTTGTAATTATGTAATTTGGATTGGTATATATATGTAATGAATTGTACCATATCATTTTGAATGAGAGTGAATGCATGAATGAAATGTGAATATGGATGCAAAAAGTTCAAGTTATGAATGCAACAGAAGAAAAGTGAATTGTAAAGGCCATAACAACATAAGGAGCAGCACAGATATATCTATCATAGAAAGGTGATCAATACACAAAGGATTCTCTTTCAGCAAACCCAGTTACAAATTAGAGAACTTCTACTGCTTCATCCTAATAGGTGAACTAGTCAAAATCCTTTAACAAGGTAGACCTAATAGTCTTTCATAAATATCTTTACCAAGTGCACATTTCATTGTATTTTTGTAAATCATCTCACAAGGTGGATCTTGCAGTCCTAATTGCTCCTAATAGTTCAGATCATTAGAAGTGATCAATGTAAGCCTTGACAAGAAAATTTTATGCTACAATACTAAAGTTTGTGGGTATCATCCCCACCGTAGTTTTAGTTTCTATTTGGAAGGTTTCTAGGTCACCAAATCTTTGTGTCAATGTGTTATGGATGCTTTCATGTTTTTAGTTTCTCATGCATGCAATTAGATCAGTTGTGATGAATTAAGTGCTAATTGAATTATTGGATTAAGAATTGAAAGTGTTAAAGTTTTAGAAGTTACTGATTCACCCCTCCCCTCTTAGTAACTTAGTTTAGTCTTGAATATTTCCAACAATTGGTATCAGAGCTTTGCGGTTCTTAGGAAAAATTTTAACAACGTGAGCAAAGATCAAGGATATGGAGATACTCAGACTTGACAAAGCCATTGATATTGAAAAGTTGGATCTAGAAATGGCCATTGCCCAACTCAAGAAAGCTAAGGAGCAACATTCCCAATCCTTGAAAAGAATAAAGGAACTTGCAAATCAAATGAGTGATCATCTCTACATTGAAGAAAGAATTGAAGACTTTCACCCTTCAAGTAGCTCAGATGAAGCAAATGATGATATCAAAGAACTCCTAGAGAAGAATGGTTCTTTATAAGAAGAAGTAAGAAAGCTAAGAAGAGAACAAGAGATTTAGTCAGTAAGGTTATGTGAAGTCTTGGAACAAAGAAACAAGATAAAATAAGAGATAGATGGAAAAAATAATGAAATTTAGAACCACTCCCTTCAACAAGTAGACCTTATTGATCATCTTTCCAATGTAAATGAGGAAATCATGAGCCTAAGATTTGAAAATGAAAGAATGAGGAATGATCTAAATTCTAAAAGGAAAATCAATGAAAGAATGAAAAATGATCTGAAATCTAAAAGAAAAATCAACCAAAGATTGAGGAATGATCTAAACTCCGAGAAGAAAATCAATGAGAGAATGATGAAATCTCAAGTAGGCATGAATCAACTAAATGAGCAAAACCTCCTTAGGTAAAAAGGAAAATCAGGAATTGGATACAAAAAAGAAGGTGAGTCCTCCAAACAAGGTGCTCAAAAGAATCAAAGATCTACTTGTAATCACTGTGGTAAGATAGTTCATGCATCAAATAAATGTTGGAGCAATGGAAAAGAAAAATTCAATGGAAAATGCTACAATTGCAATCAGCATGGTCATAGGGCTAATGAATGTAAAGAGAAACCAAGATTTGAAGGAAACTATCATAAATGTAAGAAACATGGACACAAGGCATCAGAATGAAAAACCAAGACATTAAATCTTGTAGAGGAAATTGTGAAAGCAATATTTGGTCAGGGCTACAATACCTGGTGTAGATGTCACTATTGTAGAGAATTTGGACACATCGGTATGAATTGTGTTAAACATCACCTAAGAAAAAGAGATGCTACTAAAAGATGTTTTATTTGTACAAAACTTGGTCATCTTGCCAAGAATTGTATGACTATTGGTAGAATTGAAGATGAGAAGAAGGCAAAAGCTGATAACATCTGAAAGAATATGAGACAACAATGGATTCCTAAGTCTACCGAGGATACTAGTCCAAGGAATTATGGTCAAGTCACTCAAGAATTGGGTGACTCTACCATTTCTAATTAAGTTCTCAAAGGAATAACTTTAACTAGGCTATCAAATAAGACATCTAAATTAGTTCCAGTTGAAAGGTGATAAAGATCCAAATCTATATACAAGATACAAAGGGATCACTAAGCAAGATTAGTATTAGTTATTACCGAGTTACCTTCTATACCGAGTAAGGTCAGGTCATAGACTCTACCAAGCAAGTTTGGGAGTAATATAAACACCTATGGTTACCAATTTGTAAAGATGTCACTGAGTATTCAATGCCATGTAGTGGATGATAGTCTGTCAACATATCTACTTTCGTACCAAGCATTAATGGCAAAATTTCATCAAAAAGCATGGAATCAAATTCATTTCTTACCATGAATTTTCAAGTGCTATTATCAAGAGTGATTTTTAGTGCGATCAAAGTGACTTGAGTGAACTTCTTACAAATTTTTTTCAAAGTTCTCTTAATCTACCAAGCGAAAATGGCATCTAGCAACATCAAGGTCAAGCGAGGATCTGACATGTTGGTTCAAGAAGTTGAATGGAAAGCATCAGATTTCAAACTCACTCCTTGAGCAAACCATTGACTACATCAAGTATGGAGACAACTTTAGCAAGTTTGATTGTGACTACTAGTGATACATCAAATGTCCAATCACTGTTTTTCCCAACTCAGCTCAACACATCACTGACAAAAGTGACTTCCACTTCATCCACTGAATTTTAGACTCCTTCTTCATCTACCAAGTTAAGTACTTTAGTTTTGACTTCTCCAATTTTGACTTCTTTAGTTTTGAGTACATCAATGGTAAGCTCTCCAATTTTGACTACTTCAGTTTTGAGTACTACAATTTTGACTTCATCAATTTTGGATTCTTCAAATATTTCTGTAAGTATTCTATCATTTAGTACAATATCAATTTTTACTGCAAGCCCAAGTATGTCTACTGTTGTTTCCACTCCAGGTAGAAAAGCAATAAATGCAAGGACAGTTGAGCCTAAGGTTCAACCAAGCACAAAATTTTTGGGTAAAGGAAAAGAGATAGAGGAAGACATAGATTTAGATGAGGAAATAGTAATCCCCAATTGGGATATCTACAAGCTCACTCCAAAAAAAATGTAGAGATTTGGTGAACTCCTCCAGAAAAAGGCTAAACAACAAAGATTAAGAGAGGAAAGAGATAAAGAGTATAAGATAATTGAAGATTCCAAGAACATTTTGATCGAGGCAATAGGAATTGAGGTTGATTCTTCTTAACCTATTTTATATTAGCTAGCAGAAGCAATCCATAAATTTAATGAGGACACCGATGGACAAGATAAGCTAATTGAAAAGACTAAAAAAAAATTTAATAATAAAGTGTTGGAGCACATTGCTCAGCAAATAGCCATTTATCAAGTTGAGCTTTCTACAATTTTGGTCAATCTTGAGGCATCCTGTTCAAATGTGTCATCACTTTTTGGGAAACTATGTGATGTCTCTGAATATACAAAGGAAACAAAGGAAAAATTGTCCAAAATAGATGTAGATCTAAAGGCTAGTGCTCAGAAGTTGCAACTTGACCCTAGTTCAAGCTCTGCACATTTTAAGAAGATCAGATCTTTGTCAGACATGCAAGCTGAATTGCTAAGAGAAGAAGCAAGTATCTGATCAACATTGATTGACATACAAAATATGATCCTTCCAATCATGGATGCAATGCAAAAACATATTGTATATTAAAAAACTCTAATCCATGATAATAAATTCTCTATTGTAGACCATATGATTGAACTATTAGTAGAGGTACAAATTGCACTACATACATGTAAGGTCTTGCAAGAAAATTGGGATAAAACCTTGGCAATCACTGTCAAGGCACATTCTGAATTCTTATCCCATTTTGGTGTTTCTATGTAAATAAGTTAAAATAAATCTTTGGCATTATTGTCAAAAAGGGGGAGAAAAGTTACATTGGAGAAAGCCATATGTTATGGGGAAGTAAGGCATGTACATAGAAAGACACATAGTATGGGGGAGAAATATGCTATGGTGGAGAACTTGTATCACTAAGACATGCTATATATAGAAAATGATGCATAGTATAGTGTATATACCTTACAAAGATCAATTTTGAAAAATCTAAAAAATATATAGTATACTCTACCGAGCTAGTATCATGTGGTGATGGATACAAGGTATTCAATTTTGGCTAATAAGTGTTTTTGTCACTAATGCCAAAGGGGGAGATTGTTGACATATTAGTCAAGTCTTTTATTAGTGACACACACTTATTTAGATTGTATATAGCCACTGAGTTCATTGTTCAGTTCTTAGTGTTTGCCATGTAATTTAGTAGCCACCAAGTTCTTTAGTTGCTACCGAGTCCTTTGGACAGATCCCAATAGTTACTAAGCAAATTTAGTTAGTGTGAAGTCCAACAGTTTAAACTATGCATTTTAGTATACATTGAGTTTATCAATGGTTATCAAGTATTACAATGTCTACCGAGTTCATAGTTCATGTGATGTGAAGCTAGTGTTAACTGAGCTACTTTATGCTAACCAAGTGATTCAGTGTTTGTCGAGTTGCACAATATCTACCAAGTCAACAGTGCAGACTGAGTTCAAGACTACTTGAAAGTGATCAGTATGGATTGAGCTTCTACATCTACCAAGTGCATGATAATGTCAAGCGTTGATAGTGGATCTTATGTATCAGAACCTCACCGAGTTAATCTTTAAAACCCGAGTATCTTTATGTAGGCTGACTTTGTAATATTTGTGTTAATTTGTAACATTGTTGACATTGTAATTATGTAATTTGGATTGATATATATATATATATGTAATGAATTGTACCATATCATTGCGAATGAGAGTGATTGCATGAATGAAATGTGAATGTGGATGCGAAAAGTTCAAGTTATGAATGCAGCAGAAGAAGAGCGAATTGTAAAGGCCATAACAACATAAGGAGTAGCAGAGATATATCTATCATAGAAAGGTGATCAGTACACAAAGGAATCTCTTTCAGCAAACCCAGTTGCAAATCATAGATCTACTACTACTTCATCCTAATAGGTGAATTAGATAAAATCCTTTAACAAGGTGGGCCTAATAGTCTTTCATAAATCTCTTTACCAAGTGCATACTTCATTGTATGTTTGTAAATCCTCTCACAAGGTGGACCTAGAAGTCCTAATTGCTCCTAATAGGGAAAATCATTAGAAGTGATCAATGTAAGCCTTAACAGGCCAATTTTATGCTACAGTACTAAAGTTTGTGGGTATAATCCCCACCATAGTTTTACTTTCTATTTGGAAGGTTTCTGGGTCACCAAATCTTGTGTCAATGTTTTATGGATGCTTTCATGTTTTTAGTTTCTCATGCATGTAATTAGATCAGTTGTGATGAATTAAGTGTTGATTGAATTATTGGATTAAGAATTGAAAGTGTTAAAGTTTTAGAAGTTATTGATTCACCCCTCCCCTCTCAGTAACTTAGCTTAGTCTTGAATATTTCCAACAATCGGTATCAGAGCTTTGTGGTTCTTAGGAGAAAGTTTAACAACTTGAGAAAAGATCAAGGATATGGAGATATTTAGACTTGACAAAGCCATTGATAATGAAAAGTTGGATCTAGAAATGGCCATTGCCCAACTCAAGAAAGTTAAGGAGAAATGTTCCCAATCCCTGAAAAGAAGAAAGGAACTTGCAAATCAAATGAATGATCATCTCTACATTGAAGAAAGAAATGAATACTTTCACTCTTCAAGAAGCTTAGATGAAGAAAATAATTCAATCAAAGAACTCCTAGAGAAGAATGGTTCTTTATAAGAAGAAGTAAGAAAGCTAAGAAGAGAACAAGAGATTTAGTCAGTAAGGTTATGTGAAGTCTTGGAACAGAGAAACAAGATAAAAGAAGAGATAGATGGAAGGAACAATGAAATTTAGAACCAATCCCTTCAACAAGAAGACTTTATTAATCATCTCTCCAATGTAAATAAGGAAATCATGAGCCTAAGATTGGAAAATGAAGGAATGAGAAATGATCTAAATTCTGAAAGGCAAATCAATGAAAGAATGAAAAATGATCTAGAAAATCTGAAAGAAAAATCAATCAAAGATTGAGGAATGATCTAAACTCTAAGAAGCAAATCAATGAGAGAATGATGAAATCTCAAGTAGACATGAATCAATTGAATGAGAAAAACCTCTATAGGCAAAAAAAGAAAAGCAGGAATTGGATATAAAGAAAAAGGTGAGTCCTCCAAACAAGGTGCTCAAAAGAAACAAAGATCTACTTGTAATCATTGTGGTAAGATAGGTCATAAATCAAACAAATGTTGAAGCAATGGAAAATGATACAATTGCAATCAGCATGGTCATAGGGCTAATGAATGCAAAGAGAAACCAAGATTTGAAGGCAACTATCATAAATGTAAGAAACATGGAAACGAGGCATCATAATGCAAAACCACAACATTAAATCTTGTAGAGAAAATTGTGAAAGCAATATTTGGTTAGGGCTACAATACCTGGTGTAGATGTCACTACTATGGAGAATTTGGACACATCTGTATGAATTGTGTTAAACATCACTTGAGAAAAAGAGATACTACCAAAAGATGTTTCATTTGTATAGAACTTGGTCATCTTGCCAAGAATTGTATGAATACTAGTAGAATTTAAGATGAGAAGGAAAAAGTTGATAACCTCCAAAAGCATATGAGACAACAATGGATTCCTAAGTCTACCAAGGATATTAGTCCAAGCAATGATGGTCAAGTCACTCAAGAATTGGGCGACTCTACCATTTCTAATTAAGTTCTCAAAGGAATAACTTTAACTAGGCTATCAAAGAAGACATTTGAATTAGTTCTAGTTGAAAGGTGAAAAAGATCCAAATCTATATACAAGATAAAAAGGGATCACTAAGAAAGATCAGTATCAATTATTACCGAGTTACCTTCTCTATCGAGTAAGGTTAGGTCATAGACTCTACTGAGCAAGGTTGGGAGTAATATAGACACCTATGGTTACCGATTCATAAAGATGTCATCAAGTATTCAATGCCATGCAGTGGATGACAGTCTGTCAACATGTCTAATTTTGTACCAAGCATTAATGGAAAAATTTCATCAAAAGGCATGGAATCAAATTCATTTCTTACCGTGAATTTTCAAGTGCTATTGTGAAGAGTGATTTTAGTGTGATCAAACTGACTTGAGTGAATTTCCTACAATTTTTTTCCAAAATTCTCTCAATTTATCAAGTGAAAATGACATCCAGCAGTAGCAAGGTCAAGCGAGGATCTAACATGTTGGTTCAAGGAGTTGAATAGAAAGCATCAGATTTCAAACTCACTCCCTGAGTAAACGATTGACTTCATCAAGTATGGAGATAGCTTCAGCAAGTTTGATTGTGACTAATAGTGATACATCAAATGTCCAATCACTCTTTTTCACAACTTAGCTCAGCAAATCACTGACAAAAGTGACTTCCACTTCATCCACCAAGCTGCAAACTCCTTCTTCATCTACGAAGTTAAGTACTTCATTTTTTACTTCTCCAATTTTCACTTCTTCAGTTTTGAGTAAATTAGTGGTAAGCTCTCCAATTTTGACTACTTTAGTTTTAAGTACTACGATTTTGACTTCATCAATTTTGGATTCTTCAAATATTTCTGTAAGTATTCTATCAGTTACTACAGTATCAATTTTTACTGCAAGCCCAAGTATGTCTACTATTGTTTCCACTCTGGGTACAAAAGCAATAAGAGCAAGGACAGTTGAGCCTAAGGTTCAACCGAGCACAAAAATTTTGGGTAAAGGAAAAGAGATAGAGGAAGACATAGATTTAGATGAGGAAATAGTAATCCCTAATTGAGATATCTACAAGCTCACTCCAGACCAAATGTAGACATTTGGTGAACTCCTCCATAAAAAGGCTAAATAGCAAAGATTAAGAGAGGAAAGAGATAAAGAGTATAAGATAATTGAAGATGCCAACAATATTTTTACCGAGGCAATAGGAATTAAGGTTGATTCTTCTCAACCTATTTTATATTAGCTAGTAGAAGCAATCCATAAATTCAATGAGGACACCGATGGACAAGATAAGCTAGTTGAAAAGGCTAAAAAGAAATTTAATAATAAAGTGTTGGAGCACATTGCTCAGCAAATATCCATTTATCAAGTTGAGCTTTCTACAATTTTGGTCAATCTTGAGGCGTCCTGTTCAAATGTGTCATCACTTTTTGGGAAACTATGTGATGTCTCTAAATATACAAAGGAAATAAAGGACAAATTGTCTGAAATAGATATAGATCTAAAGGCTAGTGCTCAAAAGCTGCAACTTGAGCCTAGTTCAAGCTCTGCACATTTCAAGAAGATCATATTTTTGTCAAACATGCAAGCTGAATTGCTAAGAGAAGAAGCAAGGATCTGATCAACATTGATTGACATACAAAATATGATCCTTCCAATCATGGATGTAATGTAGAAACATATTATATATTCAAAAACTTTGATCCATGATAATAACTTCTCTATTGTGGACCATATGATTGAACTATCAACAGAGGTACTGTAGACATTTAAAATCATCCTAAACACTACATTAATTTATTTAATATTTCCCTTGAAATTATAATTATTTATTTATTAATTAATTATATTGGTCATATTCTTCTACTTATTTAATTAAATAAGTTCACTTTCCTAAGGTATTTAAATTTAATGTAAATACTTTCATACCTAATATGTTAAATTTATTTAATACACGATCCTCCATAAATCCCCTTTTAAATAAATTTTATTTATTCAATTCCCTCCACCTCCATTAAATTATTTAATCCTATGATTAAATTAAATACTATTTACTTTAGTCTTAAACCTATCTTAAAACCTAGTCTACACCCATCACTCTCATCCTTCTAAGCCTACCCACTACTTAAACCCACTTATTTATGTTAAACACCTTGCAAAACACTTTTTAGCTCCTAAGTATTTTCTCACACACGTGTGAGAAACTCTTGATCCAATAAAGCTTCCATTTTATTATTTTATTCTTACGCCTCTTACATCTCTTACACATTTGTCCCTATTTCCTTTCTCCTAGATTCCTTTAGCCATCAATTTCATCCAAAAGGCTTTTGTTGACCTTTCCATGGCTTGTCTCCTTAGCCCATGTGTCTCCCTTGTGGAACCTATGTGGATGCCAAATGGGTACTACCTTCCCAAGGCCTCTTTCAGGCCTATAAATAGAGCCCTTGTCTCAAGCATTTTCCATCTCCCTCATATGCATTGTTATCATGCTAGTTTGTCATTTGAGCTTCTTAGTGATTTTCATGTTGCATACTAACCTTTGGTAGTTGATAGCTTTCATTTCATATTGCATTGTTAGATTAGTTTCTTTCTTACACTTCCACCTCCATATCCTTGAATGCTCTCAAGCGTGGTTGCTTCCATAGCCATTGTTTGAGGTGTTCTTCATTCATTTAGTATAGTTTCATTATCACACTTGCATTTTCATATCAAAAGGTTCAATATAGTTGTGTTTTGGGAGAGCACATCAACATCCCTCCAATCTAAAACACACCAACAAGGCCTCTCATGGGTGCCTTTGTTGAGTTGTTTAAGGTTGCTGGAGGACTTGGTCTTTTGGTTGTTTTGAGTTGCAAAACTCAAGCAAGTTTTTGTTAGTCTTCTTTTATTGTTGAACATTTGATATATGCATATTGGCTAACATTTGCTTGTTTTCTCTTGCTTTCAATAGGTTTAGTTTTCTTGGATACATCTTGGCATGCCCGGTGGGACCCACATCCCTATTTTTCATTAAAAATTCTATCAAAAAAATTGTAATTTGTCACCAAAACCTCGTATTTTTGTTTGCACTGAGTGCAATGTCATTTATGGACTATCGTTTACGCAGATAAATTTCTGTGTAGACCAATGTCTATGTAGATTAGTGTCTTTGCATCTGCATTTTGAACTATTCAACACTAGATATAGAGTTTTAGTGTTTGCATAGGTTATTTTGTCATCTGCATTGTGGGCAGGTTTTTAAACTAAATAAAACTAAACTGTCATCTGCATGGTATAGTTTGTCGTCTGCATCCCACAATTCTGTCATCTACGATCATAGTTCTGTCATCTTTGCCTATAGTTCTGTTGTTTGTGTTGTGCACTGAAAAAATTGTGTCATCTATGTTCTTTGGCATTTGTGACCATAAACTATTGTCTACATTTGAAAAAAGTACCAACTACAAACTGTACCTTTTTGCTTTATCTCGTCTGTGCATTTCAACATTTGTGAAATTTGTCATCTATGCCTGTCAATTGTCATATGTAATTTTTGATAGAGTTATTAAAATTTAAACACATTATTTGCTGACTGGTTGTTTGTAGGGATTCTTAACAAGTTTGCATGCAGGAAACAAGACCTTGGAATACTTAAAAACAAACCCATAGTAATTTTTATCACTTAGGAAATTTGTAGTGATTTTTATCACTTCAAGATTAAAAGACTAATGAACTTGCATGAATAACCACTTGTCTTTTGAATGCATGTTGCAAATTAACAAGTAAAATCCAAACACACTCTTGAATGTTTTACAGAAAAAATTACATCCAATCTTGAATGCCTTAAAGGAATTTACTCACATTTCATTGGAATGGATGTTTAGGTAGCAAACTCAATCTTGAATGCCCTTAAGGAATGAACAATCTTTTCATTGGAATGTATGCTTAGGGTAGCAAACACAATCTTGAATTCCTTAAGGGAAATTGACATGCTTTTCATTGGAATGTATGTTTAGGATAACAAACACACTCTTGAATGCCTAAGGTTAATGAAGCTTGTGATGAAACATTTGAATTTGGTGCTTAAAATGAATTCACACACTCTTGAATGACTTAAATGAAATTGGTTTCATTTTTAGCAATTTGTTTATGTACATGCTCAATTTACTTTTTGTTGACGAATTCACACTTTTATTTATGTTGGCGATGTTATCAAGTTGGAAAGAACAATGCATGCTTAAACACTTGTGTCTTCAAGAGTAGATTACAAAACCTAAAGCTTCATTGCGAAAGAACAAGTGTCTTTTAAACCCTGAGGCCACTTACATATTATCTCCTCTCACGCCTTCGGGTAATCTTGAGTGCACAAGAAATAAGTGATTTTGTTTTCTTTTTTTTTAGGAGGCCTACTTGGGAATTTCATTATCCCTTGGGATGACCTCAACTCTAGTGTTCTAGCGGAGTATAAGAATTAGGTGGATCAAAAAACACCTCTCTTAGAAGTAAAATCTTGTCACTCTTGGCTAAGCCCCAAAGAAATTTATACCTTTGGGAAGTGAAGGTAGAGATTTGGGTTACTGTCTCCCCTCAGCTGTGTGGCATTGTTTTCTTTCATCTATAGATTTGGGCCTCACAAACCTAGTGTATATCGAGGATGCCCCTTAGATAATCCTTGTACATCCTAGTGGTAGCCTTATTAGGATTGTTGGTGTGTTCAACATGCTTGATTGTTTAAACATTCAAAACCAACTCCAAATATTAAACAAGTGTAAAAATGAGTGACATTGCGAGCTAAACTTTCAATGACTGAAACAGTGGTAAGTGGGTTCTTTTGACTCATGATTATCTTCAGGAATTTCCATATTTGGTCTTGCATTTGAATTTGGTTGAGTCTAGTTACAACTTGTTGCAAAATTTTCGTGCTTGAAACTTGGGTTTTGTTTTGTTCTTTGCTTGACTGAAAAAGTCAAACATAAGAATTTAAAATTGTCCAAACCATTTGTCTACAAGGAAAGGAAGAACCTAGCACATGGTGATAAACAATTCTGATACGCTATCAAAGACATCTAGAAAGAAGAAGCTAAAGAATACTGTTATGATAGAATTGAATACAATGCTAAACTTTGAAATCGGTCTACCTTCCCTGGAGTGAAACCAAGATTTTTGTTCCTAGTACCTGAAGATTGAGTTAATGTATAAGTGACCACCACACCTTCATTTTCCACATCAACCCCATTTTTTCCAAACTTCTAGTCTTCCATTTGCAAAATTTCCTCTAAAGAGCTTGATCATTTGAACCTAAAAACTTTGGCATAAGAACACCTTCCAAGATCGCAATACTAGACCTTTTATCTATAAGCAAACATCTATCACTCACTCATTTAGGATCACAAGTGCATCTCCAAATAGTAAGTAATCAATTTGGTGTCCCATCTTGCCTAAAGATCACTTGACCATCTTTGATAGGAGAAATATACTTTTATCCTATAATCACACTTTTCTTGCTAAACCAAGGTCTTTTATTTACGTTTAGGTTGTTGGCCCCATTTATCACATAAGGTTCAATAGCTCTCCTTCATATCCTTCTCTTTCTTTCATAATCTTCCATTCATTGGTTTGGTCACTATTGTATGGTACATACATGATCCAACAGATTCACATTTAATCCCATGTCTCGTTTGTTGGAATCATTAAGACAACAAGAGATGGAGAATCCTTTTCCTCCATGAACAACCTCATTGGGGAATACATTTCACTCTAGTTGGACTTTGGCATGCCTAGTTTAACGTCCACACAAGAACTAGAAGATCCCTTCCACAACACAACTTTGGGAAGTAATTCACATGATGACGAAGAAGTATACCAAGAGGAAGACCCTATTGACAACAACAATATCCCTCATGATGTCCAAACATTCCTTGCAGATCCATACAATTTGGAAATGATGGAAAAATCTATTAGGGCAAACAAGACTGAGATCTTCCTAAACTTGGTTAAAGATGGTGTTAATGTCCCTACAAGTTTTGATGAGAGCACCTTGTTTAGACAGATTACGAAGGGTGGTGCTCCCATATTGCCAAACACAACCCAAGCATCTGGCAAAGGACCCACAGTGATAGCTAGTGCTATATCTACAACAAGTGGCACCATACAACTGGCATTCCAATTAAGTGTGGAACATATCCAACAAATCATTAGTGCTATGCCCAACACTACTATGCATGCTAGTATTCCACAGTTCACCTTGACAGGTCCAATTTTAGGATGCTTAAACATTGGGCAAGTGTCTACTCAATAAATGGCAATTCCAACACAACCAATGTATTCCTCTTATTTGCAAATTCCAAAAAGTATGGTGAAGACATCTATGCCAATTCCAACGACTGCATATCAATACATTGGCCAAAGTTGGAGTACTTCCACCACCTCACAACTTGAGAAGTGAATTTATGAATTCTCAACAGTCACAAATGCAACCAAACCAAGATCCAGCCCAACAGTTGCATGAACTTCAAAATTTGGTCCATACCATGAGCAACAAAGGGGTGAAAGACTTCTCTTTTGAGGAAGTTTGTCCCTTTCCCTTGATAGATCCATTAACATGATACCATTCCCACCAAACTTTGAAGTTCCTATATTCAAAAAATACATAGGAGAAACATGTCCTATCACACATCTCAAGGAATTCTTGGTTTTGTGTCAAGAAGTAGCCTATAGTGAGGATTATCTTAAGAGGCTCTTCACACGAAGTCTTGGAGGCCCTGCACTAGAGTGGCTAATTAACTTACCCAAGGGTTCCATTACTTCTTTCAACAATTTAACAAGGAAGTTTGTAGCACAATACTCTTACAAAATTGAACATCATGCCTCATTAAGTGATTTGTGCAATACCAAATAATGAAATGGTGAAATATTTGCCAACTTTCTACAACGGTGCAAGCATCTTGCTAATTGCATGCCCTATAAAATTGAGGATTCCCACCTTGTGGATATATTTATCAAAAATTTGATACTAGAAATGTCTTTCCACATGATGATGGCTAGTCTCGAAGACTTTTCCACATTAGTCAAGAGAGGCAAGAACATTGAAAATGGACTTTTAGACAAAGGTACCATTAAACATTATAGCTCATCATCCTCAAACAATGACACAAACAACAATAGAAAAACAAAATTTTGGTCCAAAAAAAAAGGTGTCATAGACAATGGTGTCATTGATGTTAAAAATGTACAAAACCTTCAAGGAGGAAACAATAACAAGAACTATCATAATCGAAACATCAACAATTCAAACCATGACAATCAGAAGACAATTTTTTCCTTGCAATAATAACAATACCAACAACAATTACAACCATGACTATGATTGCAATAAGAAGTTCACTAACTTTCATGAACCCTTGGAAGCCATATTCCAAAAGTTAGTGGATCACAATGTGATGGTATTTCTCAACACATGACCCTTTGATAAAAATAAACCCAAATCGAAATGGTATAGGGAAAATGAATATTGCAAATATCATCGCATCAAAGGACATGACACAAAAAAGTGTATAAAACTCAAAGTTTTCATCCAAAATCTTGTCAATGATGGAGAAATTAAGGTAGAAGGAGGGACATCCTCTAAAAATGCTAAACTGAAGATATTTCAAAAACCATTTCCTAATCACAACAATGACAACAACAACAATGGGAACAACAATATGAACAATTTAAATCAAGCTTCCACATCAAATGCCTTACACTATGACTATTTTACTAACCACATATCAGTATTTGAATCCTTGTGTGGTAAAATAGAAATTAAAGATATATGTGGTTTTGACTCTATGTGTGGTCACATTAAAGAGGTAGACACTCATGTGAATACCCTTGTCCTACAAGTAGCTGATTGTGATGTAACCACTCGATGGGGAAGAATTACTTTGCAAGCTGCCACTCCCAACAACACTAATCCATTAGCTCCACATGCACTTGCTACGCCATCCACCTCACAAAGACTCACTTCTCACTATGATGTGTTATCCTAGTTAGGTAAGACTCCTGCACAAATATCCATTCTAGAACTCCTCACCACCTCACCCATCCACAAAGAGATTTTGAAGGCTACTCTTTTAGAGTCTCATTTTCCTGAAAACATTAATGCCTCCCAATTCACCACCATGATTAGGTAAGACTCCTACAAAAATATCTATTCTAGAACTCCTCACCACCTCACCCATCCACAAAGAGATTTTGGAGGCTGCTCTTTTAGAGTCTCATTTTCTTGAAAACATTAATGCCTCCCAATTCACCACCATGATTGGAAACCTTGCCATACAATAACACCTTGTCTTCATAGACAAAGATTTCCAAGGTCCTAACCAACACCATAATTTTTTGCTCCACATCGAAGTCCTTATACAATGCCATAAGATAAAAAGAGTCCTTATAGATAATGGATCCAGTTTGAACCTTTGTACATTGAAGATGATTCATTTCTTGGGACTTCCAGAGGACCTCCTAGATATCAATAAAAGGATAACAATCAAAGCATATGATGAAAGAGAAAGATAATCAAAAGGAGTTATTATGTTACCACTAAAGGTTGGGCCAATTGTTATAAATACTGAATGCCATGTCCCAGACTTGGATTTTCCCTATAACATTTTGCTTGGTTGACCATGGATACACACACTCAAAGCAGTACCATCCCCATATAATCAATGCTTGAAATTTCCTCACCAAGGAGGAGAGGTCACGATTCTAGGTGATCTTATGCCTTTTGCCTTTTGTAAAAGACTAGAAGGTGCACCAACAAATTTTTGTCCTATTAGTGAGTTTGCTAAGGTTATACCTAAACCTCTCACCATAATGGAATCACCTTCCACAACAATACCAAAATTATCCAATAATGATTCCAATTCTCGCAAAGGAAAAAAAAAGTGGAAGATACTAAGGTCAATACTATAGGGAAGAAGGTTACTTTTGCTGATTTAGGAATGGGAGAGTATAAGTTTGAAAATGCCTTGTGTGTTGGACAACTACCACTCTCCCCTCATTCCTTTGGAAAACCTTCACAACTACCACCTTCTACCAACAAGGATACTATGTATGTTAACAAGATGACATTTGAACATTGGGGTTCACTTAGTGATGAACATATGGAATCCAATATCCTAGATTGGCTCTATTTTGATGGAAAAGATGAACCTATGAAATTCCCCAAAGATAAATATGTTAAGGCCCCTCCCATCATCAAAAACATGGGATATCACGATATCAGCCTTTGACCTAAAGAAGATGGAATCATACAACCCCTTGAGACTAATAGCTATCCTAAAGGATGTGGTTTGGGATCCATTAAACCCAAGGTGTCCTTTGCTGACAACTATTGTACTGTTGACCCTATTTCTGAGACTAAAGAGGATGAATTCTTTGAATTACCCTTCCAATACATTGAGGATGACCTAGATAACCATATCCATTCCATTACCATAGTTGACCTTTCATCCACCGACCTACCTCTCACCAACCCTAACATGATAGGCTGGGACCTTCAGAACACACCACTAGCTCTCAATATCTGTAACTCTGACGAAGTAGTGATGGCACTCTTTGGCCTTAAGAATCTCCAAGATTATGAACATGAGATCCAATACAATGAGGAAGCCTACTTTGGTATCCAAGTCAACTCTCTTAGGCGCAAAAGTGAAAAGGAAAATAAAAATGGAAAAATAGAAGAAACATCCTCTAGTGAAAAATCTTTTAGGGCACTTTTGGATGAAGAAAAAGATAAAATAAAGGACACATCTATTAGATTATGGTGACTGATCTTATGGCCGACATATGGCAGACATGTTGTAACCCTAAAATAGATAAAATACTTGTATAAAAGGGTTTAGGGTTAGGTATTTTTGATTATGTTGTGATGTGAAATTGGTTCTTGCAGCGGTATTGAGCTATAAGGGATTACAGATTGTAATCAAGTTGTAATCACTGGATTGTAATAAGATCAGACTTGTTGTTTGGTGGATTTAGCCTAGGGATTGGGTGAACCATGTTAAATCTTGGTGCCTTGTGTTCATTTTCTGTGTGATCTATTATTTTCTGTTATTGGTTATATTTGCATGTAGTTTTTTGTTTTTGTCCATGGTTTTATCCTGACAAGTGGTATTAGAGCGAGGTTGTCTTTCAATTATCCTTTGTAGGAAATTCTCACGGTTGAGTGGGAGCGATGGTAGATGAGGGTAAGCTGAGGGTTGATAGGTTTAATGGGTAGAACTTTTAGTTATGGAAGATGCATGCAAATGGAAGACTATCTTTATCAGAAGGATTTATGGAAGCTGTTGGAAGGAAAAGCCAAGAATCAAGGAACTATGTCAGATCCTGAATGAGATCTTTTGGATAGAAAGGCACTTGGAAGCATTTGGTTATGCTTGGCACCATCAGTGGCATTTAATATTACAAAAGCAAAGATGACAAAAGACTTGATGAAAACCCTAGCGACACTGTATGAAAAGCCCTCCGCTTCAAACAAGGTATTTCTCATGAAGCATTTGTTTAATATGAAAATGGTAGAACGTGGATCTGTTTCAGATCATTTAAATGAGTTTAATACAATTACTAGTCAGTTATCTTCTATGGATATCAATTTTGATGAAGAAATTAGGGCTCTCTTAATTTTGTGTTCTTTGCCTGAAAGCTAGAATGGCTTGGTAATGGCTGTGAGTAATTCTATTCCTGGATCTAGTACCCTAAAATATGATGATGTGATTGGTGTTGTTTTGAGTGAGAAAACTCATAGGAAATCCTCAGGTGGATCTACATCAGGAAGTGCTTTGAATGCACAAAGCAGGGGCAGAACAACTGAGAGAGGAAATAACTCTGGAAATCGTGAAAAATCAAGAGGAAAGTCAAAGGGGAAGAGCTCTCAATCAAGAGGACCGAACGACTGTTGGTACAGTGGCAAACTACATCATAAAAAGAAAGATTGCTGAAATCGAAAGAAAAATGAAGGAGATAAATCAGATGGAGACAAGGAGGCAAATGTGGTAAGTAATAAATCCAATGAGGATTCTTTGCTTTTGTCTTTAGAAAGTGTTGATGATTCATGGGTTTTAGATTCTGGTGCTTCATTTCATGCTAAACCTCATAGAGGTTATTTTATTGATTATGTCCAAGGGAATTTTGGGCTTGTTTATTTGGGGGATAATGAACCCTGTTAGATTGTTGGAAAGGGAAAAATTAAGATTAAGTTGTAGAATAGGAATCATTGGCTACTACATGAGGTAAGACATGTTCCAAGGCTGAGTAGGAATTTAATTTTAGCAGGGCAACTCGGTGATGAGGGTTGTGTAGTTACTTTTAATGATAAAAATTGAAAGGTTTCAAAAGGTTCCCTTGTAGTAGCAAAAGGTGTGAAAGTAGGAACCTTATATCTTTATACAGGTCATATTGTTCCTTCTACTTTGATTTTTTTAGAGAAAAATGAATGTTCAGGAACAATTGCTGCAGTTGAGCAGGGAGAACAAATAGCTGCTATAGATTCTGATACAGTGTTGTGGCACAACAGACTTGGGCACATGAGTGAGAAAGGTATGAAAGTAATTCATTCAAAGAAATTTTTACCAAGTCTAAAATGTGTTAATATGGATTTTTGTGAAAGTTGTGTATGGAAAAAAAAAGAGAGTGAGTTTTGTAAAGACTAGGAAGGAAAACAAAAAGGAGAAATTAGAGCTTGTGCATACAGATGTATGGGGACCAGCTCAGGTATCTTCCCTTGGTGGCTCTCATTATTATGTTACATTTATTGATGACACAACTAGAAAAGTATGGGTTTATTTCCTTACACAGAAATCTGATGTATTTCAAACTTTTAAGAAATGAAAATGCTTAGTTGAAAATGAGACTGGTAAGAAATTAAAATGTCTCAGATCTGATAATGGTGGTGAGTATTGCAGTCATAAATTTGAAGATTATTTCTCCACTAATGGTATTCGTAGATAGGAAACTATTCTAAGGACTTCGCAAGAAAATGGAGTGGCTGAACGCATGAACAGGACTATAATGGAGTGCGCAAGGAGCATGAGGTTGCATGTTGGGTTGCCCTTACACATGTGGGTGGAGGCTGTCAATACTACTGTATATTTGATTAATAGAGGTCCCTCTATTCCTTTGGGCTGTGGTATTTCAGAGGAGGCATGGATTGGTAAGAAGGTGAGTTGTTCTTTTCTCAAGACCTTCGGTTGTGAAGCTTTTGCTCATATAGACACTGAAAATAGAACCAAGCTAGAAGCTAAATCAAAGAAATGTGTCTTTGTTGGATATGGCATTAATGAATTTGGTTATAGGCTTTGGGATTTTGAAAATCATAAAATTATAAGAAGCTGGGATGTCATATTCAATGAGAAAGTGTTGTACAAAGATCTGTTGCAGCAACATGAGAAGAAATAAGATGATTATGTAGTGCTGGATGATACTTCAAAAGCTGATGTTCTAGCCATTCCTCATGATGTGCAACAACTGCAAAAACAAATACCACACACACCAGTAAATATTAGACTATCAACAAGGCAAATTAGACCTCCACAAAGATTTTCTCCCTCTTTGTATTCTATTTTACTTATTGATGTTGGTGAACCTGAAAGTTATGATGAAGCTGTATAGGTGGATACTAAGATTTAGTGGGAGTCTACAATGAAAGATAAAATGGACTCTTTGCTGAAGAATAAGATATGGGATTTGTGCAAGTTTCCTGTAGGTAAAAAGGCTTTATAGAATAAGTGGGTTTACAGGTTGAAAGAAGAGGAAGGAGGTAAGAAAAGATTTAAGGCCAGGTTAGTTGTAAAAGGATTTGCATAGAAAAAAGGAATTGATTTTGATGAGATATTTTCTCCTGTTGTTAAAATGACTTCTATTCGTACTGTTTTAAGTCTTGTGGCTACTGAAGATTTGCATTTAGAGTAGCTAGATGTTAAAACAACCTTCCTTCATGGTGATTTGGATGAAGAAATATATATGGCTTAGCCATAGGGATTTGAGGTCAAAGGTAAGGAGAACCTAGTGTGCAAATTGAAGAAAAGTTTATATGGCTTGAAGCAAGCACCTCGGCAGTGGTATCTAAAATTTGATAGGTTTATGCATGGGCATGGCTATAACAGGTGTCATTTAGATTATTGTGTTTATTTTAAGAGGTTAGATGATGATAGCTACATTATTTTATGTTTATATGTTGATGATATGCTTGTAGCTAGGTCTAACATGGATTGTATTAAGGGGCTAAAATGCCAGTTAGCACATGCATTTTCTATGAAGGATTTGGGGGCAGAAAAAAAATCCTTAGTATGAAGATCTATAGAGATAGGAAGAATAGAACATTAACGCTATCTTAGACTGATTATATTGAGAAGGTGTTGCAAGGTTTCTCTATGGAGAATGCTAAAGCTGTTAGCACACCTTTACCTGGTCATTTGAAGTTGACTAAGGAGATGTGTCCCAAGACACAAGAAGAGGAGGATAAGATGTCCAAGGTACCCTATGCTTCAGCTGTAGGAAGCTTGATGTATGCTATGGTATGCACTAGGCCAGATATTGCACATGCAGTGGGAGTCGTTAGTAGGTATATGAGTCATCCAGGATTTGAGCATTGGAATGCTGTCAAGTGGATTCTCAGATATTTGAGAGGCATATCCAATAAGTGTTTACACTTTGGGGGATCTACTACTGATTTACAGGTCTATGTTGACTTAGATTTGGTAGGGGATATTGATACCATGTAGAGTACTACAGGTTATGTCTTTACTCTTGGTGGGGCAGTCGTGAGCTGGGTTTTTAGGTTACAAAAGATTAATGCTCTATCCACTAAACAGGCAAAGTATGTTGCTACTATAGAGGCAGCCAAGGAGATGATATGGCTTCAGTTCTTCTTGGAAGAATTGGGACATCCTTAGAAGGATAATTATTTGTTCACAGATAGTCAGAGTGCCATTCATCTTGCAAAGAATTCAGCTCTGCATTCTAAGACCAAACACATACAGTTGCGGTACCAATTTCATTCGGTCAGTTTTGGAGGATGGATAGTTAAAGTTGGAGAAGATACATACAAATGACAATCCAACAGATATGTTGACAAAGGTTGTAACAAGGGAGAAGCTGAACTCCTCTTCAGCTTCGGTTGGTCTTTTAGACTGAACATGAATAAAAGAACAACAGAGTCGAGGGTGGTTTGATCTAGTGGGAGCCCTATGTGGTAGTGGTATTGCTACAGGATCAGTCTCCAAGTGGGAGATTGTTGTTTAGTGTGGAGCCTGATCAGTCCCCAAATGGGAGATTGTTAGATTATGGTGATTGATAAGGAAAGTACTGTACATACTTCATAATTTTTGGGCCATGGCTGACATTGTAGTCGACATATTATGGACGACATGTTGTAACCCTAAAATGGATAAAATACTTGTATAAAAGGGTTTAGGGTTAGGTATTTTTGATTATTTTGTGATGCAAAATTGGTTCTTGCGATGGTATTGAGCTGTAAGGGATTACGGATTGTAATCAAGTTGTAATCACTAGATTGTAATAAGATCGGACTTGCTATTTGGTGGATGTAGCCTAGGGATTGGGTGAACCACGTTAAATCTTGGTGCCTTGTATTCATTTTTTGTGTGATCTATTATTTTCTATTATTGGTTATATTTGCATGTAGTTTTTTATTTCTATCCATGCTTTTATCCTAACAACATCTTCTGGTGAAAACCTCCTAGAGGCACCAGAAGAGGGAGAGGTTGACTTGCCATTCAGATCTTTGCTATGAGAAAAGTCATCTATTTTGAATGAGGACACAATTCCAGTCAATTTGGGTACAGATGATAATCCACAAATCACCTACATTGCAGTTACCTTAAGTTTTGAAGAACAAAAGGCAATGCTTGAATTTTTGAAAAAGGGTAAAGCCAATTTTGCATGGACATACAAAGACATGCCGGGATTAGACACAGATTTGGTTGTGCATCACTTAACAGTAGATCCCAAGATTAAACCTGTGAAGAAAAAGTTGCACAAGATGCACCTTAAGGTAGTGCTTTTAGTCAAAGCAAAATTGTAGAAAATGTTAGAGGCAAAGTTTATCCACCCTATTGATTATCCTGAGTGGGTCTCCAACATTGTTTTTGTAGGAAAAGCATCTGGGGGCATCTGTGTTTGTTCAAATTTTTGAGATTTAAATCTCACATGTCCTAAGGATGATTTTTCACTTCTTAACATAGACATCATGGTGGATTTGATTGTTGGACATGAGATGTTGTCTTTGATGGATGGTTTCTCCGGTTACAACCAAATCAAAATTGTAGAAGAAGATCAACATAAAATGACATTTACCACCCCATGGGGAACCTTTTGTTATCAAGTCATGCCTTTTGGCTTGGAGAATTCTGACATCACTTATCAACACAAAATGACTACAATATTCCATGATCTTCTGCATGTCATAATGGAAGACTATGTTGATGACATCCAAGGAAAATCAAAGACACATGATTCCCGCATTGATGTACTCACCACCATTTTTGAAATATTGGAGAAATATAAAGTGCACCTAAATTTGAAGAAATGTGTTTTTAGGGTCAAATCAGGCAAGTTGTTAGGCTACATTGTGTCAAAAAGAGGTATTGAGGTAGATCTCGCCAAAGTAAAAGCCATCATGGAAATGCCTCCACCTACCACATTGAAATAACTCTACAGTTTGCAAGGAAAGTTACAATCCATTAGACAATTGGTGTCCCAGTTAGTAGATAAGGTCCATCCACTTCAACATTTGCTTTGCAAAGACACTAAGTTTTAGTGGTTTTGCCTATGTCAAAAAGCATTTGAACAAAATTAAGTCATACTTGGCTAATCCTCCAGTTCTAGTCCCTCCAATTGCAAGATGACCATTGATTCTATACATTTCAACCACTTCAGTTCCTTATGTACCCTTTTGGCACAACTAGATGACAATGGTAATGAGCAAGCTATACACTATCTCAGTTGAACACTAGTTGGTTATGAGTTGAACTACACTACTATTGAGTGAGCTTGTTTGGTAGTAGTCTTTTGCATGAAGAAGCTATGCCATTATATGCTTAATCATACTACATATCTCATTGCCGAGATAGATCCCCTCAAATATTTGCTATCATAGGCCTCCCTCAGTGGTCGAGTAGTAAAATGGGTCTTGATTTTAAGTGAATAAGACATCGTCTATAAGGATTGTAAGGCCATTAAGGGATAAGTAATTGCATGCCAGCTTACTAAAGCTCCTCTTCAAAGAGACCATCCCATTGTAGCAGATTTTCCAGATGACACAATTATGACTGTTACCCCTAGTACACCATGGAAACTATTCTTTGATGGTTATTTCACACAAAAGGGATCAGGGGTAGGAATTTTTTTTGTTATACCGCAAGGAGACCTCATTCCTAAGTCTTATAAAATTTCACTCCCTTGCACAAACAATATAGTTGAGTATGAAGGATTAGTCACAAAGTTGCTTCAAGCTATCAGATGTAATATCAAAAGTGTTCTTGTCTTTGGAGATTCACAATTGGTCATTAAACAAGTTACAAATGAATACCACACAAAGGATGAGAAGTTGCTGCCATATCGTAGGGTAGTTGAGGATCTTAAACAACACTTCATAGAGATAGTCTTTTAGCAAATACCAAGGGCTAATAACAAAGCATCAGATGCTATGGCTATTGGAAATCTGATTGAAAAGCTCATTGTTGTTGAAAATCAAAGAGGGAGATTGCTGTAAATAATTGTTTTCAACCATTGTTTTGCCATTGATGTCAAACCTACTATATGTAGGGATGATATTCACTTAAAATATTCATGCACTATCACTTAGTTGATTGATGAAGAGGATTTGATCAACAAGATGTAACAAGAGCACCTAAGGGAAAATTTGAGTTATGATATTGTAATGAAGTGCAAGAATCAGCTAAGAAAATGGTCAAGTAATATATTGATGAAAAATTCAAAGACATAAAGGTTGGTCACACTTAGATAAATTGGAGGAAGAAGTTGTAACAAGGTTGACTGCAAAGCTTTAACTTTGATCTTGTTGCTACAGAAGGTACCGAGCAAGTCAGTTGAAGTCAAGTAACAAAATTCTTAATGCCGAGTGATCTTCAAGTGCCAAGTAAAAGATCAAGTGCCGAGCATTAGGAATTTTTTTAGTAAGTGCCGAGTAATCTTTAGGTGCCGAGCATCAGGAAAAACATAGTTAATGCTGAGTAACACAGTATGTGTTGAGCACTAGTATTTCAATAGTGCCGAGTTGCTGCATTATTTTAAATGATGAAGATTTGCCAAATCTGAGCCAACATAGTGGTTGCATTGAATTTGTGAACAAGTTGGAAGATAAGGATGATGAGTTGTTGGCACAAAATCTTATGTGAAACATTTTTGGGTGAATTCTAAAGGATTATTCAAGAAGTTTCTAGAGGAAATAGAATATGGAATAGATACAATGTATCCTAGCTAATCCATGCGAATTGAAATTGAAAATTGGAAGAATTGAGCAGGAAAAGGAACTCCAAGACTTCTATTTAAGAAGTCATAGACCAAGAAGCATAGAGCTGCTGATCCTATTGCTATAGAAGTGCCAAAAATCTACAAAGTGATTAAAAGGATGTCAAGAAGGAGACATCTAGGAGAAGGAAGAGCATAGAGGCTCTGCCTATAAGAGTGGTCATCAAGAGATGATTGTATTGGAGACTCAAAAGACAAAGCTTGAAAGAAAAGGAATGCAGTTAAGAGTTGCAGAGATAGAAGGCTAGGCAAGGATATGAGCTAAGAAGTGATCTGAAATCTACAAGATAAGTTGTATGTTGTAGTCAGGTCAAGATTTTCTAATACTCTCTAGCAATTGTATTAGATTTGAAAATCCTATGGACTTACGTTGGCCTAATAGCCATTTGTAAATACTTTAATCGGGTGACATTCCAAGTGAATGCTCTAATGTCCTTTTACCAGGCCCACTTCTAACAAGGTGGTTAAATCCTTTAATGAGGTCACATTTAACAATGTGTGTTGTAAGCCTTTAACAGGGTAGGCCTTTCATAGGGCATCACTTCAGAAGGGTGAGAATTGAGTAGCATGTTACTGGTGGTTTTTTTCAAATTGGGTTTCCACGTAAATCACTGTGTTATGTGTTGATTTCTTATGTGTCACGTTTACATGTTAATTTATAGTAACTTGCTAATTAGACAAGTTAAAGTTTGGAAGAGTGAATGCTTGGATTAGTTCACTATATCAAGAGAAAATTTTGAATAGGACATTTGGACCTTGAATAACGGATTCACCCCCCCTCTCAGTTATTCTAAAGCAATTCTAACAATGGCTACCATTGCCTCCATGATTACCATGCCTGAATATAGTCCAAAATGTGAGTTTCTTGTTGAGAATATCTTTATTCCTTCTTATGAGAAAACTGATTCAGAGTTGGTGTGTGAGATTGTTGGTCCTGAGTCTCCATGGTACATTGACATTTTTTCCTATCTTCATCACAAAACCATTTCCATAGCCCTTACCCTAAAGCAAAGCAAAACCTTCATCCATCACACAGCCCAGTATACCATCCTAGGTGACACACTTTTCCACAAACACTTTGATTGAAGCCTCCTCTGATGTCTCAGTTCAGATGAAGCCATAACGACATTAGAAGAGGTCCACCAAGGAATTTGTGGTGCCCATTCTAGTGGCCTTACATTAGCAAAAAAACTTCTTAGAATGGGTTACTATTGGCCTACTATGGAAGCATATGCATATCATTTTGTGAAGAGATGTGTTCCTTGTTAGTAGCATGGTGATTTGATACACACCCTCACCCAAGACCTTCAACCCACCATCACCCCATGGTCCTTTTCCTACTGGGTATTTGATCTTGTTGCTCAAGTATACCCAAATTTCGCAAATGGCCACAAGTATATTATTGTTGCCACTGAGTACTTCACAAAGTGGGTCGAGGCTATCCCATTGACCTATACAACCAGAAAATAGATTTTAAAGTTCATCTTGAACTACATTATTGATCATTTTGGTATGCCTCAAGATATCATGACTGATAATGGAACGCCTTTACAAAATTAGGAAGTTGTCACATTGTGTAGGAAATTCAGAATCACCCAGCATTCTTCCACCAAATACTACCCCCAAGGCAATGACCAAGCTGAAGCTACCAATAAAACCATTTTGAAAATCCTAAAGAAAATCATTGATGCAGTTGGTCGTGATTGGCACCTCCAAATTTCTCCTGCCCTCTGGGCCTACCGTACCTCCATCCATACCCCCATAAGAGCCACTCTATTTTCCCTTTTTTATAGTTCTAAAGCTGTCTTACCCATCGAAATTGAACTCCCTTCCCTCAGAATCTCTCTCAAGAATCTGATGTTCAAAGAAGAATACAAAGTTGCTTGCTTGCAAGAGTTGCAACTCCTCGATGAGAGATGCCTCAATGCCCTAAACCACCTCCACATGTATCAAAATTGCCTTCAACTTCAGTATCACAAAAAAGTTAAGCCACAAAAATTTGAGGTAGGTGATTTAGTTTTGCAACATAACATGAAGAATCTCTAAAACCATGAAAAGAAAGGAAAATTTGAAGCTAACTAGCTTGGTTCATTTATCATTACAGCCAAATATGGTTTTGGGGCATACAGATTGCCACTCTTGAGAAAGATCTGCTCCCTGAGCTTGTAAATATCCAACATCTCAAGCAGTTCTATGCTTGAGTCTTGCAGTTCCTGTACAGTGTTGTTATAGTCCCACAAAAATACAAAAAAAAAAAAAAAAAAAAAAAAAATCCCAAAAAATTCATAAAGTGTTCCTGAAGAAAAGACTAAAAAGCAGAAAAAAGTTCCTTAAAAAAAGAATTTTGGTCCATTATCTATAAGGCTTACTTCACCCCATTCCACCATTTAATCTTCCTATTTATGCAAAGTCCTATCTAGCTTATTCTTGTCATGCATCCAATAAAAAAGACCTCTTGCTTGTGAGGCTTCATTTCACTCCCATTTTTCCAAAGACCTCTAGTCCGCGAGGCATTTTCCCATTGAATGCTTGTTCAAATCCCATTACACTAAGCTTTTCCCACAATAGTGACTACAATAGGACTTAAACAAAATCACCTTTGAGTCTTAATGATTCAAGAAGCTTGTTCTTTTCACAGCCCTTGCCAACAACAAATGAATGATTTGCGATTACTAACATCAAACACAAAAAACTTTCATAGGATGCATCCTTCCTATATGTGGCATTATGACATTCATTTCTAGACCTAAGGTTCTTGGCAAGAACTATGGATTGAATGACTGCTTGGTCATGAGGTCTCTTTTTGGTTGATTTCATTTTGTGTGTTAGTGGAAGCCTTTTATGGTATGCCTTGATCTTCCATATTTTGGCTATACCTAGATGGCTCTCATTGACTACACATGTTGTTTGTGGTATGATCTATTTTCGAGGCTTTAATATATTTGTGTATGTTTTAAGTTATGTTAATTTGTTGCACAATGGAGGCAATGGGTTAGCACACTTTCTGCCAAAGACCCCTAAAAAGACTTTGGGTGTGCCTAGACCTCTTCATGATGTATACAACATTTGTTCCATCATGACTATACAAACTACACCTATTGTCCTAAAGTATCTATGGTCTTGTGCATCTAGTCCACGCAAAGGAGCCTTGACATTTATGCTTCTATAGCATATAATGCATAAACTCTTTTGCAAAATAAAACTAAGGTGTACTCTTCCATATAAACACAACTAAATCTCTTGGTATCATATAGTTAGGATTCATGTAGTCTAGGATGTCATTGAGCCTTGCTTGAGACAAGGGTCCTATTTATTTCCTCCCTCCTATGCTACGCTACTTGGTTCCTACGAGTGAAGAGTTTTGACAAATTTCCATTCATTAGGTTCATTCATATTACATTTTTCATATTAGTTTTGATCATTTCCCTTTGCATTTATTAGTTACTAACATTTTAGGATACATTCATTGTCATCTTTCATTAAGCATTTTGTTTCATTATTAGATTGTATCATTAGTTCATTGCATTAATTCATTACATGTATCCATTCTAAACATCACATCTAGTGGCATATACATCATAAAAACATCTCATAATACATATAGTGCATTCATACATGTAAAAATAACACAATGCATACATCTCATAGTCACCAACAAACCTACATCATACACACATTAGGCATCATATATAAATAATTTGCAATATCACATCACACACATCCTGTATCACAAATGTCAATATCCACATCATAGATATTATATGCATAAATCATAATCATACATGTACACATAGGCCCATCGAATCATGTCATATATATATCAAAGAATAAATTTTTGTACAGTCTGTATACAAAAAATCATATAGTGTCATTGTGTACATATGCATCATCAAAAACTCGCTGCATCTGCACATATTTGTAAAAATTGTTCACTGTACAAAATCTAGAAGCTAGCTATGAGGGCCCTACCCCACCTATGTCACCCTCTCAAGGAGGTCGACACTATCCCACAAACTGCTCTGACTTGTCCCTACCTCTTGTAATCCATGAGCTAGAGGCTCCCTAAAAATTGGGTTGCCGTTGATCGGTAGGCACGACATCATGATATAGTGACTTGTAATAGGCTGCCTCCTGCACTGCCCGTGTCTCTACTCAGTGGGCTAACATGGCCTCTTGCATAACTGCCATGGCTATACCAAGCTATACCATCTATCTCACTAGGTCTCGTTTCTTGTGGTAGTCTTCTAGTTGGGCTTGGTGGGTGTCCCGCTCTACTCATAAGGTGGCCACCTCTTGCCGGAGGGTCTCTATCTCTGCAAGCTCATCGACCTCCTCTTGTATCTAGAAATTAGCAAACTCCCCAGCATCAACCCATGCCCGTAAGGCTGCTAAAGCCTCCTATGCATTGTCTGCTTTGGCTCTCTATGTCTGTATCTCTACTTGTAAGGCTACCAAGGCCTGTTGTGCACTATTTGCTTGGGCCTGCTTTACTTGTGCCACACCTTGGAGTTAAGCAATCTCTATATAGAGACTACCACACTCTTCCCTGACCATATCTGGGTCCTTTTTTGGCCGCTATGCACCTGGTGGTAGGTGTATCCATGGCACCTGTGCTGGTGCTAGTGCTGGAGTTGGTATTGGTCCTAGTACCCTCCTCACGTAGGCTCTATATCCTTATGGTCCCTGTTGAGCCCCCTATGTTAGTGATGACATCATTGCTACCTAGCCTCTATCCCTTGCTCCATCACCCTCTCCTCATGCCTACTCTACTGGAGGCGGTGCTCTAGGCACTATCAATCTAATAGGCTAGTGTGTTGTCCACCACTGAGCGTAAGCTAGTGTCATCCCAACATCTCCCTGATCCTATCCATGTACCTAGGGCACTGGATGCATAGATAGCCATGAAATCTGTGCTAACAGCAGGTCGGTCCCATGACCCCATAACCTACCATACTCTCAAGATATGACAGGGTATGAAAACTTGTCAGGGATTGCATACTGAACTCGACCGAACTGCCTTTGCACCCTAGAGGACATATATCTCATGATGATGTGCATAGATCTCCCGATCAGCCAGTAGTCTATCTATGTGTGGGGGAGATACATCTAATCCTTAGACTCATCCTCTTTTCCAATTGCCAACATGGTGCCCCATTGCTCTACTCCATCATATAGGGTCCATTCAAACATAATGATCTCATCTATACATCGGTGCCAAAATCCCATAGACTCTGTAGAGGTGTACCATATCAGTGGCCTATATCTGTAGGGAAATGGCTCAATAGGATGTCTGGTCTCCTATCTCATGATCGACCATGTCACACTGATGTGCTCCTAGGACCATACCATCAGTAGTGCCAGTCCTGGCCCCATACTCCTCTATGTCTTGTATGCACACATGTAGATCATGATAGAGCTTTGCTAGAATGGTCTGGCCCCAACAAAATACTACACCATCCTCCTGTAGTAGGGTGCTGAGTACCCATGTCCACCCAATGGGAAAACCATGCCTAGTATAGTCTGGTACCATCCTCTAGATCAGTGATGCTAGGTACATAGCTAATCTTGGCAATCATTGCTCTAACACCTCCTGCCATGTCAGCTAGGATCTTTGTATCGACAACCTTTGTCGGTCTCACCCGAAACACTCCCATAGAAATGGATCTATACCCTTGAGTACATACTCCAGGTACATCCCCCAAATGGGCACTCACAACATCTGACACACATCCAGTAGTGTGATAGTTGCCTCTTTATTAGGTAGATGGAAGCTCGAGGTAGGAGTGTGCCATCTCTCGATCAATGCCAATAGTTTCACTTAATGTGCTCATAAGTCTGGCCACTCATGTACATGCTCTAACTCACACAGTCAAATGTGTCCCCACTTCACCTCTATGAGTCTCTCCTCCAGCACCATCGTCAAAGGATAGTGCTCCCTTGATTGAAATACCACAGTCTCCTCCTGCAGCATAAACATGTAGATGGTTAGTTTCTTTATCTTATGCCATCCCTAGCATGGGGCATCCTACCTTGTGCTTTGCCAATTTATCCCAATTGACAAAGACACTAATTGCTACAGACACCAATTTACGTAAACGTTGATCGGCGTAGACACCAATCTGCATAGACACTAAATAGTGCAAATGCCAATCAACATAGACGCTGATCAACATAGGAAATAGTCTGCAGAGACACCATTTCAGCATCTCTAGCGGCTGTGCAGATGCCAGTTTCCTGCCAGTGGCTGTCGTTTTATCGTCTGCGAAGATGATGACCTAGAGATTGTCGTCTCCACTTCCCTTTTCCCCTATTTTGTTGTCTGCAAAGATGATAGGATGTATCTTGTTGTCTTTGCAGACCCCCTTCCCCTATTTTATCATCTACGTAGATGGTAGGATAGATCCTGTCGTCTCGAAAGACCTCCCAACCTTTGTTTTGTCATGTACACAGACGATAGGGTGGAGATTGTCATCTCCACCCCCACCAAGTTTGTGGCCCATTTATGGTGCCATAAATGCTTCCTAGCCTACCAACTCAACAAATTGATGAAGAGGGTTAGTTGACTCATCGATGGGTCCATGTCTGTTGACCTCTGGTGCTCCTAAACGCGCTTGCCAAGCTATAATCAGTCGGTGGGGTCCATCTTTGCTCTGAATTCTATGCTCTCTAGGTGTTGAAATGACCCTTGAACCCCTTGGAGGGTTATATAGGCCCTCCAAGACCCCTTTATAAGCCTATGTCCTTTTCGAACTGCCTCAGTCCCCTATTTTTACTCGCAAGTCATGCAAAGTCTTCATTTATCCCCTTTTCTTCTCATTCCCTTCTTCCAAAGACCTTTTCGCAAAAATTTTCCAAAATTTATTTTTTGCGCAATTTTCGCAAGGGGGCAACCTCCTCATCTATCGCCGCTTCGACATCACCCCTAGGACTCATATCCTTTTTGGAGCAAGCTATATTTTCTTTTCTTTGATATAATGTCATCCCAACATCACATCAAAGAGGGGCAAAATGTAGATGATTAATATCGTCCCAAACACTATATTAATTTATTTAATATTTTTTTGACATTATAATTAATTAATTATATTGGTCATATTCTTCTACTTATTTAATTAAATAAGTTCACTTTCCTAAGGTATTTAAATTTAATGTAAATACTTTCATACCTAATGTGTTAAATTTATTTAATACATGATCCTCCATAAATCCCCTTTTAAATAAATCTTATTTATTTAATTCCCTCCATCTCCATTAAATTCTTTAATCCTAGGATTAAATTAAATTCTGTTTAATTTAGTCGTAAACCTATCCTAAAACCTAGTCTACACCTATCATTCTCATCCTTCTAAGCCTACCCACTACTTAAACCCACTTATTTATCTTAAACACCTTGCTAAACACTTTTTAGCTCCTAAGTGTTTGCTCACACATGTGTGAGAAACTCTTGATCCAAGAAAGCTTCCATTTTATTATTTATTCTTACACCTCTTACATCTCTTACACATGTGTCCCCATTTCCTTTCTCCTAGGTTCCTTAAGCCATCAATTTCATCCAAAAGGCTTTTGTTGACCTTTGCATGGCTTGTCTCCTTAGCTCATGTGTCTCCCTTGTGGCACCTATGTGGATGCCACATGGATGCCACCTCCCCAAGGCCTCTTTCAAGCCTATAAATAGAGCCCTTGTCTCAAGCATTTTCCATCTCCCTCATATGCGTTGTTATCATGCTAGTTTGTCATTTGAGCTTCTTAGTGATTTTTATGTTGCATACTAACCCTTGGTAGTTGATAGCTTTCATTTCATATTGCATTGTTAGATTAGTTTCTTTCTTGTACTTTCACCTCCATATCCTTGAATGCTCTCAAGCATGGCTACTTCCATAGCCATTGTTTGAGGTGTTCTTCATTCATTTAGTATAGTTTCATTATCACACTTGCATATTCATATCAAGAGGTTCAACATAGTTGTGTTTTGGGAGAGCACATCAACATCTCTCCAATCTAAAACACACCAACAAGGCCTCTCATGGGTGCCTTTGTTGAGCTGTTTGAGGTTTCTCGAGGACTTGGTCTTTTGGTTGCTTTGAATTGCAAAACTCAAACAAGTGTGTGTTAGTCTTCATTTTATTGTTGAACATTTGATATATGCATATTGGCTAATATTTGCTTGTTTTCTCTTGCTCCCAACAGGTCTAGTTTTCTTGCATACAACCTTCTAACCATTGAAGCAGTGAAGAAATCTTCTAAAAGAGTTGACTTAGTAGTTAGATTGTAAATCCTTTAACAAGGTGAAATTTTAAGATTGAAGTGTTTGAAGACCTCTAACTAGGTCACTCCTTATAGGGTGATCTAAATACTCTAACAAGGTCATACTTAATAGTATGTATTGTAACCTTTAAGATAGGGTTGGCTCCTAATGCGGCTCACTTCAGAAGAGTAGAAATATTGTAAGTAGTTGCATGGTGATTTTCCCAAATTGGGTTTCTATGTTAAATTTTGGTGTCACCTATGTTCATGTTATTTTCTTTATGCTTTATGCTTCTGCAACTAATTTACTAAAGGTTAAAAATAGATTAATATTCATAAGACAACTTTGTTAATTGAGTTACAACAAGAACTTAGTTTTAATTGAGCTAGGTAAAGAATTACATTATCAGTGAAAAGTTTGATTTGACATCTAGGGACAAGGAATTATTTTTTTGGTAACTAATTCACCCCTCCCCTCTTAGTTACTCTCTTCATTTTCAACAATTGGCATTAGAGAATTTGGTGCTTGTAGGAAAGGTTTTAGAGACCTAAGTTAAAGATCAAGATGTCATACAAAAGGGAGATTCCCAAGCTTAACAGAGAATTTTTTTAGCATGATAGGAATTGATGAAGCTACACCTATCAAGCATTGGAGATACTGGTCTATTTTACTTGTAATATAGATATGTGCCACCACCTAAACCTATGACTATGTAATAAATGAAAGAGGCAAAAGATCACAATATTATGATGATTGATATAACTTCCTCTCTCAACTATTCTAAATTTGATGAAGTTAAAGATTGTCCAACTACATTTGAAATTTTGGAAAAATTGCAGAAAATCTATGGAGGTGATTAAAATGTACAAAGAGCCAAGGTAGAAAGCTTAACAGGCAAATTTGATCAAATAAAAATGAAAGGTGAAAACATTGTCCAATATAACGGAAGAATCAAAGAAAGTGTGAATGCAATCAGAGCTTCAGGAGGAAAAATAACTAATGAAACAATGGTCAACAAGGTATTTAGGACTATTCTTCCTATTTATGCAATTAGAGTTTCAGCAATTCAAGAGATGAGATGCAATCCAAAAAATGATATAACCTTGGATGCACTTGTGGGAAGATTGAATGCTTTTGAATCAGACAACTTTGATAACTATGCTCCTGATCCTAGAAACTTTGAATATGCATTCAAAGCCAGACTCACTCTTGGTAGAAAAGGAGGAAACTCAAAAAGTCAATAGATTGATAGTGAAGAAGAAGATTATAATGATGATGATCTTGAAGTCCTGATTGCAAAAAAAGGCACATTTAAAGGAAAAGTTCCACTAATTTGTTTCTCATGTGAAGAGGTTGGTCATATTGTTGCAAGATTTCCAAACAAAGAAGATAAAGATGAGAGAAGAAATAAGAAGTTCAAAAGCAAGAAAGACTTCAAGAACTATAAGGACCACAAAGACAAAGGTAAGAAATCTTGTTACATTGCTAAAGATTCTAATAGTGATGATAATGAAGAAGAAGTAGTCTATATTGTTGTTAAGGATAAATATGATAATGAGGAAAATGAGAAGATGAAACTTATTTCTCATGTTAGAAAAAATGATACATGGGTGACAAAACTAAGTTTGAACATGTAGAACACTTAGAATATATGATGGTGGAAGTGGTAGTTTTGGAAGTAGTGGACCATGTTATGTAAATTGAAAAGGATTCATAGCATTAACTAAAGGAATCAAATGTGACAATGCCTATTGGTTTGAAGGACTAAGACACAATCTACTTAGTGTGGCATAGCTGAACAATATAGGATATAAGGTAGAATTCATGAATGGAAAAGCTAAGCTATTAGATGGTAAATGAAACTTGGTTGGGACTGACAATCAGACAAAAGGTAACTTGTTTTACCTAGATCTCATTGAAATCACATGTTTATTAGCACAAATAGAGAAAAGTTGGCTATGGAATAAAAGGATGTGTCATGTTAACTTTAATAACCTAGCTACCATAAGCAAGAACAAAAGAGTAAGAGGCATACCAAATCTTTAAAAACCTGAGATGACCATGTGCAAACAATGTCAAATTGGAAAGATGAGTAAAATAAGTTTCAGAAGTAAGACTTTCAATTCTAAAGAAGTTTTGGAACTGGTTCTGATAGATTTTTGTGAACCAATAGGTATAAAAAGCTACTATAGAGACATATACTTCATCATATTTGTTGATGAATATTCTAAGATGATGACTGTAATATTCTTAAAAGATAAATTTGACGCTTTTCAAAAGTTCAAATGGTATTTGGTTAGAGTTTAGAAGGAAACAATAAATAATTTGAAATGTCATAGATTAGATAGAGGAGGTAAATTCATCTCAAACGAATTCATTGAATTCTGCAATGAAAGAGGAATCAAAAGACATTTATTAGCACATAGGACACTAGAGAAAAATGGTATAACAGAAAGAAGGAATAGATCCATCATGGAGTGTGCAACAACACTAATGATTGAGAAAAATGGTGCACCAAAATACTGGAGAGAAGCAATCAACACAACATTTCATACACTAAATTGAGTACAACTAAAGAAAGGTATAGAAAAAACACCTTATGAATTATGGTATGAGTATAAGCCTAATTTTTTTAAATCTCAAAGTATTTGGAAGCAAATGCTATATCTTGAAAGATATAAGGAAATAAAAACTTGATGCAAAAAGTGATGAAGGTATATTCCTAGGTTATTCTAATAAAAGTAAGAAATAAAAATGTTTGAATCTTTCTAATCACAAAATTATAGATATTACACATATGAAGATTGATGAGTTTGCATAAAGAAGTGAAGAACAAAGAAGCAAGGAGCCTAGAGACTACATAAAGTTTGTTTACTATGAGGAGGAACTTGAGACTTTACCACAAACAATTGAAACCAAGCAACAACATAGTGAACATACCAAGTTACAGGTAGTGCAACCCAAGTCACATGCAATACAACCTGACTTGTAGTCAAGTTAAATAGTGCAACTAGAGTCATAGGCAATACACTGAGTTACAATCAGGTAAACTAGAGGAACCCAAGTCATAGACAAAGGATCCTGAGCAAAAGGCAGAAGATCATAAGCATGGAGAACCAAGTGAGCCTAGTTTAGAAACAAAAAGGATAGAACCAAAACTTGCAAAATATGTCAGAAGACATCATGCACCTGAAAAAATAATTAGAGGAGAGAAAGAGAGATGACATACTGACAAGGAACAAATTAAAAGGTACATGCTTGCTTAGTAAATTTGAACCTAGATGTGTAAAATATGCATTAGAAAATGAAGGTTGGATAGAGGCAATAAATGAAGAAATTAAGCAAATAGAAAAGAATAATACCTAGTCTCTTGTACCTAGACCTAAGGATAAGAATGTGATTGGTACAAAATGGATATTTAGAAATAAGTTAAATGAAAAGGGAGAATTAACAAGGAAATTCTAGTATGCATAGGATATACACAAGAAGAAAGTATTGACTATGGAGAAACATTTGCCCCTATTGCAAGACTTGAAGGAGTCAGAATATTACTAGCATATGCTGCACATAAAAGATTCAAAGTATATCCAATGGATGTAAAATCAACTCTCTTAAATGAAATCTTGGTAGAAGAATTCTTCATTGAACAACTTGAAGGTTTCACTGATCCAAACAATAGAGATATGGTATGAAAACTACAAAGCTCTATATGGACTAAAGCAAGCACCTAGAGTATGGTATGAAATGTTACATGTATATTTGGTGAGAATTGGTTTTAAAAAGACAAATGATAATAGTAATTTGTATATAAAGGAAGGACCACAAGACAAGATATTTCTAGCAAACATTATTGTGGATGATATCATATTTGGAGGACATGAGATGTTATGCAAATCATTTTCTAAAGAAATGAGGAAAGAATTTGAAATGTCTATGTTTGGAGAGATAAAATTCTTTGTTGGCCTACAAGTTCATCAAATAAATGATGGCATATACATCACTTAGTCAAAGTACATTAAGGAGACACTAAAAGCATTTGGAAAGGAAGATTCCAAACCAGTTGGAACACCTATGTCTACTGGACATAAACTATCAAAGAATGATGATTCAAAGGAGGTAAATCATACTACCTTCAAATCAATTATTGGGAAACTTTAGTATGTGGTATACACTAGACCTGATATTGTATTGGCAATCAGTATAGTTGCAAAGTTTTCTACAAATCCTAAAAAAATCACATAATGGTAGTAAAAAGGTTTCTAAGGTACCTAAAAGGAACTAAAGAATATGGTTTATGGTATAAGAATAGAGTAAACCTTGAGTTAAGAACCTTCACAGATGCATATTGGGTAGAAACATTGATGATAGAAAAAACACTAGTGGAGGAGCATTCTTTCTTGGAAAGAGATTAGTATCTTAGACAAGCAAGAAGTAGAATTGTATTTCTCAATCAACATCATAGGAAGAGTATGTTGCTACAACAATTAATTGTTCTAGCATAATATGGATCAAGAAATTATTGTTAGGAATAAAGGAGTAAATCAAGGAACCAATGGTTATCTATTGTGATAACAAAAGTGCAACCAATATATCTAAAAACACTGTGATGCACACAAAGGCAAAACCCATTGCAATCAAGTATCATTACCTAAGGGAATTGGTTCAAGACAAAGAGGTGAGTATGTGAACACCAAGGAGTAGATAGAAGACATATTTAATAAGGCATTACCTAAGGATACATTTATGTATCTAAAAGGTAAACTAAAGGTTATTCCTCTATCTGATACTCATTATAGGATAGGATAGTGATGCGTCTCACACTTTAGGTGTGAAATGCAAAAAATATTGCATACAAATTAGTATAAAAGGTACATAGTAATTTCAAAGTATCTATCCTTAGGAATTAAATGTTAAAGAGGGAGAGTTTTAGTATCTTGGAAGGGAAGTATATAGATGATGGAATATACAACAAAGAGAGATCATAATGACAAAAGAACATAACAAAGTGATGATAGATGTAAGAGGGAGAATTCATTTGGAAGCAACTGAGACAAATCTAGGCAAAATCATAGAGGGAGTTGGTATGGATGAGGACCATAATTAAACTAAGGATATTATCAAATTGCTCATACTTTTATCATTGTATGTTGACATCTTGTGTTGTCATCAATGTTAAAGAGGGAGATTGTTGGAAAAAATTCTTCAAATTGTATGTTGTCATTGATGTTACACAAATATTAGTATTAACCAAGAATTTAGGCAATGAAGGGTATTCAATATTAATTGAGTAGTTGGGCAATGATAGGCTTTCAATATTAACCAAGCACAATCAGTATTAACTGAGCACTTGGGAAATAAAGAAATTTCAATATTAACCAAGCACAGTTAGTATTGACCAAGTGGTCAGGCATCAAAGGAATCTCAATGTTAACCACATGATTAATCCTAGCATTGATTGAGTGTCAACATATTACACTTGTTAATTATTTAACTAATTGAGGCTGACTAGTTGGATGTTTAATGGTTATTTGAAAAGGTATTCAAGCTGACTTGACAAAGATTATAATTTATATAAGAGATATCAAGAAGTGTAATGAAAACAAAAGAAAGATGTGAAATAAGATGGATATGTGATTGTAGAGAAGATAAGTGTGGAAGATAAGAATCAAAGAATATTATGATCATTAAGGATCCAGAGGTCAAGCCAAAATAGAGATATGAATATGTAAAAGAAGTTGCTTAATAAATCAAGTCAAATTACTGTTACTTTCTAACCATTGTAGTAGTGAAGAAATCTCCTATCAAAGTTGACTTAACAATAAGATTGTAAATCCTTTAACAAGGTGAAATTTCAAGATTGATATGTTTGAAGACCTCTAACCAGGCCACTCCTAACAGAGTGATCTAAATCCTGTAACAAGGTCATGCTTAAAAGTGTGTATTGTAACCTTTAACAAGGTTGGCTCCTAACATGGCTCATTTCAGAAGAGTGAATATATTGTAATTAGTTGCATGGCGATTTTCCCAAATTGGGTTTCCACGTTAAATCGTGGTGTCATCTGTGTTCATATTAATTTATTTGTGCTTTATGTTTCTGTAACTAAGTTACTAACGGTTAAAATAAATTAATATTCATAAAACTACTTTGTTAATCGAGTTACAACAAGAACTTAGTTTTAACTAAGCTAGGTAAAGAATTGCATTATCGATGAAAAGTTTGATTTGACATCGAGGAACATGGAATTGTTTTTATGGTAACTGATTCACCCCTCCCCTCTTAGTTACTCTCTTCATTTCCAACATATTTGACTAAGGTTTCTCATACTTCTTTAGGGATCTAAGTTATTCTTCCTATTTGGTCCTTAATTTTAGAGATTCTTATTTTGTTTCTTCTATTGATTGTACTATTATGAAAGAATTTTGTATTTCTATCTCCTTCATGTAACCAATTCTCTGTAGATTTTTGTTTCCAGTGTTATTGTCCATACTTGCCTTTATGATTTATTTGTTTAAGTTTTTTAGATCTATTTTATTTTCTAGTTTTTCATGGAAGATATTATTAAAATGATCCTTGTTCCATACTTTGATTTTTCTTTTTAATGATTTTAATTTAGATATAAATATAAAACATAACATTTTAAAACCTTCCACCATTTCCTCATTCCACCATTGTTTACTTTTACCTTCGAAATTGTTATCTAAGAACCACATTTTTCACACTTAAAAGGCTTATTCAGGTGTACTTTTGGGTCTCCTATTTCTAAGCTAACCAAAAAAAGGTCAAATCCTATGTGGGGTAGAATCTCAGAACTAAGTGGAAAATTAAAAGAGATTAACCTACCTTTAAAGAAAAAATTGTTTAATCTTTCAACTATATAACAAAATTATGACCATCTATTATTCCATGTAAAAGTGTCATTAGAAATTGGGATATCTAGTAAGTTATTATTAGCAAATCATTCTTTGAAAACATTACTTGATTAGTATTTGATAATCCACCTATTTTTTTCTAAGGGATTAAGTATTGCATTGAAGTCTTTGCCAATTAGAAAGTTTTCAAGAGATTTTAAATTATAAAGATACTTACCTCATTCCATATCTCTTTTTTAGGACCATATACAGTAATGATTATAAATTGTAGATTATTCTTATGTCTTTTAATAGTGCCCCCCATCCAATTCTTAGATGATTTAAGTGTAGAAAAATCAATTTGTCTAGGATCCCATAGGATTCCAATATCTCTGGAGACTCCATTTGATTCAACTACTTCCAGTTTCCATATTCCTAATTGTTTTAAAAAAAATTCTCCTTCTTCCTTGTTGAGTTTAGTTTCTTGAATTATTATGGTTTTCGATTCAAATAGAGATAAGTTTCTTTTTATTATTAATTTTTTATGAGGGGCATTTAACCTCCTGATGTTCCATGTAGTTATCTTCATGGTATAGAGGATATGGTTTCCCCTTTCCCTAAGGTTAAAAGGGAGTTTATCTTTTTCTGGTTTCTTGCCAAACCCATAGCTGCTCTAAATTTAGCTAAGGATTTTCTTCCTCTTTTTCTTTTTTTCCCCCACAAATTGGGTTTACTTAACCATTTAAGTTTGCTTCAATTCCCAAATTATCTAAGGTTTTTTTTTGCATTTAAAACACTATTTTTTAATGTATTTTCTTCTTCTTTATCTGAATTATCTTTTTTGAGCTCTCTTAAAATTGGATTACTAATCCTTTATCATTAATAGTTTTTGTACTTAAGTTTCTAGTTTAGGAAATTACTAGATCAGATTCTACAATACCAAATTCTTCACAATAGGTGTTTGGATTAGCCTGATCTTTGGTGGTAGGTGGAAGTTCAAAATCCCTTAAGAAGTTTTCCAATTCTATGGGTAAATTGAAAGATAAATTAGGTTTATTCTTAATATTTGTATTTGTATTATTGTTTGATACTTCTTGGGTTTTACTACTGATTACATCTCCTTCTAAAGGATCTATGATATTATGAATTGAGTTTTGGTTTTTAATTAATGATGATTCATTATTTTCTAGATATTTTATTAGGTTATGATTAGTCTATAGTTTTTCTATCAACAATTACTCTTTGTCTAATTCTAGAATTCTTTCTATAAACCATTTTTTTTTCTATTTGGGATTCTTCACTAGTTTCATCTTTAGATTTTGAGTTATAATCTTTTTCTAAGAAAAGATTAGATTATTTTTCATTAAGAAAATTATTTTTGAAGGGGCCCTAAAGCCCTGTACAAAAGATCTAGGGATTAAGCATCAAAGCCCAACAAATGACAACATACAAAAGACAGAGCCAACCCAAGAAAACCAGTAACCAAAAGACAACATGAAACAACTAGAAAATAAAAAAGAGATAGAAAAGACTAGGGGGAAGGCAATAGTTGGGCATTAACCCATTCTCTTTATCATCTTAGTTGCTTGTTCCTCCAACTCATCCATCTTCTCAGCAACATCTTTGATCTGTTTAATTTTAGAAGAGGCCCCGATAGATATTTTATTTGTAGTGGCCCTAGTCCATCTACCCATACCTTCTTTGTTCTCAACCGTAGGTCCATAATCCTCGTGATTGTGACAATGGCTTGACAAGATTAGATTGTTGTTCTTGGTTATCTACTTCAACTATTTGTTTAGTTTTCTTAGATGTTGGGTTTCTATTGGGTGGAGTTTTCCAGAATTTGGATAATTTTTGTGTCTTGTCAATTTCTAAGAAGAAAGTATTTGATTGATTATTACATTGGTGTTTCTCATCTTTAATTTTGAGGTTAATACAAAATTTTGTTCCATTATATTTCTCTTGAGGTCTTACTGGAGTTTGGTCTAGTTCCATGTTGATAGATTAAGAGTTGTGCTTACTGATTTATTCTTTGTTTAATATTTCTAAAGAATCTCTATTATGATTTATATTTTTATATTTTTATTTTCTCTTATTCTTATCCTTTGTTTGGAGTTTTGCCTTAATTTTATTATATTTTTTTCCCTTGTTTTTATTATTTGTAGTGCTCTTGAAATTTCCATCTTTTGGGGTTTTATCTTTTATCATCATCGAGGTAATTTTGCCATTATCCAAGTTGACTCCATCTTCTTGGTTTGGAGAGTTGCTATTTCTACTATTTATATTACAATAATTTTTTCTTACTTCTTCTAAATTAATTAATGAAGGATTAGGGTTGGGAATAAATGAATTACTAATTACCTTATTAGTTTTATCCAAGTGTGGATTGTGTTCTATTTCCCTTAAATTAAGTTGGTCACAGATGTCATTATGTAAATATGTATCTACATAATATCTTCCATAAGTTTACTATGAATTTTTATATTTTCTTTTATATCTTTCATAAACACATCTGATTTCTTCCATAGTTCACATTGCTCTAAAATTCTAATTTTATCTTTATAGGTTGTGGTATTGGTATCTAAGTATTGTAACCAACTCTCATTGAAATTAATTCGGTGATTCTTTAATTCATTTGTTATTTCACAATTTTTGTTAATTGAGCTATTTAATTTTTCAGTGTTGATATCCAACCAGAGGTTTGATTTTAAGTCATCCTATCTTTCTACTATTTCACTTTCCTCTATGTCATTGGTCAGAGTTGGGATACATTTTCCATTCTTTTGTGAGGTCTTTGCATGTAGACGATTATCTATTTTGGTCGTGATTCAAGAGTTTTTTTTTCCCTTTGAAGTGAAGATTAGTTTCTCCTAATTATAGTTTGGTGGACGTATTAATAATTGAGTAGAAATTAAATTCATTGGTTTTGGATTCGATATCAGAAAATGTAAAGTCCTAAATTAGATTTAAGTAAATGTATGGTACTAATACATATATCGATCTATTTGTTATAATCTTAATTGGTTCTAACTACTACATTTTATACGTCAAGTTTATTAAAATCTTTATATCACCAAATGATGAGAACTTTGAATCTATACCTAAAAATTCTCCTATGGAGTTTCTTATCTCTTTTAGTATTTGAATTTGTATCAATTCTATCATAACATTTCTAAAGATTGCCTAGGTTGGCTTAATTAAATCATTTATAACATTGTAATTGGAGTTAGGAATCCAATTATAAAAAATACAATGTGTCCGTTGAGAAAGTGTATGGGTTCCTGTAATAATTTTTCTTTAATCTACTTATTTTCACACTGAATATAGACTATTGAATAAGAACTAGATATCATACTTACTTGGCCATTGCATCCTGCATTAATCCATTTTTTTAGAGTTGATTTTGTCACTGAGGGGTTGTTCTAGATAACATATATCCCATAATTCTTGCATTTGAAGCATTGATTTTCTAAATAGTGATTGCTTATTATTGCAATACTTTCTTTCCTTTTAGGGGGTTGAGTATTGCATACCTAGTTGCATGTATTTTGATTAAACTTGTTGTTTAGGAACCTATTCATGATTGATGATTTTTCTTTTTTGAATTTTTCTATTGGTGCAATTTCATTCTTCTGATTGATTTGAGGTGCTGACACAAATTTCCCTTTAATTCTCCTTTACTTTGATTTCCCTATATCTAATCTAGTTGAAAATGAATCATTTATCTTTTTTTTGATTGTATATGATTTGAGATGTTCTTTTTTTGAATCGCATCCATGGGTTGCCTTTCTTTCTTCTATATGCTCCAATCCTTAGTTAGGGTTTCCTACTTTTTTCCCATCACTTTGAATAGATTACCTCTTTGAAGTGGATTGTAGATGACTTTATTTTTCCCATATTTCATTTTGGAGAAATATTGTTTTTGCATATTTATGTTTTCTTTTACTTGAATCTACATCGATTTAGGGTTTGAATCTATCAGTTTAACCATTATTCACTTTTTTCCTACTTTGCTTAGTTTTTATCTGGTTCTTTTTTTGTTGGTATGCAACTTTGTCTTGATTTTACTTTTAGCAAAGGTAGTTTCTTAAGTTGGATATTGTAATGCCTACCCCTAGTTTACTTATCATGTTATTTTCCTGAATTCTTTTAGGCTAGTTTTATGGTTATGTTTTATGATTAGTGATACATGGTTACCAGATTTGATTGGATGTTATTTCATACTTGATTAAAATTTTTGATGAGCTACTTGATACTCAATTATTTTACGTGTTCATTATTATTCTTTTGATGATGATACATGTATGTTCATATAGTGATTTCAGTTATTTCATGATGATAGTTAGATGGATGATTTATATGTAGTTTCTTTGGTTACTTACCCCATACTTGCATGTGTATGGTGTACTTCTATATTTCACTCTACATTTGACATTTCTGATGTGGTTGAGGGAGGGAGTCATAGTCACCTACTAGTTAGGATCTACATGATGCATGACTTCTGGTCATTGCATGCTTAGTTTAGATTTATATGTATATGTACATCTTGACTTTTATGCAGATTATAGGTACCAGACATCAACTTCCCTAAATTACTAGGATGAGCGTGCCCTATCGCAGTATCTCAATGGTAAAAGAGGGGAGATAGTTCTTGAGTCCAAATCCTAACCCTAAGCCAATTGTCCTAGAAAGTAGGACAAGTATCTGAGTTACTTACCCTTTTGAATTTGTCAACTAACGTGAATTCATGATTTTGACCCATGACTTTGATTTAGTGCTTTGTCTTTAATGATGAGTTTTCTTATTTGGATTTGTGGGTCTGTTATGATTTTCAGTTATAATTAAATCAAATAAAAGATTATTAAATGATTTAATTTAACTAATTTTTCAAAAAGAAAAATTAATATTTAATTATATTTAATTAATTAAGAAATTGATTAAATAAAAGAATTAAATTTAAAGATTTAATTAAGTTCTAATTTATTGTAAATTATATTTATTTAATTTAATAATAATTTATTTAGGAGTTACATTTTTATAATAAACAATAAATATTATTATTAGTTAAATTAATAAATATTTTATTAAAAAATGTCTTATGATTTGATAAAAGAGAGAAAGAATGAATTTAATAAGTTTATTTTAATTAAAAATGTAAAATTTGCACATGAAATTAAATTAAAATAAAATATTCAAGAAATTTTTTTCGCATGATTGCAAAAATGAAACCCTAATTGGAGAAAGCTCTTTATTAAGAAATTAGAGCTCATTTCTCCATACACAGGTTTGGAGGAGCCATTTTTAAGAAAGAGGGTTTTCGAAAGGAAGGGAATTTTCTTGTGAGCTTTGAGCATCTAATCGGTTAGCATTAGATCTAGGTAGGATCTTGTTAAGTTTTGCATAGTAATTCCTCTTTTGAAATCTCTGTCTTCTCCATGTCTAAATTGATTGATTTTTAGAACTTAATTCGGGTTGAAACCCTTTTGATGAAAATAATTGTTCTTGAAAATATTTGTGAAAGAATTTGAGAATCGAAACTCTTATTTGATGAATTTTAGGGATTTGTATTTAGTTTGTTTGAATTTAGGCCAGGGTTTGAAAAAAAGAATACCAAAAGTTAAATTTTACAATTTGTTAGTTTCTATTTGTTTTCCTATAAGATCTATGAGCAAGAAAAACTTATATATATATATATATATATATATATATATATATATATATATATATATATATATATATATATATATATATATATATATACATACTAATTGCCACAATAATTAAAAAATTATTGTGGTAATTGTATTTTAACATTTCATTGAATTTGTTGTCTTTATTCTTTTTAAATATCAAATTACTTTTATCATTTGGGGGGGGTTATAATGTTTTCTTTTACAAAATAAAAAAAAATAATAAAACAAATTTTGAAAAGGAATCAGGGTCATGACTTCCCCATCCCCTTTCCCACGTTGCTCTGTAGCCCGACTACAAAGGCAACCAAGGCGAAGTTGCTATGACGGCCAAGTTGACAGGCCCTAAACATAAATGTTGAAAGGTTTTGTTTTTTAAAAAAAAAAATTTTATTATTATAAATTAAAATTTAATATAGTTTGTTTATTTATAAATTAAATTATTTAAATTTAAAATATTAGTAATATTAAATAGTTAGTATTATATTATTAATAAATAGTAATTGTTATTATTAATAAATTACTATTATTTATTAATAGTTAATAGTTATTATTTTTTATAATTAATATTAATTATTTAATTTTAATAATATTTCTTTAAAACATATTTAGTTAATGAATTACAAGGTTTGAAAAATTGATTTTCGTTTTAAATCAACAGGTAATGATTGAATTATTTATTTTAAATCTAATGTTGATTTAATTAAATGATCATTGATCTGTAAAGGGGAAATTTGTAAACTTTTGTGAATGGACTTTTAGGGATATATTTTTTAAATGAAGTACGAAAACTTGAACCTTGTTGTTTAATCAAAATCTTATGTTTCAAAACCAAACAAAATATGAAACTACATTTGTTGTGTTGTACATTTTATGTTGTGTTGGGTTTGGGGTTGACTTAGTTTGTTGACCAGTTTTGGATGTTTACTAGAGGCTTGGGGAATGTTGTTATGTGATGATGTTATGTATATTTTGGTCACAATCTTTTATACCTGACCATGGTGATGTATTCACATATTTTCTATGATGAGTTTTGATTAGTTGCTTTTTAGTGCTTTCTAGTTGCTTTATAGAACTGAGGTGTATGGTGTGATTTTCTTTTGTAACCCTTGAGTTTCAATCAGTTATCTTTTGATGCTTTCCAGTCGCTCATATAGAACTAAGGTGATTATTGTGATTTATCTATAGGTGCTTTCCAATTGCTTGCATATAACTGAGGTGAATATTGTGATTTTTCTTTAGGTGCTTTCTAGTTGCTTGTAAAGGACTAAGGTGAAAATTGTGATTTTGTGAGTTGTACTTTTATGAGTTTAGGGTAGGTAACATATGTGTATGTTGGGAAGTGGCTTGCAATTGAGGTCGGAGCCCTAAAGAGGCTACCTAGGTAACCCATTGTAATTTTTTTTAATAAGTGATAACACTTCATTTAATGGGTTTAATATGAATTAATAAGAGTCAGTATTTTTCCTCACCCATGCCTTGAGTGAGTCCTAGCATAGGCTAGGATTGGAGTAGAAGGGATACTTGGTTGTGACCTTGCTTCGTTAGTATACCTTATCTGTATGAAAGGATACTGATACTGCATAGAGACACTAGGGGGCCAAAGTCCAGAGAGGCTAACAGGGTAACCTTAAAGTTGGCTCATGTGATGACACTTGCCCACTTACATAGTAGATTCCCTACGTGTCTTTGTTACCTCTAGATTTATATGTCATTTTTATCTTGGTACCTTTTAGATAGATTACTATTAGGTTTTCCTTGGCCTAGATGTTGATTATGACTTTTGGGTTTGTTATCCATTTGGGACTTGAGAATATCTCTTCAACACAGTGGAAGTGAACCATTTAGGTTCCACGAGGTCGGGTGGTAGTGCATTTTTCTTATACCATTGAGATTCGACAGTTGGATGCCATTGCTGGACGTCCTTGTACAGTGATTCATTTTATTCTAATCTTGTGTTTACTGATGGATGGTTACACTGTGTTGTACTATATTTTATTTTTAGAGATCTTATGAGATGATGTATTTTTATTTATGATGTATATTCTTTGAGCTTTTCATACCCCGTGACTTGTACATAAGATGATTATGCATTTTGATTTTGTCAAGTGACATCTTATATAATTGTATATTATTTAACTGGATTTGTACTTGTGGTTATTCCATGATGTGGATTTTGGTTATGTGTTAGATTTAATATTAATAAACTTATGTGTGATTCAACATCATGAAACCCTATGTAATTTGTTTATAGTTTGTTGGTATGTATGTGAGTTATTGCTTCCGCTATATTATCTCTTGTTGTTATTATCTTAAAAAAAAGTTTGGTAAACACAGTTAAACTTTAGGTTACTTTCTTTTGGGTTCCTTAGCAGCGCATTATAGATATCATTTTTTCTCTTTGTTATGTTCGATATTTTTTCCCATTTTTTTGGTGATTCTTTGTCTAATAAGTTGAATCGATTGTAGCAGGGGATAGAGGGTTTCACGTTATTGGCAACCTTTGAGTATTTAGTAGATGTAGAGAATTTTGTTTGTCTTGCCTTCCTCAATACTACAGATTCCTAAATTCTATGCGTTGCCAAATTCATGTTTACTAAGTTGAGTGCTGAATTCGTGCCTGTAGAGCAGTGTGCCATGATTTGTTGTGCATTCTATTCTTCCATGGTAATTAAATTTTGGTGATGTGAAAATAATATTTAAAAAAAGTATAAATAATTTTTAGAGAATATATATATATATATATATATATATATATATATATATATAAGGAATGGGTCAAATTATTTACTTATTTAATATTATTTATTAAAATTAATTATTATTGGTCGTGAGATTGCCCTTGTACTATTTTGTCAGAAAATTTGTTTCATACTATTAAACTACTTAAAAAGTCACAAAGTCACCTTTAGAAAACTCTAAAACCATTTTGTGATGGTCAAAAATTTGTTCATGTTTAGAAAATAATGTTCAAAATTATATATTTATAATTTTATTTGAAAAAATTCTATTATCTATTTTTTATTTAGTAAAATAATCGTTGCTAATTATCTTTTAAAATATTTATAAAATCTAAAAAAATTCTAAAGTGAAAAATGTAATTTAATTATAATAAATATAAATTTATTTTTTATTAAGTAAAATAATTATTACATAATAATTTTTTAAATATTTCTATTTTTAATTAATAATTTGACAATAAAATAAAAAACTCTTGCTATCTATTTTTTCAAAACTAAAATAATCATTACTAACTATATTTTTTATTAATTTAAAAAACAAAAAAAAATTCTTAAGCACAAGAATATAAATAAAATATAATTAATAAATTTTTTTTTGTTAAATAGTAATTTGAATATTAAAATAAACAAATAAAAAAATTAAAATAAACAGTAATAAGATATCTATATTTCTAGAATAATAAATAAAATAAAAATAAAATTATTCTAAAGTTAAAAATATAAATAAATTATAATTAATAGAAATTAAGTTTTTTTATTAAGTAAAATAATTATTACATGATTATGTTTTTTTATATATTTCTAATTTTATTTAATAATTTGACAATAAAATCAATTATCTATTTTTATTAAGTAAAATAATCATTACTAATTTTTTTTATTAATTAAAATATTTTAAAAAAATCTTAAGTTAAAAAATATAAATAAATCTAATCAACAGAAATTAATTTTTTATTAAACAATAGTTAAAAAATTAAAATAAATAATAATATTATATAAAACAATAGCAAAATGAAAAAAAATTAATTATGTATAATCTAAATATTTTATTTCCTAAAAAAAAATGTGTTAATCAAAGAGAGTATTAAAACTATAAGTAAAATGATAGTATAAAAAATAGAACAATTTTATTTCTTCTTTAATTCAATTGTTGTTTTAATAATAAAAGAAAAAATACTATTCTTATCTATTTTTTATTAATTAAAATAATGATAAGAAATTATCTTTTATATTAATTAAAAAATAATAATATCCTTAATTGAATAAAATAAAATAAAATAAATAATAATTAACATCTTCACATTATTATTTTTTAAATAATATCTTCAAAAATTTATATACTAAATTTAAGATTACATTTTATATTTAAAAAAAAAATTATGTCAAAAATTTTATTTTCATAGAAAAATCATCAATTAAATTATTTAAAAAAACCTACATAAATTAACAAAATAATAATCTTAAATCTTTATAATAATTAATAAAATATATTTATATTAATTAAATAATAATAAATATATTTTTTTGAACAGTAAATAGGCAAAGCCTTGTATCATATTAAATGAAAAAATGTTTACATAGTTGTCCATTCAAACGTCCACTGGTAGGAAAGAATACAGTAAGAAAACCTCCAGTTTACCTTGGGATTGAAGTCCAATATTATACAGATTTAAAAGGGGCATACCCCAGTGAAAAAATAAGTTCTTTCTTACAAATTTTTACAAATATGATGAAAAGGGAACAACGTGCTTGAGGAAAGACAAGAAAACAAACAAAAGAATCGAAAGTCCAGCCAAAAGGTAGAGATCTATCCTGCATATGCTAGTACACACATGAAAAAAAACCAAGGGAGGAGTAAACAAAACCAAACAACACACAAGGAAAGCTTTGCAGAACAAACCCCCTTTAAACATGTTGCCCTTTCCTTCTTTTGTTGTTTATGCCATATTTCCAAAATCCACATTAATAGTTAGTGCATGGTATAATTATCAGTTAATTACATAAATTCAAACTATATTAAATTAGGTATAAGAGACAAACAATAATTATCCTACTCTATAATGATAGAATTTTTCAAATACGTTTAACATTATGCTTATAAATGTATCCTTGTTTGATATCTACTATGCTATTTCTATTAACATTCTTCTCTCCTACTGATTTATAAGGCTAATTAGATAAGATTATTGGATTAACTTTTAGTGGTGCTTATGTTAAGAGTGATGTTTAATTATCAACAATTCTACCCTGTGATTGATATCCCTTTAGATCCTTTAAATTCCCATGTTTAACTAAAGATTAGGATTATAGATTACAAGATAAGTTTGTAAGAAAATTCTTGCCATGCAGCCAATGTATTAAAGTTGTGGTTAATATCAGAGCCCGTGTTTCAACACTAGGAACCCAAAACCATTGTGCTTCTGAAACTTAAAACTAAACATTAAATTATGTAGGATTCCTCCTGTTACTCAAAGCAACCGACGAGGTAGAGGTTGTAGGGCGAGAGGTGGTAGAGTAGGACAGGAGGATGGACCACCTCCACCACCACCACCACCTCCACCTCCACCTCCACCTCCACTAAACCCAAACCAAGACATTATAAATGCACTTCAGACATTGATCGGTGTAGTCCAGCAGAGGGTAGTACCTGTAGTTCAGCCAGGTCAACAGATTCCAGTAGTGGAAGTAGAGGGACCCGGAGGAGGCGGGCCCAGAGGCAGAATGAGGACTAGGAGTCCCCCACCGAGGCAGATAGAGGGACAGGGTGAGTCAATACACCAGAGAGGACCCCCATTTGACAGACCTCCTAGGCATATAGGAGATGATATCAGGGAATTGATTCGACTCGGGCCACCATTCTTTACCGGCTCTACTGAGGGGACAGTAGTAGAGGCATGGTTACAGAGCCTACAATGGTGCTTTGGATTACGTCCTTATGGGAGTAATCTAAAGGCCTGCCTAGGAGTTCATCAGTTGAGAGGAGATGCCTGCAATTGGTGGCATCAGGAGGAGACTATAGGAGGAGTGAGGATGGATACCCTCACATGGGAGTCATTCTTAGAGAGATTCCAAGAGAGGTACTTGTCAGAGCATTTTAGACAGAAGCAGATAGAGGAGTTTCATTCTCTATATTAGAGAGGTCTTATAGTAGCTCAGTACGAGAGCAAGTTTCTTGAGCTCCTTCCTTATGTGGAATACATGAAGGATGAGAAACTACAAGTGCATCACTTTATCATGGGTCTAAATTTCTCACTTCAGGGTCCAGTTCGTATGGCCTTCCCTACCACCTTCAGATAGGTAGTGGAGATAACACTAGTTCTTGAGGATACTCGAGGTAGATAGGAATCACGGGATCAGTCTCAGAATCAAAACTCTACCTGGCAGAAACCCCCTTGGAAAGGGAATCAGAACTATACACCAGGGTCCTCTAAGGGCCAATAGTTCCAGCAGTAGCAGGAACCGTCACAGGGTTACCAGGGCTCTGAGCCCAAGCAATGGCACTCATAGTAGGATAAGAAAGTACATACCCCACAACTACAATCAGTGCAGACTCAACAATCTTCTAGGGGTGGATACAGTGGGTCTAGTAGGTCAGGAAGCCCACATTAGTCTGGATCATAGGATGCACAATATTATACCCAAGGACCATGCTACACTTGTGGTGGCATGGGTCACATAGCTAGAGAGTGTCTACAGGGATAGTTATCCAGTGGTCAGAGAGGGGCTTTTTCAAAGCTGACAGTTGGAGACATGGGCAGGTTCCGCAGATTTTTTGCAGTAGTTGACAACCGCCAAGCTGAGTATCAGACTATAGTTATCGAGGCTATGGGTGGAGTCCACATCACTTGTTAGGTGGTGTTAGAGTTTAATATCACTTGGGCTGCGCGCTGTACCCATGGTCAATGCTTGGAAATGCACAAGAGAATTGGGGGGGGATGGGATGTGACAGGGGGGCAGGGGGGGGGAGAAGAGATGTGTTGGCGCTAGGTTAGTGGTTAGGAAGTGTTGAGTGGAGGTAGATTTTTTTTGTTTGGATAAACTTTTCATTCCCCCCTTTGGTCAGATAGGTAGGCGCTAGGTTTTGAGGGGGATTATGTGGACGTGGGTGTAGGGATAGGTTAAAAATTAGATTAGGATGTTATAGTGTTTTGAAATAGATCTTAGTTTTTATGTAGTTAATTTTAGTTTAGTTATTATTATGTTAGTTTATTATTTTTATTATTTTAAAGTATGTAAGTTAGTTGTGTTATCAAGATTTGTTTTGTTAAAGTTTTTAATGTAATTTAGTTTAAAATTAGTTAGATTTAATTTAGATTAGTTGAATTGTTATTTAAAAAGTTTTTGTAGGATTAATTACAAATTTGGTAATTAGTTTTAAATTAAATAGTAAATTTAATTGATATGTATAAAAGTTTCAGTGTGCTTAGTGTTAACTATGATCTTGTATTTTTTTTTAGTTAGCATTAATCGAGAGTTGGTTAGTCATTGTTAAAAGTAGATTCTAATTAAAGCAATTTAAATTAAGTATAATTATGTAATAATGCAACTAATGTTGTATCATTTTAATAACAAAAGTTTAAATTTAACGATCAAATTCAATCCTCATGATTACAAACTTAGCGAAAATGTAGTGAATCTATTCTTGCACTTGCGTATTCAACTCTTCAACCTTAGTGAACTTTATTATTATTAAAATTTAAGGAAAAAAAATTGTGTGTTTTTGCCCTCGTATTTTGGGCATGACAGTTAAACCATCTCCAACCAAGATTAGCAACTGTGTCTAATTTTCAATTTCCCTCTATTGTTATTGAGAAATCGTGTAATCAAAGTAAAAGCTTGATAAGCCTAAGCCAACCTTGTAATCATGAAACATTAAGATTCTAAACCAACCAAAAATGTAAGACACACTGAGCCAAAGTCATATGAAAAGGAACGAACTCAGAAAAGAGTAAGAGCTAAGTCCCATAAATAAAGTAAAAGGATAAACCACCAAGAGGGGCCAAGCTCGAGAATACTGATGAAATGAATAAGAAGCAATAGGGGAGAGTAAATGTTAGTTATATATTCATAGTATGATATATATATACAATAACCCAACGAGCACATAAGCTACCCATAACATTGAAGCAACCGAAAAACTACCCAAGGCCCCACCAAAGAGAAGGAGAGAGATCCACCATGACTACAAGAGCAACAAGAACATCAAAAAGCCACTAGAACAAGAGCAATGATCCCAGCTACACACCTACATCCTCCTTCCAAAAGACCATGATGGTTTCAGAAGCTTCCCTAATATCTTTGGTCCAAGACCTAGGAGGAAACTCATAAGTGCTTCTAACTCTACTCGACTTGTCTAAATTAGGAAGGCAAAATTCCATGGCTTCCAAGTCTACAAAGTTCACTCTCAAATGAATGTATACATTAGGTGATTAGGTAATTCAAGAGTCAATCCTTAGTAGGATCCTCTATAATAACTCTCTAGCGTAGTAGAAACTAAATGTCAACTTCCATCCTAGGCCATTCATGAAAAAAGAGGATATTATCCCACAACCAATGTGGGGTGCCTAGGAACAATTGCTAGCTCAAAATTGCCTAGTGGGTGAGCCATGTAAGCTTCTATCAAGGGGATTTTGAGCTTCTAATCAATGCTAAAGACCACATGTTCTAGGCCTACCAACCATATAGGATCAAATATGTTATAACAGAGTTAGATAATATCCCATTTCCCAACTTTGGCCCTAACTAGGCATCCAATCTAGGTACCTATAATGTCACTATTGGTACGCCATGAAAAGTCATAATTAAAGACACCTTCACCTAAAACCCTACTAATGGTAACCCTACTCATATTGTGTATGGGTTTGAGCAAATGAGTCCATCTCTTAGGCTTCACATTACCTCAAAATGCCATAGTTCTGACTTCAATAACATTACACAAACTGATATTAGTATCCATGTTGACTCCTACCTAGGATAAAAACTAGACCCTTAAGAAAAATGCAGAAATAAAATGGCCCAACACAAATATATAAAAGCTTCAGCGAAGTCAGGAAAGATTTAGAAGGAATCTAATGATGATGCAATCATGATACAACCAGGTAATGATTCATACAACATGGAGGATAATAAAAAGGAGTGCCAAAGATCACGAGCACTCAAAGTGATGAAACCGCATAAGCTAAAAGATGTGAGTAAAATTCACACCTAATGGGATAATCATATAACCAACTGTCAAAGGGAATTGCTAAAGAAGTCTAAATAACATGATTACCTCAAACAACTAGATTTGATTAATTATTTGAATATTTTCTCTATCCATTCCTTTGTTAGCTAATTGATTTGCTTCTATATTACCTTCTTTGTTAATGTGTGTAAACCTTACTTCTTCAAATTTATCTAAAAGCCTAATAGTTTTTTCTAGTTTCAAATTTAAACTCCATTTAGGGGTCTTCCCTTTTTTAAGCACATTAAGGATGATCTTCGAGTCTCCTTCGATTATAATCTTCTTGATTTTTAAGTTTATACTCTATTTTAACCCTTCATGTACTGCTTCTAGTTCTATCATATTATTTGAGACTATTACCAAGGGCTTAGCTTGTTTCATGAGCCAATTTTTAGATTCCTCCCTAATTATACACCCTATTCCCACTACTCTTGGGTTACCTTTAGAGGCTCCATCAAAATTAAGTTTCTTCCATCCTTTAGGTGGGGTTCCCATTTGCATTCTTTTCTAGCTTTACTATTCTTGTTTTTATAGATGAGAGGTGGATTAATTAGATCTTTCTAGTTCTTTTTTATTTCTGCATCCCATTCTGAGAAGGAACCTTCTTCTTTTGAAGTTTTTTTGAGATTACAATTTATAATTTTTGTAATACTTGCTTTAGTCTTCTTAAGGAGAGATGATATATTGAGTTCTATTAAAGACCTATCTATTTCTTTCCTTCCATATCTCCCATGCTAGGATTTCTGGAGTAATGTTCCAAAGTTTTCCATTACTTTATTATTAGTTTTTACTAGTCATCCTATTAGGTGATCTTGCCATGTCTCTAGGAGTGGGGTTGACTAGTTCAGTTTGAGTTTAAGCCATTCCCAATATTTCTTAGCATATTTTCATTGGTATAAGAGATGCTCTACCATTTCTAAGTTTTCTTTGTAGAGGATGCATCTCGAAGGGCCTTCAAATCCCATTTTCCTGATTCTATTCGCTGTTAGGATTTGGTTCTGAGAGGCTGCCCATAGAAAGATTCTTACTTTGGGTAGACCTTCCAGGTCCCAACAAAGATTTATAGGAATTTTTATTGCTTTCCAACTTTGTGAATTTAATATTTGATTATATCCCTCCTTTACCTTGTAAATTCCATCTTTGGCTTGTTCTCCCTATTATAATAGTTGATTGGACACTCTCTAAGAATAGCTTCTAATATCTCTTGGTCAGTAGGGTTGAGACCTCTATATTCTAAGGATTTCCATTTATGTGGAGCTTCTTCATTAGAGGGATCATGTTGGATATAATCCTTTACCTTGTTTCACCATATTGATATTAATATAATTTTTGCATTATTAGTAATATTAGATTAATCAAGAGGGGGGTGCCCGTTCCAAGAGTCTTCCCAAAATAGGGGTTTATCTCCTCTACCTATATCCCTTGTTGCATATTTTTTAATCAAGGGGTAGTATTTTAGCATAAAATTCCATGTTGCAGACCCTTTGGGGGGTTCCTTGTCCTTAATAGTGATGTGCTATTTGATGCAATCATATATTTATTATACAAAATTCTAGCTTATTTGCTGTCTCTTTCTTGATACATTCTCCATACTTGTTTTGTGCCTAATGCTTCATTCTACCAATCTAGATTTTAATTCGTAGCTCCCTTACTTCTTTAGGCCTACAATTTTTTTCCCATCTTATTAAAGCTACCTTCTTCTTATCCTCTATGCCTTTCCAAAAGAAATCTCTTAGTTTCATTTCTATTTTCTAATTGATATTCTTTGGTAATTGTGAACATGTTAGTTGATAGATGGGTATTGCTGATAGAACTGTTTTGATTTTTGTAGCTTTCCTAGTTTTGGTTAACCATTTTCCTTTGCATGCTTTTGTATTACTATGTATTCTTTCCAATGTTTGCTCCCATCCTTGGTTCATTTTGACCCCTTTATCCATGTATATTCCTAGATATTTACAAGGAAAGATACCTTTCATTGCAGATATATTCTTCTCTTTCTAAAGGTGTATTCAGGAATTTTTTTTTCCTAATTTTTTGCCCCATTGCTTTTGTATAGTTGTTCAAGATTGTCTTAATGTTGTCTATTTCTTTTTTAGTACTAACTCTAGCTAGTATTATGTCGTCAACAAATTGCTGATGTGTGGTGTTAGCCACATTCTTTTTGACCTTAATTCTCTTAATTCTCTTTTCAATTTGTGCCCTCTTAATTGATCTCCCAAAGGTTTTAGCCATGATTATGAAAAGGAACGGGGAGATAGGGTCACCTTGTTGGATCCCCCTAGATATGCTAAAGAAACCTTTTGGGGTTTTGTTTATAAGGAGAAAAATTTTAGGGGTAGATATACACTAAAAAATGATGTTAATCCATTGATGTGAAAATCCAAATGCTTCTAATGTTTTACACAGGAATCTCTAGTCCACTTTATCACATGCTTTTTGAATATCTAGTTTTAGTAACATGCACACTTCTTTATTCTTTGATGCTAAATGGATTGTTTCCAATATGATTGAGACACCATCTAGAATAGATCTCCTGGGTACAAACCCTATCTGTTCTTATGATATTAATTTAGGGAGATATTATTTTAATTAGTTTGCTAAAGCTTTAGAAAAAAAATTATAGATAGTATTGCAAAGACCAATGGCCCTAGAGTCTCCTGGTTCTTCAGCCTTACTTGTCTTTGGAATTAGAGTTAGGAATGTGTGATTAATTTTTGCTAGTAGTGTCCTCCCATTTCTTAATGCTTCTATTGCTTTCCATAGATCTACTCCTATAATTTCCTAATATTTTTGAAAGAAGAAAGCCTAAAATCCATCTGGTCCTAGTGATTTATCTGGATTGATATTAAAGAGAGCTATTTTAATCTCTTGTAGAGAGAAAGGTTTATTGAGAGATTTATTATCTTCTATTCTGATGACCTTAGGAATTGCTTTCAACATTTCCTCTTGTGCTACTTGGTTAGATGATTCATAATTATTAGTCCCTCTCTATCTATAGGTAGGGAAATAATGTTTTCACCAGGGGTGGCAATTAATATTTATAATCAAAACCCACTACTTCCTAAAGTTTAAAATCACTTTATTTTAAAATTCATTTTTCATCTAACAATTCCTAATTTATGATTGGCTAATAACATTTTCCCCAAATGTAGAATTGATTTCTCCCATCAAAAATTAGAGAAACAAATCTCTGGAATGTTCTTGAATTCTCCATAGTGGTTACCGCCATCATCATTCATTATCTTGTAAAAGCTGAACCACAGAGAAACCATGGTTGCAAGCTTTTCTGCCATCATGTGACCAAGAGGAAGTACTGCAATCTGAGTAGAGATTGCTGTTATAGAGAAGGGCTCTGTTCTGTACCAAAAGAACTGATTTAGAAAAGATAGCAACACACATGACAGAATACCAAGGACCTAGATTATGAAGGTCAAGGAAGGCATGCTTGGGTCATTTGTTGTAGGCATAGTAAAAGCCACCTGTTCAATGGGTGATTGTTCATTCTCATCCCCTAAATGAACTAGCCCTTTCTCTTCATTCTTGTCAATGGTTTTTGCAAGATCCAAATTCTCGTATGAAATTTTATCTCCTCCATCATCTCTACTGCTTGTATATCCCTCAAAAATCACAAATGAAGTAGATTTTGCTGGAATTCATAAATTTTTTTTGAAAAGGTTTGAACTATGTGGGTAAAAACAAAAGAATTGCAAATTTTATGGTCTCTTACGACTTTTAGTAAAGACAACAAACAAAATGATATCATCTAGGTGTGAGAATTTCTTAATCTAAATGCATTCAATTTTTTATAGAAAAAAAAGTTTTATTCTTGGTCAAGATACAAATGAAAAAAAATAAAAATATAAAAGGCCAAAATAGCTCAGAGACATATCGATAAATAAGACAGGCACAGTGGCATGTTATTATGGTAGAAGACCCCTCAGTTCTTGTAAAAATCTATCTCATCTAGGCAGAAAATCTTGCAAACAAGAGGAAAGTTCCAGTCTTATTTCATATTAGGTGTGTGGTGGATACAAAGGTAGCATGCCAAGTGGAGAACATGAATACTTGGAGGTGATTGACTGAGATTGCCAGCTAGCCATGACTAGTTCCCCATAGAGTGAGAGGAACATATATTTGGTGATGATTGAGCTACTCATGCTACATGCAATTCTTATAATAAGTGAACCTAAAATAAGGTATTGTAGTTTCACCAACAATGAAATAACAATAATAAAAATATTAATCTCAGACTTTAAAGTAATAACAACATTAATCAAATCAATTGGATTCATTAATTTGTCATTGATGTCCCTTTGGATATCTAGAAACATGTAGCATTTTTTATTCTTTCTTTATTTCTTATCTTTATATCTACAGACGATATATCTAGGTAGAGGGTCTGATCTGTAATGATTCACAAATGTCAACTGCTTGAAATGATTTAGTCATTTTCAATGAATAGAAGGGATGGGAAACAACTATACCGACTTAATAATAATAATAGACGATCAAAATAACTATTGTAAAAAAATACAAACTTTTAAACACTTGTGGACAATATCAAAACAAATGTAATGCATGCACATAGCTGGCAACAAGTCAGCTGATTCAATAGTCCACTTGGTATAATATCAAATTGTTTTGTACTCACAATATCGTCCACTAGTTCTAGGGCTATATAATATGTCTCCTTAAATATTCATATAGTATATGATTTTAATCTATATTATTGTAATCTAGATGTTTTTACTTTGTGTGAAGATAATCTTGTTTATTTTATATTGTCAATAGACACATAAAACAATTACCTTATATCTTGCAGTGCTTTAGCATTTTAATTTGAGTTCTATTGAGTTTTCTTATTTTTCATTGGTAGGTGTTCATTTGTAAATACTTTTAATGCTTCTTGATAGGCTAGGCTGTGGTAGATAGACTCTTACTCCTAAATAGAAACATACTATATATCATCTCTCCAAGGTGAAACTAAAGTTTCTAGATTTCAGATAGAATATTTGAGTTTGAAAATCAATTGCCCAACCCTGATTCAAGTTCTTCTTCCACTGACTCGTTACACTTTAACTAAAGAAATAAAAATCAATTAATATTCTCTTTCATGCAAAAGGTAGGGACTCTAGCTCTTCCAGAGCTCTTGTTAAGGATATCTTTATAGTAATCTACAAAAATTCTTGCAATTTTAGCTGGATTTGTTGGAAATGATTGAAAAGATCATGAATGAAGAATAATGGAACTGGTAAAGACTATTTTCAATCATTCTTTTGTTATTGATGTCAAACTTGCTACTTGCAGGAATGACAATTGCTTAAGTGATCCCAATACTATCAATTAGTTGATTGACAAGGAGGTGGCAATCAATAAGATGTAACTAGAGCACCTAGAGAAAGGTTGAAGTTATGATGTTGTAATGAAGTATAAGGATTAGCTAAGCCATTGATGAAATAGTGTATTGATGATATACTCTAAGAGGATGGACACACTAGGACACATCAAAGATGTAAGGTTTAACTAAGTCATTTGTAAAGCCTAACTAAGTTCATTTGTGAGAGCCAAGCAAATTAGTTAGAGCCAAGGAGATTCTTAGTTGAAGCTGAGAAAGTTTAACTTCAGTGTGAGCTAAGTGATTATTTAGGTGCGCAGTATCAAAAAAAGGTAATGGATGCTAAGAAAATTTCTTAAGGTGCCGAGCATCAGTAAAAGCAATAGGAACCGAGTAACACAGAAGGTGTTGAGCATCAGTAAACCAATGATGCTGAGTTGCTGCATTATTTGTTTAGTCAAAGATTTGCTAGATCAATAGTGATAAGTTTGTTACATCAAATTTTGTGAATTAGTTGGATGATAAGGATGATGAGTAGATGTCACAGAATTTTATGTAAACCATGCAAACCAATTCAAGGTGAACGCTAATGGATTTATCATAAAGTTTCTAGAAGAAGCAATTTGGAGGGAAAACAATATCATTTTCTAAGATCAAATTAAGATTTGAGCAGGAAATGAAGAACATAACTTCTTTATAAGGAGTTACAGGTCAGAGATCAAGCGAGTGTGTGAGAGGGAGTTGGTCATAAGTGTGGTCGTGTAAGAGAAGCCAAGAGAAGGCTAGTGTGAAGTGTCAAGAAGAGGACACAATGAATAGTAAGAACAGAGCATCAATACTCTGAGTTGATCAAGTGAGCATAGAGTGCATTGGCATTACGAGTGGAAGAACTCAAGGAGACAAATCTTGAAGGGTGAACAAGCTATCAGCATTGCAAGGAAGAAGAGTCAAGCAAAGAAAATAACTAAAGAGTGATATGAAATCTGCAAGGTTAGAGTTGCAATCTGTATTAGGTCAAAACCTTTCTAATACTTTCTTACCATTTTATTATATATTGAAATCCTACTTTGGTAGGTTAGCTTAATAGCTAGGTGGATAAGCCTCAAGAAAAGGATAAAGAGATCCCCAGGAAAAGGGTAAAGAAATCCTTAGGAGAAGGATAAAGAGATCCTTAGGAGAAGGATAAGAGATCCTTAGGAGGGATAAAAGATTCTTTTGAGAAGGTGATTGTAAATCCCATGGACTTGGGTGAGCCTAATAGCTCTATGTAAATCCTTTAACAGGGTGGTATTCTAAGTTAAATGTTCTTAAGTCCTCTAATAGGGCACACTCCTAATAGTATGTAGAAATCCTTTAATAGGGTCACATTTAATAGTGTGCTATAGCCTTTAACAAGGCAGACCATTAGAAGTGGTTGAAATCAATTGTGCAGTTATTCTATGGGTATCATCCCCACCCCAATTTTACCTTCTTATTCCTGGAGGGTTTCTGGGTCACCAAAATCCTTAGTGTTATGGTGTGATGCATGTTTACTTTTCATGGTTGTTTAATGTTTGATTGTGTGCATGATAATTTCAGTTATGTGCCATTAAGGATTTGAAGAAAAAGTTGTATTGGACATTATTGGATCTTGAATAACTGATTCACCCCCCCTCTCAGTTATTCTATAGAATTCTAACAGGATTGTCTATTGGATTTCCTTGTATATCTTTTATTTTTGATATCTTATTAGTAGTTCTGTGTTGTAATGCACTAGTATGAAAGTATTTTGTATTATGATCTCCTTCTACCAGCCATTTCTCCCTATATTTTTGTTTCCAAAACACCTCTTCTTTAGCTGAAATTTCTTCTTGTTTTAATAAGTATTCTTTTTCTTGCAAATATGTTTCGTTATTCATTCTCTTTTTGATAGCTTCTTTATTTAGTTTTTCTAACTTTTCTTCTATATCCAATTTTTCTTTAAATATGTTGTTGAATTGTGCTTTATTCCATTTTAGGATTTTTTCCTTTACCATCTTTAATTTAGATACAAAGAAGAATATTTTTGATCCCTGAACTTGTCCTTCTTACCACCAATTTTTTTATGTTGTCCATGGAGTTCTTATCAAGGAACCATATTTTTTCACATTCAAAAAAATTTCTAGTGGATTTAGATGGTTCCTTGATATCTATTTTTACAGGAAAGTGATCCAAACTTGCTAGTGATAGAATTTCTGCCTTGATTTCTCTCTCTGAGCTGCTTAAGTCTCCTTTAAAAAAGAATCTGTCCAACCTTTTTGCTCTATAGCTGAAATCTTTTCTTCTGTTATTCCATGTATATGTTCCATTTTTAGTTGGAATATCTATAAGTTAGTTATTCTCTGCGCATTCTCTAAAATCCCCTATTGCTCATGGAATTGCCTAAATCCTCCCATATTTTTCTTCCTTTTTTAATATTGCGTTGAAGTCCCCTGCAATGATAAAGTTCATATCCTGATGATTAATTAAAAATGAGACGATCTCATTCCATATTGCTAGTTTGTCTGTTGTTTGGGTATGCCCATAGACATTTATTACTATGATTTGGAGATTATTTTTAGTACTTGAAACCCTACATCCCACCCAATTAGGATTAGTGGCTATTATTTCTAGATCAATCTTCCAATAATTCCATAGTATTCCTAATCGATCTAAGGCTCTATTAGATTCTTTTAAATTTAGATTTCCAAATTCTTAACTTCTACCCTAACTTAGTTCCTTCTTCTTTATTTAATTTTGTTTCTTGAATTAATAAGATTTCTATTTCAAACAATGTGAGGTTATTCTTTAGAAAGTGTTTCTTGCTAGGGGCATTTAGGCCCCTAACAATCCATGTTGTTATTCTCATTGATCCTTGGGAAGGTTCTTCCCCTTCCCACCTTGTAATATTTCACTATTCTTAGTTTGTTCCTTTGCTTGCCCTATTGCCTCCCTAATCTCACTTAGTGATTTTCATCCTCTTTTAAGTTTTTGTTTTCCACAATTAGGTGTTTTCAGACCTTTTTGATTGATAGATAATCCCATATTTTCCAAATTTGATTGATATCTGACCTTTGCTGATATTTTCTGACTCTTCTGCTTCCTGTTCACCTTCTAATAAAAGCTCTTTAATCATTTGACTATTTTAATGAATTTTCTTCATCTTCTATATAGTATTACCTTCCCCCTCACTTATGCAGTTTTCTACTTCTTGTTCCTCAGAGATTTTTCTCCCTAGGGTTCCAAACTCTTCCTAGGTCGTATTATCTCCTAGTTGTTTTTCATGATCTTCTCTAGGCTTGCTTGATTGACTGCTACTCTATTCTACTTCTCTAATTAAAGTTTCTATCTCCATTGGTATCAATGGCTCTATAGATGTCTTGTCCTCTATCCAAACATATCCATCCCACTGATGGGTGCCTGCTAGAACTTGTAACTTTTTTTTCTTTGATTTTTTCTGATAGTAACATTACTCCATTGTGTTGATTCAATAGCCGGTATGCAAGGACTTTGATTTCCTTTTTCAATTATTACTTCTACCTTTTTTATAGGGCTCTGTTCTTGATTGATATTTTTCTCTATTCTCATTATTTTGTTTTTGTCTATTGTGGTTTCTCTATTGTTGTCCACTACACTTTGATCCGTGTCTATTTCCTCTTCTGATACTTTTGTCTCTATATTCTTTCTCTTTCTATATTCTTTTCTGATTGTCTCCTCATAAGTGGCTTGCCTTTATTTTCTGTGTGGTTATAGTCTGGTATAGTAAATTGATCTTCCAAATTATTTTGTAAGAGAAACACCTCATGAGAAAGCATGTTTAGTTTTTTCATATTGAGCTCTATTTCTTCTAGGGTTTCCTTATCTTGTCTGCACTCTTTACAATTTTTGTATTTCTCAATTACAAGTTGATAATCCACATTTGTCTTTTTTTATCTCTAGATCTTCTTTTTTTTCTTCTATTTTCCCTTTGATCTTCTTACTCTACCTCTTTTTCCTTTAATACTTGACTATTTGTGCTCTCTTTGTCCTTTGATTTTCTTTTTTCCTTGTTTTTTTCTACCTTCTTCTCCCTTTTCCTCATGTTTCGTAAAGCTTCTTTTAGATTGTTCTTTATGTTTTCCTTTTTAAAGTTTTCTCCAATTATTTCGTTGATTTCTCCTTTATATTTGGTAAAGGTTAATTTATATATTGATCTATTCGTTATGATTTTCTTCATTATAGGTTCACTCTGTTTTGTTTTAATTGAAACTAATAATCTTATCTTACTTGATTTATAATGGTTTACTTCGAAACCTATAAAATCTCCTAAAGCTTTCCCTATTCTTTTTATGATGTTAATGCCATTTAGTTCTGGGGGAATATTTGCACATTCCATCCATTTTATTGTTTGTATCTTCTGATTACTATTTCCATTAAAATTAGGTTGCCATGCTATGAATTTAATTGGGTGCCCTTTGTAATAACAATTTGATATTTCTACCAGTTTGTTCCTAATTTCACGATCTTGACATTGCAAATACCAAGAGTGATTATCAAAAGGGGTTATGTTACTTACCTTTGCACCGCAGATGTTTGTTAGGTTCTTTTCCAAGTTAGCTCTATATCTTTCTAGGCCATTCTAGATCGCATATATATTATGAGATTAGTGCATTCCTGCCATTTTGCTTCACTATATTTGTTGCTAATTATAATTTTTTCATTGTTTTCAACATTGTTAGTTTCTCTAGGAAGAGGATTAACAAGTTTAATCTGCTTGTATACTACAAGCTACTTCTTCTTATGCGGGGGGATATATACCAATGGCTTGCATGTCGTTACTACAATCTTAGTTGATCTATCTATAGGGTTTTTGGGTAGGAGTTGTAGTGATTTTTGCTTTGTCACTAGGGCTTTAGACCAGTGTGGATAGTGTTTAGTGATTCCTATAGGTATATTGTTTTCTCCTAAAACATTTGTGGGTCAAGACATAATACATAGGCTCACAGTATTAATGATTGAGGTAGAATTCTTTTGTTTATCTCCACCATTGATATATCTGGTTTTTTTGAAAAAGGCTTCTTGGTTCTTTTGTTGTTGCTTTGAAGAATCTTCAATGGCGCTTGGTTTTGGGATTGTTTGATCATAGCTATGCTTTCTATTTTTCCAAAATTTGACTTTCTTCTATCCATCTTCATCTTTGTTCTTCTAGTTATTGATGATGTCTGCACTTCGATTTGCATGCAGCTGGATTAGGGTTTTAAAATTATTGATCTTTGCCATGGTTTTACTAGTTCACTGTTCTTCTTGGTTTGTTGATAAAGCTTCAAAATGATTTTGGATTAGAAGAGAGCCTTCCTTGTTATTTGATGATGATTTAGTGTCTTTTTAGGGTGGTTCTAACATCTGGAATTATTTGCGAGGGCATATGAATGATTTTTCCTTTTATTATCGAGTCTTGCTGGGTGCCTTACTTTTTTCATCATTTTTGCTAGGCAGAATTTTTCCATTTAGATTATATAATATAATTTTTTGTTTAACAATAAAATCTAAAAAAATTCTTATTTATTTTTTATTAATTAAAATAATTAGTAAAATTAATTTTTAAAATTAAATAGAAATATTAATATTGAAATAAACCATAATAAATTTCTTAATTCTTTCGAATAATAAATAAAATAGATTTATATTAATTGAACAAAAATATTGATTTTGATAATAAAAGCAAAAAAAGCTTTCTACATATTTGTTAATCATTAAAATAATCAATATAAATTATTTTTTATTAAATAAAAATATTAAAGTTAATGTAAATACCTAAATCTCTAGAATTATAACTAAAATAATTTTGTATTTAATAAAATTGATTTGTATTAATTGAAAAAATATAATTTTAATGTTGGCAATTAAAAAAATTTCTATTTTTTAATTATTAAAATAATCAATATGAATTATCTAGTTTATTTAATAATAAATAAAATAAAAAGTATATATGTTCTTTGAGTATTTTGAATTTGCCTAAAAAATTATGCATAAATCTTCTCATCTGTTGAACTCCTATTTATAAATATAGGGTAGAGTATTTCAAAAAACTATAAAGTTGTGACGACTTGCATACTGAAAAGTATTTAACATATTTTTATAAATGGGGTTCAAATTAGATTTTCAATTGTCATTGTTTTTGTAGTTATCTATTTTGTATAACTTTAAGTGTCAATTGTTCCTTTAATATACCGACTATAGTCTTTGTTGGTTTTTTAATGAAAAGGGTTTGTATTTTTCATTTCAAAGTAGAGGAGGTATAGACAAAAAGTGGTATGTATTTTTCATTCAATCTTTAGAATAAATATTTCTTTAGTCATTTTGTTATTTAAATGATACCCTCTACGTGTGAGGGAATATTTATGTGTTTATTATCCAATGCTCTCCAATTTCTCTTTGTTTAGCTCTTATTTTGAATTAGTCATCCTCAATAGTATAAGGGAAGGCAATTAGAATAGGTCAATAGCCTCCCTAGTTAACTAAGAACTAATTGAATATAATTAGTTCTTATTTACCTACAACTACCTTACAAAAAAAGGTAAGCCATTTATGCAAAATTAGTTCAACAATATTCATACTAATAAGATTATATACTATTATTTTTCATTACCTAATAATGACTACTGCAAATAAAATATTAAGTACAAGCTCTTCCATATCATGTCATTATGCACTCTCAATCAGGTAAATTACTCATTTCACCACTATACAAAGCAAGAAAGGAAAAAATACAAGGTTTACTAGGCGTCTCCATTTTTTTACCACACCACATTTTTTTCTCCTCAAAATTTACAAATACATTATTTCAAAATTGTTAGAATGATTTTTAGAAAAAAATTATTTTCAAGGTGATTAACAAAAGTAAGGCATGCTTGAGAATGATGGGATATTAAATGAAATGATGTCATGTTTACAACATTCTACTCATTCCAAACACAACACATCGAGGGAGACAAAGGTACTATAAAAGTTTCCCCTATATATGGAAAAATATTGGTGTAGTTTTTATATAGGCAAGCTTGTATATTGTTGACTTCTTTATTACCTAATAGTTATCAATGCTAATCAACTACTAATTTGGATCTCATATAGATCAAATTTAATAAAATCAATAATTGGAGATCTACTTTGTACCTTTAGAAAGAGAGGTCTATATCCTTTACACTTAAATGTGTACTTCAAATTTACAAAAATAAGAATTATAATTAAATTTATTTGTTTTCAATGTAGGTAAAGTTTGACACAACTTACAAAAATAGGAAACAACACAAACTAAAAGTGCTTAACTCTCCCATAATTCAACATTAACTGATATGGTCGTACACCCTCAAAAATCTCCCAAAATAAAAAACATCTAATGTATAGTTTGTTTTCTGAATAAAAAATGGTATATTTCACAGCCACATTAATGCCTATTTTATATTTACATATGCATGATTTCTAACATTTTACGTTGATTTTTCAGATACAAGTAATTTGAGAAGGATTGAATAAAGGAAGAAATTATCAAACATGACAAAGAATATCACTTCTCATTGGTGGAATAAATAGATATGAGTTGGAAAAGTTGACTTTGTTGCAAAAAAACCATCAAAGTTATTCACAAATATGGTTGCAAAACTAAACATTGATTATTGCAATATTTCCTACCATTATAGCTCACCAAAGCATCTAACATGCACAAATTCTCGTCTTATTGAAAATAAATAAATGGAGTAATCCTCATGCACTAGGAGAATGTACCTAAGGATACAAACCTCTTCCTTCATACCCAAATTGGTCATTCAATTATCTTTACAATGTGCACAATTAATCCTTCCTCCAAGCTATGCACACTAAAGAAGTCTCCTTTCTTAGATTGTTTATGACATAGGATTTTGTTTGACATTGTTAGCCTACAAACTTTTACATCATTTGAGTAGACTTATTATGCATTACACCAAATTGAATGGGCATCATTCATTAAATATTTGTGTCGCTAATCTATAGAATCATACTAAGTGAAAAACCAAAAGGTCATTCCTTTACAAAATAATGGTTTTCGACTTGAAAATGACTTCAACGTCTACATTTCTACAAGAAAACTAACTAAAAATGTGTAAGAATCTGCCTTAGGGTAGAATTCACCCAAGACCAAAGAACTCAAAACACAAGCACAAATTAGACCAAAGTATGATCAGAATAACTGTATAGTATTCAATAAAATGTACAAGTACACTAGGAGTGCCTGAATATAAAGGCCTCTAAGATGCATCTAGAATGCCTTGGAATCAACATCATTATAAGTCCTACAACCAGACACATGTCCACTAGATATGGGTTATCCTCCATTAAGCACAAAAGTAAGTGCGATGATGAGAGGATAAGCCTACAATGGTGTGACATGCAAATCAGTGTCGTAGACAATATGTGCTAAATTAGGAGTGCAAATAACTATGTTGTCTACATGAAAACTCAGTGAATGATGCAAACTCCTATGTTGTAGATACCATGTGCATAATTAGAGTTGGATACTTTTGTGTTGTCTGCATGACAACTCAAGAAGGTGCGCAAACTCCTAAAGTGTCTCATAAAGAGAAATAATAAAATAATGCACTAACCTAAGTAAACTTAAGTAAAGTGTAAATAGTAAATACCTATTTACACCAACACCACCCTTTAAGTGCAACTTAGGGGAATGCACTTAAGCTCACTAATGCATAATGGGTCCCAGCTACGAGGCCATGTTAGGTACCCATGTACAAAAGAAAAGCTATAATGATGCAATGCAATCTCTCATAAATGTTGATAAAATACTTTCTTTCTTTCTTGATAAAATACTAGTGTCTTGGACAAGCAAGAAATAAAATTGTATTTCTCAGTCCATAACAAAGGTAAAATATGTGGCAATAATAGTTAATTGCTCTAATATTGTTTGGTTCAAATAACTGTTGGCATGTATGACTTGATAGAGATCAAGGATCTAGTGGTTATATACTATGATAACACTAGTGCAATTAACATATCAAATAATCTAGTGATGCATACCAAAACAAAACACATTGCTATAAAATATCATTTTTTGAGAGAATCTGTACAAGATAAAGAAGTAAGATTTGAATATGTGAATACAAAAGAACAAATTGCACACATATTCACTAATTCATTACCTAAGGATGCATTTTTGTATCTAAGTTGTAAGCTAGGGGTCATTCCCCTATCTAAAACTCACTAAATAAAATTTAGTGATGCATCAACCAGAGCATGTTGAAGATCAGTCAGTTGATGCAGAATTAACAAAGGCATATTGCAAATGAATCAATACATGAGGTATATTGATATTTAGTAAACATTGTCTTTGGCATGAGTTGTCAAAGAGGGAGAAGTTTGTTTTCATATCTCACATAAATTATATCACTTCAAGAGATGAAAAAGAGGGAGATATCAAAGAAAATAAACTTGGTTTGATATCAAAGGCAGACTTTTCCTAACAGAGGAAGGAACTGAAGGCAGAGGGAGTTCACACTGATAGAGGGAGTTCTCATGGATGAGAATTAGAATGAAACTAAGGATATGTTCCTTACTTTATTCTTGCTCTAAAAATTTCATTTCATTATGACATGTTGTGTTGCCATCAATGCCAAAGAGAGAGATTGTTGGAAATAATTGATTGATTGTGTATTGTCTTTGATGTTACAAAAAATGTCATATCATTGCTAGTCAGTGTATGCCAAGTTCACTTGGGCATTGAAGTTAGTTTCTAGTGTCTACCAAACATTCTAGAGTTTTCCTAGTCCAGAAAACAATGTCTACCAAGTTCAATTTGACGAAAATGTAAAGTGTACAAAAGTTGAGTGTTAACTGAGCTCACTCAGTTAATGAAGGAAATGTTAGATGGAAGTAGTGTTAATTGAGATCACTGGATTACCAAAGGAACTTTGTGAATATGCAATTTTAACTGAGTTCACTTGGTTAACAAAGGAAAATTGCTTTGAGTTAGTATCTAACGAATAGGGTTAGCTAATGAAGGATTTTCTTGTTTCAACATATTGAGTTCAATTGAATTGTTTGTTGGTTCTAGCTGACTGAGAAGATAAATATTAAATATTGTAAGTTGTATTCAAGGTGACTTGATAATGTGTAAGATATGAATATAAGGTCAAGTTGAGGATTGAATGTGGTGCAACATAATACAAGATTTTATGATGCTTAGAGGAAGCAAATTAGAAGGATAAAAAAAAATCCTTGTTGAGATGCAAAGATACATTCGATTAGGAAGGATCAAGTATACAAGCCAAAATTGAGATCTATAATCAGCAATTTAGTTGCATTAAAAATTAGGTCATCTCATTGTTACTCTCTAACCATTGTAGCAGTGATCTAAATCTCTTAATAGAGTTGGCTTAATAGCTATTTTGTAAATCCTCTAACAAGGTGACATTTCTATTGAATTGTCTAAAGACCTCTAACAAGGCCACTCCTAATAGGGTGATTAAATCCTCTAATAGGGTCACACCTAATAGTGTATTTTGCAATCTTTAATAGGGTTGGCTCCTAATAGGGCTCACTTTAGAAGAGTGAAAATTAGTAACTAGTTGCAATTGGTGGTTTTTCCCAAATTGGTTTTCCATGTTAAAATGTTGCTGTCAATTGTGTTCATGTTATTTCTTTTATATGTTTGCAACTAAGTTAAAGTAAGATCAATCACAAATAATATCTTAAGATTTTCATGATGATATTTTGCCGAGTTATTTCAGTGTTTACTGAGTTACAACATTTTTCCTTTGTGTTTACCGAGTTATAACAGAGATCACTTTTGATTTGTATTGACATCTAAGGGATCTGAGATTTATTTTTGTGGTAACTGATTCACCCCTCCCCTCTCAATTACTCCTCTTATATTTCCAACAACTACATATTGGCTACCCTATAATAAATCTTTGGCACTCATTACTCTACTATCACCACATAACAAATCCATAAAACTAGGTGGATCATATCCATATAAATCCCTAAAGGGTGACATCTATGTAGTCATGTGATGAGTGGAATTGTAAAAATACTCACACAAGTGAATCCACTTCACCCAAGCCTTCTATTTAGAAGAAACATAATTTTGCAGATATCCCTCAACCCATTTATTCACTATTTATGCTTGACCATCAGTTTGCGGGTGATAGCTAGTGCTGGGGGTCAACTTAGTCCCACACAATCTAAAAATCTTGTGCCAAAAATGACTCATAAGTTGTTTGTCATAGTCACTCACAATGGTTTTTGGAAAAACATGCAACCTGAAAATTTCTTTGAAAAATAACTCAGCTAATTGCACAGTTGAATAGGTAGTGGTAATATGAAAGAAATGAGCATACTTCGCGAGTCTGTCTACCACCAAATATATGCAATCTTGTCCTTGAGCTTTAAAAAATCCCACAAAAAAATCCATGGAAATCCCCTCTCACTTCCTCTTAGGAATAGAAAGTGGTTGTAACAAACCAACAGTATATGTGTGTTCATGTTTATTTTGTTAACAAACCAAACACTCCTAAACATAGTTATGAACATCAGTCTTTAGTCCTTTCCATATGAATCTTTAATCCTTAGGTGAATTGCCATAGGAAAATCATGGAATTCTTGTAGGATAATCCTACACACAACTGAATCTGGAATCAAATATATGCTTCCCTTGTAGATAATCAGTTCTCCTGAAAGAGAATATTTATCATCCTAAATGCTACCATCCACAATACCTGAAACCCACTGATCCCTAACATATTTAGTATAATTAAATATCTCCAATCCTCTAAAATATCTAAAACTATACAAAGATGAGGTTTCCTCAAAAAAGAATCCACAAAAACATTTTGAGTCCCTTTGATATAAGAGATATCAAAATCGTAAGACTATAGCTTGCTAACCCACTTCTGTTGCCTCTCATTTAAATCCCTCTACCCTAGAAAATGTCTTAAGCTATTATGATCAATCTTAATGAAAAACTTGTTGCCCACTAAATACTACCTAAGCATGGCCAAAGCATGCATGATGACCAACATCTCCTTATCATATACACTAAAAGATCTCTTGGGACCCTACAATATCATGCTCACAAAAACTATGGGATGATGATCATAGGAAAAAACTACACTAGTACCCTCTCTGGAAGTGTCACAATGCAAATCAAAGGGCCTAGAAAAATTAGGTAAATCCAACATTGGACATGAATTCAGGATAGTTTTAAACTTCTCAAAAAACACTTGTGCCTGGGCTGACCATTGGAAAGTGCCCTCACAGGTCAAATCTATGAGGGAGTAGCATGTCATGAAAATCCTAACAAAAACCTATGGTAAAAGGAACAAAGACCAATAAACCCTCTCAACTGTGTCAGGGTCTCAAGTGTAGGCCACTCCATAATAGCACATATCTTATTTGGATCCATGCAAACTCCATCAGCACCAATAATGTGTCCTAGATAAAGTAACTCTATCATATGCAGAGAACACTTTGACCCCTAGCCATACAAAGAACCAATATTGTATCCAAATTAACAACATGATCATCCCACGTCTTGCTATAAACAAAAATATTGTAAAAGAAAACTAGCACAAATCTATGGAGTTGACTATGGAACACCCTATTCATAGTAGACTAAAAAGTGGGAAGAGCATTGGTCAAACCAAAGGACATGACCAAAAACTCAAAATGACCACAATGACACTGGAACATTGTCTTCTCTATATCTTGTTCTCTAAGCTAAATTTGATGATATCTAAATCTCAAGTCAATCTTTGAAAAATATTTTTCCCAGTGCAACTCATCAATAAGATTATCAATCCATGTAATGGGATACCTATTCTTAATAGTCTTCTTATTCAACATCTGGTAACCAATGCACATTCAAAGAATGTCATCCTTCTTCTTTACTAAAACAGTCAAAGAAGAAAAATGGGACTTACTCGGCCTGGTATGACCCATATCAAGAAGCTCCTGGATGGTATTCTTAATCTCATCTTTGAGTCATTTCTGAAGAAGATAAGGTGTAATCATAATGGTCTTAGTTCCCTTCTCCAACTCTATGATATTCTCAATCCCACGATCTAGTGGCTTACCAATGGGAAAATCATTAAACACTTTAGAGTGTTTAACTCTTAACTACTGGATATCTAGATTATAATCTATCTCCTCAATATTCTTCTGAGTAGGCATAACTCAACACTCCACTGCCTAATCAATAACATCCTCATGATGTACCAAATGTTGCATGAACTAGAGGGAAATCTTCTTAAGCTCATAATTATAGATTTCTTTAAGAACTTGAGGCTACCCATATTTGATGAATCTCATCTCCATCCTCTTTGTGCTCAAGTAGATATCCTTAAGTGTGTGTAACTAGGCCATACTAAGAACTATATTTATTCCCCTCATATCTACCACATAAAAAATCTTAGGTGAAAGTATATGTATTAACTCTCATTGGCAAATATGAAATCATCTTGTTACATTTCAATGTGTAACCATTAGCTACCTATACCTGTAGGCCCTCAAAATCCTTCATTTGTATACCTCTCCTTGTAACCAATCATGTATCAATAAAATTATGAGTAGCCCCAGTATCAAATAATGCAACAATACTCTATCTAGCTATGAGCCCATGTATCCTAAAAGCTCCTTCCTTCTTCATGCTAGATAAGTAAGCTACTTTGAGGTTGGAGTTATCCACCTCATCCTCATCATCATCAATCCTATGCTGATCCTAATTATAATTCCTAGACTGCTTCTAAAAATCTACACTATCATAATTATCATAAAACCATTCTATCATCCTATTTTTTCCCTTAGGCTTCATAGGATAGTCATGGTCAACATCATAGAGATCCCTATAGTAGAAACACAATCTCCTCCTCATCATATCATTAATCATTTCCTAGTCCAAGGGAACTGCAATAGGACATCTCCTCTCTTTATAGAGCTATTCTATCATAGGAAGATATAACAAGCTTCAGAGAAAACTTGCCTCTAGGTGTAGAAGCCTCTGACTTATGGGAATTCTTCATAGCTTCATGCAGTGTGGGGGAGGTGGGGGGGGGGGGGGGGGGGTGTCTAATGACTTAACCCAACCTCTGGGTGGCTTAGCAAGATCCTCAATAAAAAGAATAACCCTCCTCCTCTTAGATATGTCATATACAATCACTGACAACTTCTGGAACTCACTGATGAATGCCTTCCAAAACCAGCTCTCTATTGCAACTAAGATAACTAACTAAAATAAACCTTGAGGTACTTCTTGTCAAAACACTCAATCAACCTATCAACAAACTCCTAATATGATGTGCTCTAATCATGACATCTGGATAGATACTAAACCATAATACCACCAATCATGCGTCACTCTATTAAGGCGTAGGACAACAAATTTAATGACATCCTCCTCAATCATAAGATGTAAAGTGAGGTAGGTGTTGATTTTGTGGACCTAAGCTCTAGAAGTCACCCTACCACTCCCATCAAAATGAGCTAATGTCATCTTATCAGCCACCTATTGTAGCTCAATGTACCTAGGCCACTATCTATGAATAATAGGCCTTCCCCTAGAATGCTCACATTTCTATGTTACATATCTGTCAGAACTCAAATTATACTTCAATGCCTATGGGAGAGCATCCCACTCATGAAAATGAGTGAGAACATCATTGACAAATGAGGTAGCCTCAGAAGTGGTGTCACTACTACATTTAACATCATTTTTCGACCAAAAATTTTGACCATCAACTAAATAAATTTAGGGTGGTTGAAATGTAAAGGCAAAAATTTCATTTTTTTACATATAAGACCTGTGTTGGTTGAAATTTTGACTAACACAGGGCTTATACATCCGCAAAGTTCAAAAAACATTTTCCCAATTATGTTTTTCACGCCCAGTTTCATTTGACATTTTTGGAGCATTTTCGCATGGTTATCTCTGCATTTTTGCATGGTTTTCCCTGAGCCCAATTTCGTTTTAGGTTTTCTCCACCCACTTGATTAATGACGCATGTTAGCCCTGGGAATAATATGAAAGGGGGCCCTACATTTGCATCAATATAGGGGGGGGGGCAGAATAGTAGTTCGAAGCTCTCAATATTGTCTTTCTTTCATTCTTCCTGATGTGCTCGACTTCAAAAGCTATTCCATTCACGACCTCCAATCACAGTTGCATCTCCAGTGGTTGAGGAGAGGGATTTCTCTTCCAGCATATTTCCATAGGTACATGTGTATTTTTTTTGTAGGTTTTTATGATAATATTGAAGATGTAAGTGAATACTATTACTATCATTATTATTTTTTATGCCAAAGTTCAGCCATTGTTGTGTAATATAAATGGGAGAGTCTCCACTCAAGTGTTTTTTCTTAGTGATGTTTTGATGATAAGTGTTAAAAAGAGTCTAGTTGCAAAAAGAATGTAATGTACTTGTTGTTTCATTTTATTGAAAGTGTGTAGATGCAGATTTATCATTTGGAATGTTGGTCTATTGTAACAACTATTATAATTTCTGTTATAGTAATGAAAGAAAAGAAAGGAAATGTATATGCAGAAGCTATAGTTGTAAAAGCTTAGAAGAAATAATAATGACAAATTTTTTGTTTTATAAATATAGTTGTGTTGGTATCATATTTTTCTTGTATTTTGGTTTTAATAATACATAATTATATTGTATCATTTAGACAACAGTTTCATATTAAAAAAAAGAACAAAAAGAAAAAATAAATTGAGTGTGTTTCTCTCTTCAACTCTAGAACATTCAACTTAAACATCAACACATAAAGATAATAATTTGAAATCTGGTGTGTTTAGTGCTTGGAGTTGTACCCTCAATAACTTGGCCATGTGGGCTATAAAACATGATATTCATGTGATTCTATGTTAGATGATGATGATGATAATGAATAATCACCATCTACTACTAGCTCATGTAGTGATAAAAGGTCTTTAATGCACCTCTAACTACAAGTATGCCATGGAAAACTTGTGATGGAGATGACTCCTCAAACTAATAGACTATCATGGAAATTTTTTGATGAAGATGACACCTACAAATACTGGACTATCTTCAAAAACTTATGATGAAGATGGCACCTAAATTTACTAGACTATAATTGAATTGATGTACTTTGGATCCTTCACCGAAAGTCTCTGTCATTTTGTTAGAAGATGATTTATCTTCTAGTTCAACCAAAAGAATCTCTCTCCTATATTTCAACATTACATTTAATTGTTGCATTGCAATTAGGTCTTCCTACAAGGGTTTCCATTTGGATGAATAACAAACTTGTTGGTGTTTTAAAACTACTTAGCAACAAAATGCTTAATACCAAGATGACAATACTCACACAGTCTAAAGACTAGCCAATTCTTATTATCAATTGTATGTGCACACCATTTGGACCAAACTTCTACAAAACCAAGGGTGGTTTTCTGCTCTTTTGGCTCTACAAAACTAGGGTGGGTATACCCAGGGATGATACAAGATTGGAAAAATTGTATGAGAATTATCTTAGTTTCATTCTGATTCTCATCTCAAATTCTCTAATACATGTACAATTCTTGATACTTTAATAAACACATCCCATATAACAGATATGGCCAAAAATCTTCTATAGGTCTGCAGATGTTCTTAGCAATAATGGCTAACTAAAGCTAAAACATTCCATGCAAACAAGTAGATGCCAACTTTGAAGATCTACAGGAAATAAAAGTAAAGTTGATTATAATTCTGCATTTTGACAATCATGTGTGACACATTTCTCTTTCAGCTGGATTAAATTTAATGAGTGCCTAATCCATTGGGGTTCAGAGTCTACTACAAATCTCTAGATCTAATTTGTTGCCTTACAACAAATTTTATCAGCAATTCTTATAAGAAATCGTCATTCAAAATCCTTTCCACTTCTGCAGCAACCTTATCAAATTCATCAAAGCTTTTACTTAATCCATTGAATTAATAGCCATGATAAATAGATATACAACCTAATTGAACTGCATTCAATTGCACAAGCCTTTACTTATACAACATCAAGATAACCAAGTAATCAAAAGGAGACAAAGTTCAAAAAGAACTGACATGGGGACAGTTCATAATTTGTATTCATTTTTCTTGAAAATTGTATACAATTTACAATAGACTCAGAATGACCTTCAGAAAGAAACACAGATCATTCTATATTCATGTATTCTCAAGACTTGACAGAGAAAATAGATCACGAATTTTTGCTCAAAAATGGTGGACCAAAATAGACTAAGTGTATCACTTAGAAAATAGAATTTGGACCTTTTCTCTTGCCCTAGAATTTCACTTATATAGTGTGAAATGCAACAAGCTTCAGGCTAAGAGAAACTGACAGGTGTCTTTTACAAGGAATATCTACATACACCTATCACAAAATGACAAAACTATGGCTAATAGAAGATATCAAAATAAAATCATTCCTTTCAGTGGGTCAGCTTTTGTTACATGTTCTGATGTTGCTGAGTTGGCTATTGATCTGATTCATCTTCATATGTAATTGCTAAATTAGCCAACGATGAAGCTTGTTCTGACGAGTGCACATTAACCTCCACCTACAGGCTTCCACCACCTTCATTCTACATGGTAAGGACAACTTCTACCTTTTCCTTTTCTTTAATTGTATTGGGATCTTGTGGTCCCGATTCTGCAACTGAAAGTGACACGTTTTTCTTGTCTTCTTCTTCTGATTGGGTTTGAGTAGTGATGGTATCAATGATTTGGACTTCCTCACCCTACACCTTATCACTGTCAGTTTCATCTACATCAAACTGTTCACTAGAAGGCATTTCTGCCATCCACTTGTCAAATAATGTGTCATTTGGCCAATTGAATTGCAAAATATCCTTCTATTTCTTTATTATATAATTAGCCTCATTATCAATATCAACAAATTCCTATTTTAAAGAATCAAAGAATATTTTGGCTTTCACCATTTCTTCTGTTGTGGTGGCCCACCGTGCATGCCCTGTTTCATTTATGACTTGATTCATTCTTAAACAAAATAAATCATCAAGTTCCTTTGCCCATTCCTCTTTGCTTTTCAAACTATTTTTCTTATCTAGGGCATGAGGAAATAAATTGAATTTTTGGCTCTTATATTTCTCTAAGTAGCCTATTATCATCTTCTGTAAATGTATCCTTTTTGCTATCAAAATCAGCAAGATCAGAAACAATGTCAAAGGTTTTATCAATCTGATCACGAGAATTATTTATAACAGATAGACACAATAAGGTTATTGCTTTCTCCCTTCTCACCCATTTGTTCACAATAGGCTTTAGAGCCTCATCATCTGCTTTTAATTCCTCCCAGATGTTAATCACCCTGGCCAATTGATCATGGATTAGTGGTCATTCAACCTTGTCTCCTAGATATGTAAGAGTTATTCTTAGTTTATCTTCATATTTAGATTCCATCTCTACATGTAAGGCCCATAGTTTACTCTTTTCTTCTTCAAAATCCTCAGCAGTGTAATATTGTGGCCCTTGGTGTGTGTCTAGTATTTCAATGAGGGGGGTAGATTTGAAAGGTTCAATAGGGGGGCGAGGGTATGTTATTTTAGGCCTGGTGGATTTTCCCAGTAGCTTGTTCTCAAGCTCAACTCTCCTTTTTACCTCTTTATTGTAGGAATCCACAACTGCCTCATATTTACTTTGTAATTCAAACATTTCCTTTTCCTCCCTTTTAGCAGTAGCCAAGGCAAACTGAGAATAATCCACATTCATGTGGGCTACCTGTACGTGTGAGGTATCAACAACTCTCACAATAATATTCCCTATCAGTCCTGAACCATCAAGCTATGCTGATACAATCCTGGATCATCTTCTTAATGACCACATACCAAGAGCAGCTTGATCATCACTAAAAGAATTCCTTGCAAATTCCATTTTATTTGGGTCTTGTAACTCCAGTCTATTAGAAACAGAGTTGAAAATCAATGCATCTGTAATATCCCAATTAGGCAACAATAGTATGTTAGAAGTTTTTACCATTTGCCTTCCCTCCTCAAGGGTAATGTTCTGGAATTCTTGCATCATTTTCTCCTTTATTTGGTTTTGGATGGAGGCTTCATCCATTTCTGGATGCTCTGTTTTCATGTTCTTACATCCTTCCTCAAAATTGTGGATGTTTGCCCTCCAAGCAAATTAATGGAAAGCCCTAGACCTTACAAAATTGTCATTTGAAAAAAATTGCTGGCTGGTTTGTTCCAAAATAGGGTCCAATTCCCTTCCCTTAAAATCAGCTATAGTCAGCTCGACGCTTGGCACAGGAGGTTCCTGGGGGTTCCCTTCATCGATCTCTGCTTGAGTGACAAAAACTCCCCCTTGTGATCCAATTTGTTCGATTTTCTCAATAGTGAGCTGCTCCTCCCCGGTTCTCAAAGGGGTCTGTGAAGGTGAATGCTCCTCAACATGAGAATCCTCCTCTTAGGGGAGGGCTCAGTAGGCCTCTCTTCCAAAACCCTACTAGTGGACTCAATTATTTGTTTTCCTTTGTCCACTGTATTCTTTTTATTTTGAACAATAGTATATCCCGGCCTTTTTTGGATAGTTAATTGACCTGCCCTTATATTGGGAGTAAAACCCAATCTTCCCATTACTTCCCTGGCCTTATCTAGGTAGAACCTAATAAAGAATTGCTTGTTTTCATTCATTGCCTCTATTATTTCAGGAAAATTATTCATAAGTTTTCTCATCTTATCTACATTTGTAACTGCATCGTCCAAAGGACTATAATCTGGATCAAAACAATGAATGAAATCCAAAATTTTAGAAAAGACTTTCCACTTTTCTTTCCTAGTCTCTTGCTCCTACAAGGAGTACTCATTCCTTATTAAGTCTTCATGAAAATAAAATTCATGCTCAATTTTACCAAGCTTAATTCTCTACCTCAGAGCCAAATGATAAAATCCTTCAGAATCAAAAAAACGAGGATGGGAAGTGGCCATCTTATAAGGATTCAAAATCTTGTGCAAAGAAAGCCAACCTCCTTTTGTGATTACAAAATCATGAGCCACTATGCAAGTAGGAAAAATTGACCCCTTTTGTCTTTTCAATAGAAGGGCTTCCTCCACTCCTCCCAGCTGCCACAATATCTCAGCAACTCCTACCTTCAAAGGCACTTGGTAGGGTAGTACATGAGGGCTTCCTTTAAAACCATGTATTCTAAATACAATAGAAACAGAATATGGAATGACATCTCCCCAATTATGTGAAACTTTCAAACCACTTGGGTTGTCCATAGGCCTAATGAGATTCATTAATGCTTTGGAGATTTTGGGGTTGTCCCTTAATAGGAGGCATCTTAGCTTTGAAGCAAAATACCTATCAAACCTGACAAAACTGACAATCTATGCATCCCAAGTCATATCTACACTCCACAATTAAACTGGTAATGCTTCCCCACTCTCTTCTCTGTCTAATTCCATTTCTTTACTAAAATATGTTACTCCCTTGAATAAGAACATGTGCATTAACAGAGAATAATGGCCAAAAGTTTTTTCCACCTTACCCTTAGCAATTCCAATTAGTCCAATGTGAATCTCCTCAGCTAAGTAAGAAGTAAAATCAAAAATTATATCCACACCAAAAGAGGAAATCTGAGTAATCATATACATAAAATCCACAGGCATAAAATTTTCTTCATCTCTCCCAAAAACTTTACACAAGGACCTATATATTTCTATAGCCCTAGCATTGAAGTATGCCCTTTCGAAAGGCTCCCTAGAGGATGCTGTTATTGCTGGCAGTGTTCCAATTCTACCTATGTGTGTGCTCAATGCCCCTTGCCTAACTGCATCTCTCTTAGACATATACTCATTTTCTAACCCTTTCAAATCAATGGGCACATGATAATCAATGACAGGCCCTAAACTAAAAACTTCCCTAATCTCCTCTGTGCTGATTGTAATCAAGATTTCACCATCAGTTCTCCTCACTACCCTAAGGGCTTGGTCGTAATTCTTAGCTACAGCTTCCAAAAGATCATAATCCATGAAAACACTGGGAACCACCATTTTCCCTAGACCAAAATTCCAGATGTTGGCATGTGGGGCAAAAAGGTTCCTCTTTGAAAACCATTTTTTGAATAAAACAAGACCAGTCTGTGAAGTTGTTGCATCCCTAACCCAGTTTCCTTTGTCATACAACCCATCTGCTATTTTCAGCCTAGGGTTTAATGAAGTTAGCCTCTTAACTTCTACAGTTTCAACAGTGGAAGAAGGGAGCAGTTCAAGCAAATCATCATGGACATTCCTATCCAAATAGTTCTCTTGACCAAAAAATGCTTTCTATTTTGGAGCCATTTTAATTAACTCTCGAAGGAATTGAAACAATAGGAGGATTATAATGCAAGTACTTACTTTGAATTTTTCTCTAGTTCTTCTCAGTGTTACTGCAATCTTTCTGCGAACAAACTACTTCGCAATCTTACCGAATCCAGCACAATCTTCTCAACAACTATTTCTGCTTTGAAATGCTCTAAATCTTTTTTCGAGTATGGTGGAATTAAGAAAATCTTCTGTGTTATACTCTATTTTTCTTCACACGTGAAGCTTTCATCTCTCATAAATGCATAGGGTGGCATCACCTTCTATATTCAAATTTACACCGTGGATTTACGAAAAATCCTACAATCCAAGGATGCAAGAAAAGACAACTCATGTTCCTTTTGACAAGCTAGTAGTCAACCCAATAAAATTTTTCCATGTGTACCTTTCCTTCATTGTTGGCACCTCTAAACTAGACCCATAGAACTCTGAGGACACGTGTCACTTAGGCGCTATCTTGCTATACATAAAGAGTGAGCACCTTGCCATAGCGAGATAGCGCCCGTCATTGATCTTGATTTGATCATGCGGATGACATTTGATGCATTTCTCAAAAGAAATATGGTGAGCCCCTTGTCACCATGTCGCTATTCGTAACCTTCATGCAACTCACCATAGCGAGATAGTGATGATCATGGATCTAAGATAGATTTGACGATCAATCTTTCATATATTTTGTGAACAGGGCGTGGGTCCAATCATTGATGACATGATGAAATCTTGGATATATTACCTACTGCTTGGGGCCCATATTTGTTTATTTCTCGACCGGGCACTATGTCACTAACGACAAGAAGAACAAGTTCCCGATAGCAACATAGCGAATCTCAGTGTCTTTGCTTTTCTCGGCATATACGTGTAGCTCATTAGATGCCAGCATGTTCCAAAGCTTTATAATTGATATCTGATGGAGCACTTTCTAGGACCCACTTACTCTAAAAAGTTGTTGCAGTACTACTTTCTGTCTGGGCGCTATGTCGCTAACGGCGAGAGACACCAATTCTCTAATAGCGACATAACGATTTCTAGTGACTCATCAAAATTCAGGGTCGAAAAGATAAAGGTGAGTGAAGTCATAACTACCCTCGTTAATGCATCTGACACATAATAAAACAGCACGTGCACCATGCAGCCTGAAAAAAACTTACGATCATTGAAAAATTTAAAAGTGACTGTCGACCATTATTTTTGGTGAAGGCATCATGTCACTAACGGCAAAGTGCCCAATTTCTTTGATAGCGACAAAGCGACTAATTGAAAAAGCTAAGATTTCTATTAATGCCTTTTGTACCTCAATGTTGTAATTCCTTTTTAGGTTTTGACATGTCTATTGTAAATGTGATGAAACATCTCTAAAACAATACAATCTCCAATCATCGTATTTCCACTTGATGGTACCGCTTTTCAACTTAGCGGTGGTCGCTATGTCGCTAAGGGTAAAATACTTGTATCTTTTCATAGTGAGATAGTGATTGCCATAGATCTTTTATGGATCGGGTGGTTAGAAACACAAAAGAAAAGATGTGACTCAGGGCGCGAAAAGTTTGAAAAGGATGGGAATCTTTGCATATTTTTAGTTTCGCACCTGAAAAATTTAAAAGAAAACAAGACCTAGGATTTTGACAAAAATTTGCTACAAAGACCTACAAAATATGACTTGGCTAGAAACCCTATTCACCATAGGTGGATCCCAATCTGAATTCTTCTATACGTTGGACAAAGGAATTCAATTATGCAAAAATTTAGACCAACAAAACTATCATGGAAAAATTGTGACGAAGATGCCACCTGCAACTATTAGACTATCATAAAAAAATTGTGATGAAGATGGCATTAAAAACTATTGGACTATCATGTGTACAAGTCACAAAATGATTCCAACATATGAAATTAAGTGTACTACATAGGATAGTGATGATTGAATTTCCATGCCCTCCAAATTTGGTGGTTGTAACATTTATACCAATTTCATTTGTGGGATACACACTCTTTAAATACTCCAAGAAATTCCTGAGTGCGGATGTTTCAATTCCTTAGTGTCAAAACTTGAATATATTTCATGCTTATCATTTCCTCTAGCAATTCTTACGTAAAACATCATTAAAATAATTGTTCCCTTTGACAGCGTCAAAGAGTGTATATATACAATATTTTTGAAGTTGTTTTGTGCTAAATGAACCTTTTGTGATCAAGTCTTGTAAATATCTTGGTTGGTACAACTACAGATTTCTTACTGGCTTTGTACTAGTACCCAAGATTAACATTGATGACATTAGTAGAATTCCAAGTTTTGCTCTTGTATTCCTATTAATTGTACTTGATTGTCAAATATGTTAAAGAAGAAACAAATGCCAGTTAATTTACAAATTGTAACTGACCTAAATTGCTTGATGTATTTTTTAAATGCTGAGATGCATATACTAAGAATTTTTTGTTGCTGCAGGCCAAGACATAGCTGACAGATAGGTCAAAGCTTCCAACTATTATGGATCCTATGATTAAAGAGTTGTTGAACTTGAAATATCTTCAGTAAGTAAGTTGCATGCAACATATTTCTTTTAAAGGGAATTGACATTATTTTTTAAAATACATTCAGTTTATACAATTTTACTCATGTTTTGGTGGATAAAAACTTAATGTTCTTCCATATTTCTTGCCCATTTTATTGCATATCTGAAATAAGACATAATCTTGCCATTTTACAATAGCTAAATGTCTTTAACTATGATTGGAATTTGGCATAAAATGTATTTTTTAGGTTAGATTGTCAACTAGTTCTGGTTGATTGCCATTTAAAAATTAGAGGTGCTAATCCTTTCATTGAAGATAAAATTTATAGTGCACTACATATCATCACACTTACGCAAAACAGTTGAGCCAAACATTTGATTATCTAGATTGAAAGTCATTGTCCACTTCATAATCTTGGCAAGAAGAACACCATAAGTGCTTGTGAACCAAGTATTTATGATGAAGCAAGAAGGAACGAAAAATGAAAAAATGTGTTGAGTCGAGAGATAGACATTGGAAAGAAAGCCATTGATTATAAAAAGTATTAAGATCAAGTTTAAAAATAAGGTTTTAATTGACAAGCACAAAGCAAGATTAGTAGCTAAAGAGCAACAAATTTTCCTTGTACATCCATGCACTATCTCCATGATTCCATGTTTGGTCCTTAGCCTCTTTGCAATAACCACATGATCGATGATTGCCAAATAGTGCCAACATACTATGTGGAAAGGCCCTTTCTAGATCATATTTCAATGTAACAATTTATCAAATGATGGCGCTTTGAGGGGACAATAATCATCTTCAACCATGTGACTTTGGCTCATTGCTTCAAATTTTTTAGAGGATATAGAAACTTACTGACTATAAACAACAGGTATGTTCTTAGAAAAAAAACCCATACTCAGTGTAAACAACAGGTATGGACTTAATGCATATTTCATGAGTTGTGGTTCATAAAAACCCATACTCATCAGCTTGAATTGTTTGTTTAATACACAATGCATTGAGGTGACACTTACACTTTAAATTCATAACAACCATTTCTCATCAACTTAAATTGTTTGTTTAGTACCCATTGCATTGACGTGACACTTACAAGGTTGAAGTGTTGCAACTTCCTAGAAGGTCTACCTACTCAATTCCATGATGATCCAACTTTCCTTGATCCTTGGGAGAATGATGTAGGAGCATCAAGGTCAAGGTTGAAGGCATGAGAAGACATTAAGGTCTCAAGATAACCAACATGACTATGTTAGAACAGTTGATGTAATAAGACCCTGTGAAGGTCCTTTTTGATATGTTTGTAATCATTTTAGTTACATTTGAAAACATTAATTAACAAAAACCATATGTCCAAATATAAACATTAATCACAACATGTCCAATTTATTTGTAGGTATATTTTCCTATGAAGAAAGACCATGCCTGACAATATGAATCGAGAAGAAAATAATGAGACAATGGCTGCATTGTGGGCTCAATTTTGAAGAAAACCTGATAAATGTTATTGTCCTTGCAAAAAGTGTAAGGGTTTAAAGAATCAAAGAATTCTAATCACAACAGCCCAGAGTTATTGTAGGAAATATGGTCATGTTGAAGGGGGCCACAATTTTTGTCCATTGCTAAATGTGGATTTCCTACTGGAGGAACATGGAGGTGTGAATATCCAAGCAGAGGATAACACTCCCATGGAAGAAGATGATAATGTGCCAGAGGACATGATTGAAGAAGATGGTATTGGGGCAAGTGATGAAGAGGCTCACAATGATGGTACTAACGAATCTGATAATAATGATGAAGATGGTCTTGATATACCTTTACTTGAGAAGGCACACGAGCCCTTATACCCAAGCTCCCAAACAACTCTACTGTCGGCTATAGTGTTGTTGGTGAACTTAAAGGTTATGAATATCATATCCAATGTAGCAATGTCACGTATGCTAAGGTATCTCATTTTTGTCATCCTCAAGGTTAGCATACAATTACTATTCATTATATTAACAATGGATATTTGTTGTTGTAGGTTGATTAGTGAGTTTTTGTTACCACCATCAAACATTTTGCCTCATTCGTACCGAGAATTATCTAACATTATGGATCAGATTGGAATGAAGTATCAGACAATACATGCATGTTCCAATGATCACATTCTATATCATAAACAACATGAATTTGCAACAGAATGTCCTGATTGTCATGTTAGTAGATATCGGTCAGATCAAATAACAAAAAAAGTTCCTGACAAGGTTCTTTGGTATATTCCCATTATTCCACGTCTGGAATGGTTATTTAGGTGTGCTAGCTTGGCACAATTTATAGATTACCATTCACGCAATAGAAGTTAGGATGACATTATGCGAATGCCTACCGATGGTTTTGCATTTAAAGAGATAGAAGAAACATGGTCACACTTTAAAGAAGAACCTCGTAATCTGAAACTTTCATTGGTGGTGGATGGTGTCAATCCATATGGAGATATGAGATCTATTTACTCAGTATGGCCTATTTTTGTTATTAACAATAACATTCCTCCTTGGATGTCCATAAAGAGGGAGCACATAATGTTGTCAATGATTGTGCCAGGTATATTTTTTTTTTTTTATAGTTATCTGAATTAATTTATAAATAGTGCATGAAAATGGTTATAATAATTATGTAATGTTTATGTTCATTCAATTGCTAGGTAAATACCAAGTTAAAGATATGAATGTGTATATTGAGCCCCTAATTGATGAGTTGTTGAAGTTATGGAATGGCATCACTATGTATGATATCTCTAGATTGATAGGACATCGACAATTTCAATTCCATGCAATGCTTGTATGGACAATACATGATGCCCCTAGGCTAACTCATTTTTGTGGTATGTTATATTGTTAATATCACATATTTTTGGTCTGTTATAGTGCTTACACATTACTATCAAATGCTTAAGTTGCGCATAATAATTGTACATGATCCAATTATACATGATCTTTTAGGTCTTCAGACAAAGGGAAAATTTGCATGTCCAATTTGTGGTCTGAAGATGAAATGTCGTCATTCGAGAAGTTTAGGAAAGCAGGTGTTTGATGAGTTTAGACACTTTCTCCACAATAATCATAGGTTTTGAATTGCCAAAAAAAATCCTTTCAATGGTAAAGAAGAGACATCATCAAGGCCATGAAGAATGGCACCTCATTTATGGAAGTTGGAATACGATCGACTAAATCGTCGAGGTAATGTCCAATTTTTCATCCAAAGTTTACAATTTGTATTTTGATATTGTCTTATAATTACTAATGTTGTAACTAATGCTCATGAAGGTTGTCAAGGCATCAATGACCAACTTCCTAGATGAATGAAAAGTTATCCTACTCAATTTAGTAGGTTACCATACTACAAGGATCTCCCAATCGCGCATTTGTTTGATGCTATGCATATTGGAAAGAATGTAATAGAGACACTATGGAAAATGTTGGATGGAAGGCATGATAGAGAACAAATTGCTAAAATTTGTACTGACATTCATGAATCTAATTATGCACTAAAAGTTTTTATTGAATCAAATAGGAATAGAGATCGCGTAAATACAAGTGCCCTTCCTTGGTTATTAACGGAGCAACAAAGTGATGCATTAAAAGAAGTCATAAAAAAAACAAAATTTCCCATAGGATTTGCTGCAAATATAAGAACTCTTCTATCAAAGAAAGGTGTTTTTGGGCTAGGGTTGAAGACACATGATTGGCATACCTTCCTCAAGGTAAGTCATGTTTTCTATTTACAGTATATTTGTAAGATTGAATGTAGTACCAGTTGCATTATTTAATAATATATTGAAATGATCATTTTTTAATGATTGCAGTTCATCCTACCTCTATCCCCATTACAACAATTTGACAATAGTATTAAACAAGTTATATATGATCTTGGAAAATACATGAGGTTAGAAGAGTGTTTTTTCTTAGATTTGTAGCTTTTTATTTGAAATCTATTGTATAATTTTATTTGAAATCTCCTCTATGTTTTTTTGCATGTTGAATCTCACTTAGGTGGTTATCATCTAAAGAAATTGATAAAAAATATATAAAATATTGGAAGAGAAAAATTCCACAGCTTATGTGTGAAATGCAAAAGTGTTTACCTCTAATGTTTTTCAATGCTCAAGAACACTACCTCATACATCAAGTTGAGGAGATTGAGTTGTGTGGACCTGTACAAGCTAGATCAATGTGGATGGTTAAGAGGCATTTGAAATTTATGAAGGGCTTGGTTTGACAAAGAGCACATCTTGAGGGTTCTATGATAGAGGGATATATGATATACAAAACCATGGTGTATATCAGTGAATATCTTCCAAAGTTTGCAGCAGGTATCCATCTAGATCGCATTTGGGATCCCAACTATAATGACAAATTCAAAGGGGAGTACCTGATGGGGAAAGGTAGATTGAGGAGGGTGAGATAATTATAAGTTTTTTATTCTGTAATTTAACAATTCTTATCCATCATCAATATATATATATATATAAGTTGTTTCTAACTGGTGTAATTGTCTTCTTTATAATTGGTCGTGAGTGGGATGCACTACACTTGTATATTGCAAACAATCTTGATTGGATGACAATGTGGATTGAACAGTCTCAAAAAAATGGTCGCTCATTAACATGGGATGGTGTTGCATCGTTGGTTAAAGAAGCTTATCATAATGGAGATCCCAATGTTACGCCAATGGTACTTGATCTAATATATGGCTTAAGAGATACAAAGGTATGCATAAGATTAGTAATCATGAGACATAAGTTTAATATCAACTCATAGATCAATGAGAAGATTCTTGACATGTTTGAATAATTGCAGGTCAAATAGCATAAAGCTATGTACTACCATGGCTATAAATTTTGCACAAAAAAGTTAGATGAAACGAAGAAAATGTGTGATTCTGGGATAAGTGTTGTCTTCGTGGTCACCAATATTTCATCTAGAACTGACATACATCCTCAACAATCTGAAAATCGATACTATGGCATTTTGGATGATATACTTGAGTGTGACTTTAATTCATTCAAAATAGTTCTATTTTTCATCAAATGGTTTAGGTTACGACTGAATCGAAATGATCTCGATAGGACTGTTATTGAACATGACAGTGAATTTACTATGATTAATACAAGGTCATTTGAGCCAGTCGGAGATGAGCCCTATGTTCTTCCAAGTCAATGCAAGAAAGTGTTTTACTTTGGTGTTCTAGACAAACCAGGTTGGTCATTTGTTGTTAGACATGACCCAAGAGGAAGGCCGGTAAAGTATAATGCGATCAAAGAAGAAGATATTAAAGAAGCATAAGAGGAAGTAAATGATTATCAGGAACAACAGTTACCCAGTGATGAAGAAGAAGAAGATGGTGATGATTTTGGTCATGCTAACAATAATGGTGATAATGATGATGATGATGCTGATGACGATCATGATCATGGTGACAAAGATGGTGATGATGGTCATGATGATGATAGTGATCAAGAGGATGATGATGGTGATGAAGATGGTGGTGGTGACGATGATGATCAAAGTGACAAGTACGATGATGGTGATGATGATGATGATGACATGGATGACGATCATGATGATCAATGAAATCTTTAGGTACGATCAATGTCAACTATGATGGGGTCTTGTATGACTAAATATTTCTTTCCAAACCATATGTGCACATATAAATATTAAGTAGAACATGACAAATATTGTTTTAGATATAAACATTAGTTACGCTAAATTTTTAACTTAAGACAAATGATTTACATATACAATCTACTTTATTATTAATATTTTTTTTGGTAAGTCTATTACTTTAATTTCGCTGCTGATTTCTAAGACTTACTAATTTTTTTCACAGGGCGATATGGATGAACCATGTCAGACACCTTCAGTAGAGGTAAAAATTAGTTATTGTAAATTTTAATGTTAATATAGAAACAAATGTCCTATTATTATGTTCTTTTCTTTATGGATTTGGAGTTATTTTGATGAAAGTATATGAATATTTGATGTCACAACTGATAGGAAAAAGCTACAATGATCGCTGATCAAATGCAATCTGAAATACGAGCATCATATCTACATGACATTGGCCTTAGTACTAACCTTGTATTCATCACCCAAAAAACTACACAAAGATACACTGATGAGCTTGTTCAATTCTCATCAAGGGTGACAGAAGTGAGGAGAAAGAGGCACTGAGAATAGAATTGGACCATAGAATCCAATCTTTGAAAGTAAGCAGTAATTCGACTAAAGCAGTAATAGAAGTTCAATAGATATTAATATTTTATAGTATCTTATGGATCATGATCTCTGATTTTATGTGTTCTTGTATAGACATATGTGCCAGTTGCGGCATCACATGCTGAACATGGTCAGGGTTTTTTCACAGTACCTTCGTGTAAGTAACACTTTGTTTGTTTTGATCAACATTATAACACTTACTTTTTTTTTGTCGACGTTTCTTGCTAGTATCCCATTTGATCTTTATCCATTGAAAATGTCTTTGCTAACAATATTCTATTCTTTAGCTCATGATGAAGTGCGAACTCCTCCTTCGGTTGGCGGTCCACTATTGTCTGCTGCATTGTCGACAACAAGGACCATGCAAACATCATCATCTATGCCTAGTAGAACTGGTAAAACCTTGTTTTGCTATATTTTGTAATGTGCTATATTTTGTAATGTCTTTCTACAAGTTAATGAACAATGAAGTAGCACATTAGTGCTTAAATGATGTCTACAGAAGCTTGCATACACACACCATGCATACATACATACATACATATATAGCCACACATAGAGAGACATGGACATAGGCAGGGAGGTAGACCAATAGAGAGCAGTACTAAAATTGTCATTTAATTGTTATGATGTTTCAATTGATAGAGCAATAGAGAGCAGTACTACTAAAGCTGATCCATTTCCTGGAGCAGTTCATGTGATTAGTACTAGTTTGTATGAAGGGACATTGTTGCTGAATAAGAAAACTATGTTTCCATTAAGAGAATGAAAGCTTCTAGGTGCTTTAAAATTGATATTTTTTAAAGTGTAAATTTAGTTTACTTTTACATTACTCATTTTGGACTGATAAATCCTTTATGTTTTTGTAGGTAATAATGCTTTCTTTGAACATCTTTTTCATATGACATTGAGACTGTTTGGACCCACCATATGTAAAAGGTACGTAGTTTCATATCATTGCTACATAATTTTTATTTTCTTCTATTTATTGTAATATATTAAAGTTATTGATCTAAAAATCTATTTGTTTTTAAAAAGGTGGAATTTACAAGCTAGGGAATTAAAAAATCAGCTGATTGCATCCATTGAGGAGAAATTTGGGAAAAACATTTTTGACACTGGCCTACTTCTAAAGAGAGTAGCAAAGCATATAAAGATTGTGAGGGATCAATATAGAAGGGGTCTTAAGGATAACCCAAAGTACGACCATCCTCCTATGATTCCACCAATGGAGTGGAATGAAATAATAGAAGATGCAAAGGAGAAAAAGCTATGTGAAGATAGAGATAATGAAGCAGCACAGGGAAAAAAGAGGTATGTCATTATAGTATTAAGTACATTGTAATCATGCAATAATTATTGATATTTGTAAATATATAATCTAAGATGTTTGAAATTGTTCATAGATTGCAGGAAACATCCATGGCTACAAAAGCGAGAATAGAAAAGGTTGGCCAACACAAACTTGGCTTTGGTGGCTATATGAATCTGTAGTCTCGACTTGTAAGTAGAGCAATGAATTTTGTTTTTTTTTTAAAATATAATGTTGCAAATAATTTTGTTTAATGAAACCATACATGGAAAACTAATGTTATCAAGCAAAAACCACAGGGCACAGATTTCAATGTGGAGGTCACAGATGAAGATAGAAAAATTGCCTTGAAGGAAGGCTATAAAGTTATGGTTGCACGCCTACGTGAAGAATCTGTAAGCCTTGCCCAAGAATCCAGTGCAACAAATGATATCTCACAGGTAAATTGGTCAGATGAAAAGTAAATGAAATTAAATAGTTGAGAAGATTCTTTTTTGGTATTAGTTTTAAACGTAATTGACTACATAACAATGTGCATAACATTTTACTGCAGCCTTCATATCCTACCACAGAACCTGCTCCTGACGAAGGTCATGATGTGCATTATAGTGGTGGAGGTATTAATTTTCTATTGGAAATTAATTATGCAATTATGAATACAATTTAATATCTTCAATTGGAATTTGACGTGTATCCTTTTTTTGAATATTTCAGAGCATGTTGAACATCATGCTGAAGGATTGGACCATGTTCCAAGTGTTCAACATGTTGATGCGGTGGCAGATCAAAATGTTAATGTACATGATGTGGCATTGTTAGGTAAGAAAAATGCATTTTATGTTATACTTGTACTTAATTACAAACTTGTAACAGTTTGAAAAAGAAAAAGAGTATGCCAATTTATCGCATTCACTTGTTCTTGCAACAGAGCCCCCTTTAGTGCAGAAACCTCCTGCTCCTCCAAAGAGAAGGAGCCATCATAATTTGACATTACACATGCCAGAAGAGGAGGAGAATGAAGCAGATATGGATGTCCCTATGAGCGCTTTTCTTAAGAGAGCTCAGAAAAACAAAAAAAAGAAATGATGTTTTAAAAATCTTCTTTAATAAACCTTGTTGGATAATGAAAGAACTTTGTTTTATGTAATTATGTATAAATGATGCGTATTAATACAGATTTTTATTTTATGTTAATGAATATTGTTATGTGTTAATGAAGTTTTGATTAGTATTGTGTATTAATGATTTTTATATCATATTAATGAATGTTATGTGATTGTATTGATTGAATGTTATAGTTCATAAATAGATGAATGAATGAATGAAGTATGTAATTAGATGATAGTGGATACTTTAGATTGATGTTAGGGGAAGGAGGGTGAGGCCAGATGAGCTTCCACCTTCATGTGGTTGGCCTTGTTAAGTAGAGAATATTATAGTATTCTTGAAACCAAGTGAAGCTCAAATTTGTTAAGTCTTCAAACACACATCCCAATTCTCTTTAACGAGACTGAAGTTTTTTCGCTTGTAATAGTCTCATTGCAGTCATCTTTTGGTTCCTTGAACATATAGTTCTTGCTTAGTTTAAATCCCAATTATTAGATATTTGTCCACATTGGAGTTAGTTTGGCATAGAAACCTGCATATTTTATTATATATATTTAGTCAACTGAAAGCAATGTAGAAAGCATTCACATAGTTGATGTCTAACAAAAGAAGACAAGATGCATATATTATTTAGCATGGAAATCCTTGTAGGTGAATTGTGTGTGTATGTACACACACACACACACACACATATGTATGTATGTATATAACTTCAAACAAATGTGTAGACTCAATTAGCAAGAGACACCAACCTCAAATCCTGCAATGCAGAAGGAACTAACCTTTGAAATACAAAGTGTTTATAATGTAGGTAGATTTGCCTTAGATCTCCTTCGAGGTCTTCAAAAAATCTACCTTGTACTTATGAACAATCCACCAAGATTTGAAATATTATTTTTCAATAAATGCTCTAAACTTGGAATATAGCTTCCTAAAAATTCTGCCTTAGATCTGCTCATCATATTCAAAATAAGCCTTCACATGTCTGTTCACTTAGGTCTGATTTAGGTATTCCACAAATTTGGCTTATAATTATGCTCTTGAATCTCTTAAAATTTTCTTTGTATTCAAATGATATTTAATGAATTGATTGATACAAATTTTCTCATACTTGAATCCAAATATCATTGTCATTGTCAAACATAACACAGACATAAAATCATTTTGGTTATTCACTTGTTATACAAGTTAGTCTTATCTTTTTGGTTTTCACAAGTCATGCACTTATGCATCTTTGGGATATCCACAAGCTATTCGAGATGTTTGGATGGTTCATGTCCTCATTTTTTTTGTGTTGTTTGTAGGGTTTTTGCCATGAAGTCTAAGGACAGACATGTTGTATGTTTGTGATAGACATGTCCACCTATAAGAAAAGTATCAAATGTAGAAAAAATGCAAAGAAAAGCTTGTAAGGATTTTAGGTGTCTTTAGGCCTAGTATAGCTTGTAAGGGTTTTAGGTGTCTTTGGAAGGGTTAGTGAAGTTATAAAACCTTTGAAAAGGTTAGTGAAATATATTAAAGGCATATATGATTGTAAGTTGTCAAAGTTGACACTTTGTGTCAACTAGACAACAAATTTCAGTTTATAACTAACTGGTAACAGTTAGATAGTTAGACAACAGTGGTTGTTTACTGTTGTTTGGTTATTTAGAATGGATTTGTCGAGTTTTTGGGGGAGAAGTAGAGTTGGGGTGGTGAGACAAGGCATTGTGAAAAAATTATAATCAATAAACTAATCCTGTTCTCTACAATTTAGTCTCTGTCCCATGGAATAGTGAGTTCCTATGATGTATCAAATGCATTTTGACTAATATTTAATGTGAGAAAATTTTATTATTTTTGTTATCTTGTCCACGCATTCTTTTAATTTTCATTGCGGGTTGAGTAAGGAATAATAGACTGGTGCATTCAAACTAGTGACTGGTTAGGCACAGTCAACTGTACTTATTCTAAAGTTTCCAATGTAGATTCTCTCCTACCACCGGTAGTCACTGTTATTGGTGGGAGAAAATGAGGTTGTGATAATTTATTTGTACTATATTAACCAAATGCAGGAGAGTGGGAAAACTTGGTGCAAGTGCAGTGTTGGATGGTAATTGCTGATGGAGGTTTAGCCTGTATTAGACACAAGTCTAATAGATAGTGGATCATTTCATGTTTGAAGATGTTTGGAGGGTGAATCCTTCATGTTTGGGGGGTGTCTCTATTACCAAAAATGAGATAGTAGAGCACTGCTAGTGTTATGGTGGGAAAAATATGTCTTTCATTGTGATAGACTATTTCTAAGTCATCTGTGTTATTTCTTGCTATTGTCAAGCAGTCTTTGTTTTCCTTGAGACCATGAAAAAAATTATCTACCATTTTTGCTAATGATAAACTTTTGACTTGAACAATGATAAAGTTTATTAGTAATCATTATAGTGGAACAACTTTTGACTTTTTCAAAAAAATTTGTCGAAGGTGTTGGAATTGATAGTGAACCCCAAGCTCCTAGAAATCACCTGCAACCAAAATGCATGTTACATGTATGTCTGAGAGAGAATATGATGAAAAAATCATGCCTACTTTGGTGATTTGGCTATTATTGCAAAACTACAAAGTGTCTTATAGTGTTTCTCATTTTCTTAAATAATAGGCAATTAGTTCATGATTTCATCATATCTTATAGTGGAACATCTCCAAGAATCTTGGGTAAATTGCTTGCTATAAGACTTTCTTGTATAGGAAACTCAATAATGTGGGCTAAGTGGTGGGCACAAAGAGGAACAAGAAAGGATCTGTACAAGTGCACGGTGCAGTAGAATTCAAAAATGAAATTATCTTAGTTTCATTCTGATTCTCCTCTGTTACCCTCACATACATACATAGCTCACTTCAATTATTCAATGCTCTTAAACTTATACAAATCCCTTATCAGTAGATCTAGTCATAATTCTCCTAAAATTTACAAATGTTCCTGGAAATAACAGCTACCTAAGACTCAGGAATTAGATATAAATGAATTGAGACCAGCATTTATAATTCTTGAACAGGATTGAAAATAATTTTTATTTTGTAAGATGATTTGATATGCAGTAGTAGAATTCATCCTTGTTTACTTTTGATTTATAGGACCAGTGCCTTATCCATTGGGCAAGAAATTGACTATTGGCGGGAGATCTAATTCAAATAACTTGTATAAGAATTAATCAACTGCAATCACCCATCTCCATTCTTATGCAATATCCTTTTTATGAACTCATAAACCCTACTGATTTACTGAAGCATTTATATAATTGCTTGAATTAAAAGCAACAATAACACCAACATACAACCCATCCAGACTGCATTCAGCCAAATAAACCTTATTTAAATGACTTCAAAGTAAACAAACCCATAAACTAGAGACAGAAATTGATGATCCACAGATATAGTGTAGATACCCCTTTGTATTATCCTTTTCATATGACTAATACAATAACCAATAGAAAACCAATTGAATGCCCATAATAGATTGCCATTTCTGTCATTTCAATTTGCTTATCAGAAGGTACAATGGAAGCAAACTCAAAACCTCTGCATACTATTGGACCGATTGAATATGTACTCTTCTTGAAAGAAACAAAAAATTGCATAAGTCTCAGACCGTCACATTGCCTTGAAAACTCATTTATATGGCATGAGTTGCAACAAGCAAAGGGCAATTATGATCTGACAAGTGTCCAAGGAACAAAGCATCATACAAAAGACAAAAACAATCACAACAGAATGCCAGGCATATCAAATATTCCTTCAAGTAGGCCCATTCTAGTTTCTGTTGTGAATCATCAACTTTTGATTTGTCTCTCATTATTTCGGCTACTTAGAATAGGTGGCTACCAAGCTGGCCAAAGAAGGATGATCTGGTGATACCTCCAAATCGGTTTTCTCCTGCAGGTTCTCACTGCTTTCACCTTGAGCAGGCATTATTACCTTTTCCCCTTCTTCTTTTTTCAGTTCTGGTGTAGAGGTGTCAATAACCTACACCTCGCCTTCTAGTTTCTCATCATCATTTGAACTATCCTCCTCTAACTGCTTGTCCAATAGAAGATCTGCCATCCAAGTGTCAAATTGTATATCATCCGTCCAGCTGAACTATAGGATATCATTTTGCTTTTTTAAAATATAACCAGCCTCCTTTTCAAAACCAACAAATTCTTGCTTCAAAGAATCAAAAAATAATTGGACTTTAACCAATTCCTCTATTGTGGTGGCCCACCAGGCATGCCCCTTTTCATTAATAACTTTATTTATCCTTGTGTAGAAAAGGTCATCCAATTCTTTACTCCACTCTTCCTTATTTTTCAATTTCTTCTTTCTATCCAAGGCACAAGGAAATAGACCAAATTTTTTATTCTTGTACTTATTCAAATAAGAAACAATTTTCAGTTGTAGAGCAACTCTCTTGTTATCAAAATCTGACAGGTCATTAGCAATATCATACAATTTTTCAACATGGTCATGGGAAGACTTTATAACTGAATAACATAGAAGGGTGATTTCCTTTTCCCTTCTTCCCCATTTATTAACAATAGGCTTCAGGGTATCATCATGAGTTTTCAATTCCTCCCATATATCTATTACTTTTACCAACTGATCAAAGAATAAGGGCCACTCAATTTTGTTCACTAAATACATTAGAGCCTTTCTAAGCTTATCCTAATACTGTATATTTAACTCTACCTGTAAGGCCCATAGTTTGCTCTTCTCTTCTTCAAATTCCTCAGTTGTATAATATTCAGGCCTTTGAGGTGTGTCTAGTATCTCTACAAGGGGGGGTGGATTTAAAAGGTTCCACTGGAGGATGGGGGTATGTTATTCTTGGCCTTGTGGATTTCCCCATTGCCTTGTTTTCAAGTTCAATTCTCCTTTTTACCTCCCTATTATAGGCCTCAAGAAGTGTTTCATATTTATTCTGTAACTCAGACATAACTTGTTCCTCCTTCTTAGTAGTGGCCAAAACAAACTTAGAAGAATCCACATTCCAATATGCTGCCTGTACATGTGAAGTGTTAGCAACCCTTCTTACAAGTATATTTCCCATCACTCATCTGATTGTGATGGTGTGGCTCTAGATCCCTTTCTCAACGACCAACTGACCAATGCAGCTTGATCTTCAATGAATGAAGTGCCTTGGAAGTCTCTTCTATTTGGGTCTTGCAACTCCAATCTACTTGAAACAGAAGTGAAAATTAATGCATCTGCAATATCCCAATTGGGAAATAATAAAATGTTAGATGCCTTTATCATTTTCCTCCCCTCCTCAGGGCTTATATTCTGCAATTCCTTCATCATTTCTTCTTTAATTTGGTTTTGCATGGAAGTTTCATCCATTTCTGGATGCTCTGTTTTCATCTTTTTACATTTCTCCTCAAAAACTTTCATGTTTGTCCTCCATGGAAACTACTAAAAAGCCCTTGATTTCACAAAATTATCATCAGTCAAAAATTGATGACTTGCCTACTCTAATACAGGGTCCAACTCCCTGCCTCTATAATCAACTATTGTTAGATCCAAACTTGGGAGAGGAAGTTCTGGAGGGTTACCCTCATCTAATTCTACTTGAGTAATAAAAATATCTCCTTGTGATCCCATTTGTTCAACCTGTTCACCAGTGAGCTGCTCTTCTCCAATCCTCAAAGGGGACTGGGTGGGTGAATATTCCTCATCTTGAGGCCTTTCTTCTGTATATGAATCTAGTGAAGTCCCCACATTCCAGAATGACTATACTCTTGCTTGCTACCTAAATGTTGTCAAACCTATAACATCTTCCACAAATGAATAGAGAATCAACATGACTAAAGTTGACATCAAATATCTTAGTCATACAATTAAAAAGAAAAAATGAAAAAGGGGCAATGGTGAAAACTACATTGTGGCAGTGTCGAAACCTTTAAAAGTAAAAACAAAAGACATATCCAAAGGTGAAAACCTCTCTGAGGTGCCTTCAGATGAGATATTTGATGCACTTCCAAGTCACTTTCAAGAGAGATCATTAGTGTTGATAGAGCTAACACAGCCAATCAACTTGGGTATAGAAGAACATCCTCATATGATACATCTAGCACAATTGTTGTCTCCTGAAGAAAAGGAAGAGTTCATTGCCTTTTTTTCGAGAGAAGAAGATAAATTTTTCTTGGACATGTTCTGACATGCCAGGACTGGATCCTGATCTTATCATGCATCACTTGTCCATCACACCAGGAATTAAACCAGTTAAATAGAAACTTCAAAAAATGCATCCTCATGTTGCAATGCTCGTCAAAGCAGAACTAGAGAAACTTCTAAAAGCAAGATTCATTCGTACAATTGATTATGCTGAATGGATATCCAACATTTTTCTAGTCTCTAAGCATGATAAATCTATTAGAGTTTGTACTAACTTCCATGATCTCAACTTGGCATGTCCTAAGGATGATTTTCCATTTCCCAACATTGATATGATAGTGGACATGATGGCAGGCTATGAGATGTAATCACTAATGGATGGGTTTTCTAGTTACAATTAGATAAAAATTGTGCCCAAAGATCAGGAGAAGATTGCTTTTACATGTGCATGGGGCACTTTCTACTAGAAGGTAATGTCATTTGGTTTGAAAAATGCTGGAGCAACTTATCAGAGAGTAGTAACTATAATTTTCCATGACATGATGCATAAGACCATGGAGGACTATATGGATGATACCTTGTTCAAAAGTGCTAAATGCAATACTCATCTACAAGATTTGGGACCTATCCTAGATTGCATGGAAAAGTTCAATCTTCAGCTCAATCCTAAGAAATGCGCATTTGGTGTCACATCAAGAAAGTTGTTGGGATACATTGTGTCTGCAAAAGGAATTGAGGTGGATCTAAAGAAAGTATAAAAAATAATGGATATGCCACCACCTCAAAACATCAACCAAATGAGAGGTCTACAAGGAAGACTTCAATCTATTTGTAGATTTATCTCACAGTTGGCGGATAGATCACAACCCTTTACAAAGACCTTACATAAGGGTGTGAAATTCTCTAGTACCTCCTACTAATGTACTGGTGCCTACTGTGGAGTTGGTGCTACTCCCCCTGGGGGATCTATAAACTGTGAGAAGGGGTGACCAATGAGATATTCCTAATATGTTGGCATCACCCTTGCATCCACTACCTCTAGGAGGTAGTCCCACCATGCCGCAACTAGGTTGCACACATGAGACATCCTATAGCCTCCCATACTATCTCCACACCCATGTAATGATGAACTGCTCAATGATCTAAGTGGTCCTGCCCACTAGTGGTTGCAAGCAAAACGTCCACCCTAGCTCCCTAGGAGTGTCATCCCAATCCTTTATCTCTCACCAATGCCACCATATGATGGATACCAGGTCATCAAGATAGGTCCTCCAATGATCTATCTTACCTAGGCTAGCCTCGATAATCTACCCCCCTATATCTGTAAATATATGGCTCTATGGTCTTGTGAACATCCTAAAAAATGGGGCATGTAATAGGTAGGTGCTCCCATGGCCAGATCTATAGAACATAAACCCCAGTGGCCATGTTCTTTCACTCATGATACACAATCTTGTGCATCTCATAGAACATATGAGCCATTATACACTAGCCCCATCTGAACCACTCAGGAGAATCAAGCAGGTGTTGTAGCATGACCCCCCATACATACTCTAATCTATTTTGTCCTCTATCTAGTACCAAGAAATAGTTTATAAATATGGCCAAAACTAAAGCCAACCTATGTGTCTACCTATATGTATGAATGAGCTCATCCCAGGTGATGGCTCATCCAATCACTAGTTGCCTCTGAAAAATGGCACACAAGGCCTCTATCCCTACTCGAGGCACCGTGTCATAGGCTACTCTCGGCCCATTAAAGGGGATCTGTAGAATCCTATATATATCCTCAAGAGTGATCGTCATCTCTCCCTGCAACAAGTGGAAGGTGTTTGTCTCTAAATGAAAATTCTCCACCAAGGTAGTCAACAAGCCATGATTCACTAGCAAGAATTCATTTCTTCATGCAAGATTGTGCATCTTTTTGTGAGAAATCAAGTCCTCATGCAAGATTGTGCATCTACTCATGTGAAATCAAAACCTCGTGGGAAGAGAGACTATCTCGCACTAAAAATCAAGTACTAGAGTGAAGAGAGACTATCTTGTGCGAAAGGTGACAACAAATTAAGTGAAATTCCCACACTTTTTGTGTAAGAAGTGGGTATCTCCCACATGAGAATCCCTACTAATGCATGTGAAGAAACACTAGGTTGGTGAATCTTTATGCGAGAAGAGATTGGTTTTACATGAGAAAGGACAATCTTGTGCAAAGACTGATTGTAAACTTCCTAAAACATGCTAGAAATGCAATAAATGACATCAAATAACATAAAAACAAAAAAACAAAGGAAGGTTATCGATCACTCACCGGGGTCCATAGTCCACCGGCCAGTTGTGTTGTCAAGAGCACTCGAAATGGTGATATCTCACATTCACTGCCATCTTCCTCTCAGAGCTCCTATTCACTAAAGACAAAAGGTTCAAATGAATTGAAAATGACCCCTTGGGCCCTTATATAGGGTTTGACCTAATTTTTTGAAGTGCTCTGATTTGCATGAAAATCACCCCCTAGCTAATTTGACCATTCTAAATCCATTTTCGAGATCAAATTCAAATTTTGACACATTGAAGTAGCTCAAAAATGTGTTTTAAAATTTTGGATCAAACAAGATCCAACGCTTGTGTAGTCCAATTTTTTCTGATACTTTTTAATTCTTGGAATCGTTTCAACTTAAAATTATTCATGTTTTCAAAATTTATTTTCTAAAAAGTCAACTATGGTCAAATTTGGTCAAATTTTGGTCAAACTTGGTCTTCTGGACCTCAGAATCACTACAAATTGACTCTAAATTTTCTTTTGATCATTTTGATTTCTTCTACATTATGTTGAATCTTGGATTTCTTTTGTATCTCTCAACATACTCCTTACATCATATTTTTGGTGTTTCATATTTTGATTCCGCTCCTAATGGGGCAATATGATTACATCATTGAACTCAAATTCCAAATCAATTTGAATCTTTATTGCTTGGGGCATCTTGTTCCCATATTATGTCCTTATAACTTGGGGCATCTCATTGCTAGGGGCATCTTGTTCCCCTCTGTCTGACACCTTTGTCATCTATTTAATCTTGTCATCAGTATTGATATCAAATAAGTATCAGTATAATCTAAACCTCAACTCCTGAGAGTCAAGCCTCATTCTAGGGATGATTCTATGACTCATAATTTCAATCTTGTTGTCTTTTATCAATCTTAGCTATCTAGATGTTCTATCTATTTCCTTAAAGGTTAAGCTTCATTCTAGAGATAATCTTTTAAATGCTATCAATTCAAGTATCTAGATGTTCTATTTGGATCCTTAAAGGTTAAGCTCCGTTCTGGAGATAATCTTTTAAATGCTATCAATCTTAGGTATCTAGATGTTCTATCTAGATCCTTAAAGGTTAAGCTCCGTTCTAGAGATAATCTTTTAAATGTTATCAATCTTAGGTATCTAGGTGTTCTATCTAGATCCTTAAAGGTTAAGCTCCGTTCTGGGGAAAATCTTTAAAATGCTATCAGTCTTGGGTATCTAGATATTCTGTGTGGATCCTTAAAGGTTAAATTTTTTTCTGAAGGAAATCTTTAAAATGCTTATTAATTTGGGTATCTAGGTGGTCTGCTTGGATTCCTTAGGATTAAGCTCCATTTTGGAGATGGTCCTTAAAGCTTATCAATTGGTCTTTGTATCATCAATTTCATAACCAATCTCATTTTTTGATCCTCATATCATGCTTTCTAATTTTCTTTGAATCAAATGTGTCGCTCGCACATTCATTTAAAGAGGGGCAAAATGTAATACCCAAAAATTGGCTCATTGTCATGATCACCAATTTTGGTCTATTCTAGTCAATTCTAAAGTACTATTTCATTAGGCAGTTCTTATTCTGCTAACTTGCTACTTGACTTTATTGTCAAATGTAGAAAACCCTAAATTTGCATTCATTATACTCTTTATTTAATTCCTAAAGTATTGACTCATATTAGTCGCATTAAACCTATTGATTAAGGTTTAATTTAATTTGAAGTATTTATACTTTAATTAAATTAAATTATATCCTAAGGCTAATGTACTAAGGAATTAAAATATTTAATTTAATAATTGTGACCGATTTAATTCATTGAATTAGATTATTTTAATTTATGAAAAAGGTATTTGTGAAGTCATATCTCACTTATTAAATTAAATAATATCTCCAAAATCTTCTCATCAGTTCTAAATGGAAACTCTAAGTGAACTACTTCTGGAAATTAGAATCAATCTAGTTAACTTGTTCTTGCACTTATGACAAGTTCAGTTAACTACTCATCACACTCATATCAGAAATAGTTAGCTTCACCTACACAAGGAAGTTTCCATCTCAACTAAATCTTCTATCTAATCCTAATCATTCATGAAGGTTGATCCTAAGTGTTCATTCATTCCTAGATTCTATTTAAGAGATTCCTAATTCCTCATTACAGGGGTTGAATTTTTATGCTATTGAATTGTTGTTAGATTGAATACCCACTTTCATAGCTTTATATGTGCTTTTTCTTAAATATCTTAGTATCATTTAGATTAAACAATGCATACATGTAGCTTAATTTCTTTTATTACTTCTTAGATTAATGTTTGCATAATATATAGATTAATTTTCATAATCATATAGTTGCATTCAGAACCCTTCATTCTAGAATGGTCTGGTTGCCTGCACCTCAACTCTGAGAGCATAAAGAGACAAAATCCTTCTAGATAGAAGGCAATAGGTCATCTTGTAGGGCTCCTCTTGGGTGAACAATCTCATGTTCATTTCAGGATGAATCTACATACAAGGATCGTGTTGAAGTGTGTGTGTGTGTGTGTGAACTCTAAGGCCACATTCTGCATATACAATGACCAACCAACTATGCTAGATAATGACTAAGTGTTTTGTCACTACTTTGTCAAAAACATAATTAGAATAAAAATCTCCCCCTTTGACATGTGTGGAAAAAATACTTTCTCATGGCATATATAATCTTACTTCATGCATAAGTCAAACAATGCATAATCTTTGCTTGGTCTCTATACAAAATATCAAAATTTGCAAAAATATTGTCATACCTTATTACTCGCCCTAAGTAAATACTTCATTTTGGTTCTATAACTCCCTTTGAGTAGATATCTACCTTGACAGATTCTCAAAATCTTCAAAATCCTCAAAATCCCCCTTTTTGACACTTATGTCACTAAGGGTTGTACACTTAAAGTACATTTATCCAAAATGGCTTGTGTACTTGCATTATGATTCCTAAAGTAGAATCCCAATTATCTCTAGTTGCATCTAATGATTGAATCTAAATTTCTAAATTTGTTTCCATGTCAACTAGACTTTCTTGTGTAGAAAGATGGAAATATTTCTTCATCAATGTCTTTGCAAAGACTAGTTCTTTTTCCAAAACTTCCATGTGTGGGGTAAAAATGGATTGAATGCTAATCAAAATTAATCTTATATTTGTATCTTTTGCTTGCAACTCGGCATGCCTACTCTGTGTCAGCAATAATCTCTAAAAGTGTAACTAACTAGTTCTAGGAGATGTCTTCAATGAAGATCCAATAGACTTAAGATCTCCTTGCAACCTATCAATTGTTTGTTGAGTTTGTTGAGTAGAGAGATCAACATTGCATAATTTACTATACAAAGAGTATATGTTATCCAAAACTTTCTTCACACTATCCATCTTAATTGACAAATCAACCTATCTCAGTTCAATAGAAATGGATATCTTATCCATGACCTTAGTGTGACATTTCTTCTCAAAACTTGTTTTTGCTTGTGCTCTCTCTTGAGCTTCTCTTTCCTTCATTTTCTTTGTAAATATTCCTAGAGTATCTCCATTTCTTCCAGTGTGATTTTTATGTGATTGAACTGTGGTAACAAAATCACTTCATCCAAAGTAACATCATCTAGTGATGTAGTTTCAACACTCTTTGGTGGGCTAGTACTCATTACTGATATCTGCAATTATGTGGCTTAAGTACTTGGTATCTGAAGAGTTTGGCTACTAAGAAGTGATGTAGTCACTAGCAAGGTAACATATGTCTGTATTTTTACTTTCTCCTTTGTCTTAGCAATCTTCTTATCCTCTTCTACTTGTTCATCCTCTTTATGATCTTCACTATGTTTTGGTGAGGTGGATAAAATACTAACTTCCTTACACTTAATCTCTTCACTTCAATCTTTATCAATGACCACAATTTCTAGTATACCTAAGCTTTGTAGATTAGCTAGTGATATAGCTAGTATATCTACCTATTCCTCTTTTATCTCAATGACAAATGTTGGCATAGCAGATGGTACATTAGTAAGCTCATCTTTCCTCTCCAAAACCTTATCCTGTGATTAATAATGTGATTATTTCTCCTTTACTTTTGTAATAAGTGGGGGCACAATAGATGTATCTTGTTGTTATTTCTTTGAGGATACAATCTCAGCCTCTTAAGATTCATCAATCCTTACCAATATATGGTTTGTGCATGGAACAACTATATTCATGGATTCTTGTTGCAATGTCTTAATACCATCATCACTGAGTGTATTTACATTTTTGTAGAATTATCAGGGATTTTCTTAATAGTTATGGAGTCTTAGTGACTCTCTTTCTCTTCCTGTAGAGGATTGATGTCTGGCATTTTAATATTTGTAGTCTCTTATGTGTCATCCTTTTCTATTTCATCCTTTTCTTCTAATATATCTTCCTTATCTCCCACTTTCATTTCTCTCTCTTCCACTATCTTTGTGGTCAACTCGTAGATTGATTTCCAAAGTAATGTACTTTGGGTTACCACCTCTTCAACTTATAAAAAGCTCTATATTTAGGAGCAAAAGTCCATTTGTACTTGTCTACATCCTTTTTAATCATCTTCTTATCAAGAGCACACATAACTTGAGCTAAAGTGGTCTCTCTAATCTATTTTTCAATATGCATTTTGTATTTACATTTTTTCTCATCTCTCTCATATAAACTTTTAGGAATAGAGTTAGAAATATCTAAAGGAGAGATTTTGAAAGTATTCATCATATCATAAATAGATTCTTCAATGTTATTCTTATCTCCTTTATCTAACTTATCAAAATCAATATGTGGAAATCTACATAAATCTGCATAATCCTTTATATTATCAATACATTATTTATATCAAATGAGGGATTGTAGTTTACCACTTTGAATTGACTTATGCCATCTAATTTTGTCCTCTCTTCATATGAATCATCTTGAGATTTGTACTATCTTCTTGGTTTCTTTTCAGGTTAGCTCGGCTCTATAGTATCACTCTTCCTTTTATCTTTAGCTGATTGTGTTTCTTTCACTTGTGCAGTGATGGCCTTTGTGCTTGACATTATCAAAGGTACAACTAGCTTCGTTTCTTTCTTCTTTATTGTCTTCTTTGGCTTTTGCACTTTCTTCTTCTATACCTTCCTCTTCTTCCAGTTTCCTTAGGCTCTTCTTCAACTTCCTCTTCATCATCTAAGCCTTGATCCTCACCTAGTCCTTATGTTAATAGTAGAGATCCTTTACCTTCTTCCTTTTCTTCATTACCAAATTTTTCCTTCGATTTCTTCATTAATTTGTTCTTCTTTCTATCAATGGTGGTAGTTTTCAATTTGATAGTAATTATTACCTTATCCTCTTCATAGGTACCAATTTCCTTAGCATTCTTATCAATGTCTTCTACCAATAGTGTAGTGATGGCTGAAGATGCTTCATCAAAATTCACCTCATAAGATAAATGTTTCATCCATCTAACCCTTAGAATAACAACTTGAACATATGTATAGTCAAAATCTACTAGGAAAAAAACATCATTATAATGTTGATCCACTAGAGATACATGTATTGTTGATCTCTACTTCATAGACTTCTTAAAATATTCAAAGTAATAGTCATAATTGAATTAAATTTCTCTCCTAGTTGATCAATGAAATCTCCTATCTGTTGAGTAATAGACCGACTAATATTCCATACTACTTTGCCAAATGTAGGAAATGTGTTTTTCACATAGAAAAATGTGTAAACAATAAGTGAGCCAAACTTACAAGAAGAACTCTTTGCTTTCTTGATGGCTTCTATATTATCTAATAATTGTTGAAGTTGTAGCTTAGGTAGGTCACAGTTGTGATCTCTCTTGACAATTTTATGACCCAAGTCAATGGAAATGCATGACACAATGTTAAGTTGGCTAGATTGGTAGAATCTGTGTGTAATCACACACACTGCAAATGGAATTAGAGGGTCTTTAATTGCATCAATTGACAATCCCCTCTTGTTCCATACTACTCCTATAGATTTCTCAATCACGTGCTTGGTGTCCCTCCTCATAGTCTTGTGTCTATCTAGGGTAGGATACTCTGTTGCCCTACAAATGATTCTCTTAGTGATTTTGACAAGACCATCTTCCAACCACAATTAGTTGTCATGAATTTAGCTCAAAACAATTTTGATCCAATTTTTTTGGAATGTTTAGGGAAAATCTAGGGCACGCATTAACCATTTTCATTCTACGATTTTGTTTTCTTGCTTCAATATTCCATTCTCACACAACTTCTAATATTTCTCTATGATCTGTAGGTCTCAAACCTCTCCTAATTTACACATGTAGCAACATGTTACATTATATATCATTAAAATTTGGCTAGAATCTTTGATAAATAAATCTCTTGATGAGTCTCCCTTATACACAATTTTAGGTATGGATTGAAACTTAGGAGATTCCCATACATCATTTCTAATCAATTGGACATTCATAACCTCTTTACTATCTTTTGTTTCTATTGCTAAAGAACTTTCTACCATATTCACTTGCTAGGGTTTTAATTCATGAAATAATGTAACTTGACACAAGTGAAATGCCTTTTGATTCGATGAAAAGTGTTGTGTAGCAGTTGAATCTTATTTGCAGTCACTAGAATCCCTTTCACAATTTTCCTTCTTTGTTTTTTATCATATAGTAAATGAAAATGACTTGAAATTTGACTATATAACATTAAAAATATTGCATCTAATGATTAGTGCATACATAGTTGTAAGCTTGGTTGCTATAAGATTTCCAGAAAGCTCAATCAACATAGCTAACTCCGCAACTAGTATAATTCTTCATTACTCAATAGTTAATTTAATTCTTTCAATACTTGATATCAACACAAAGTATATCATAATGATAGAATAACTCTTTCTTCTAATCACTTCTTTGCATCTTAATTTATGTTGATAAAACCTTTTCATTCCTCAAATGCTTGGAATTGATGCAAAATATATCATTTCAAGTGTTAGTTCCATACATACCTTTGATTTCCTAGTTTGGGGTGATGTGATCACCTGATCCATTGAATAAAGTGACCTCTTCTTAGCTTGATGTGATGCAATCTTCCTTCTTTCTCCATGTTGTGTTCATCTGCATCTTTGTCTTTTCAACATCTACCTTTTCTTTACCTTTGTTGAATTCATTATTTGGTGTAGGTGACCGAGTTGTGTACTTTCTACTTACATGAACGACCTTAAGAAAACTAAAGCATACAATTTCTCCATTTAACCACTTTTTGTAACTATCTCTAAAGTAAGTCCTTATGCAATTTATAACAACATGACCATATTCTACATAATAGTGACAACTATACCTTGTATTATAATCCCAATTGTAAGAATTTCCATGATGATGTACCTTTGTTTTCTTGTTGCATGTCCACTTAGGTTTAGATTTGCATTCATATGCTCTATATTTGTACTTATAATAGTTGAAACAATATCCTTCAAATTTTTGAGTTTTGATGGTCTTGGTCCTACATTCATGTGTCTGATGTCCTTGCTTCTTGTAGTTATAGCAGTGTCCCTTATATATTTGCTTAGGGGTTTGATTGCTAGTGTTACTTCTACATACATTTATTATATGACCTAATTTGCCACAATGATAACAAGTAGGTCTATTGATATTTCCCTTATTATTCCTTTCTTTGCCACTTTTAGATGATTCTCATTTCTTAGTAGTAGAATATCCCAATCCAACAGTATCACCATTTGTTCTTGGTGTCTTCATCAATTTTTCAAAAAGGTTTATGGCTTTGCTAGGCTTATTAAACCTTTCAATAAATTTATTTTTTTCTTTCAATTCATTGTTTAGTAGGTAATTTTATGATTTCAAATTTTTAATCTCAATGTCTTTCTTGTTCAATTCTTTATTTGTAATCATCAATTGATTCATTGTGTCTAGTCGCATGTTTGCCAATTTTTTCACATCTGGTGTCTTCTCCTCAAGTTTTTTTTCCACTATTCTTTTATCTTCTTCAATCATGAATTTATCTTCCTTAACTTTATTTTTCATTTTAGATACCTTACACAACATTACTGATTGAATTTCTCATTCTCTTTTCAGATTCTTGACTTCTTCATTTAGGGCATTAACCTTTTCCATCAGATCTACAATTGTTGCATCAAATTCTTTGGACTCTTTTTCCTCAAATAGTCATGTAGTGTCTTTTTCTTGATATTGAGTGTCATTTTTTTGAATGGCCAGGTTTTTTCTTCTCTTCAATGATTGCTACAGTTCATCTCTTTCTTCCTTCAATTAATGTAGGGCAAGTTGTATTTCAATTTTCTCATTCTCAATAGTATTTCCCAATTTGTAGAATTTCATCTTCAAGATCTTTCCTCTCAAGATTTTAAACTTTCCTTTCTAGAGAACAAGGCTTAGATACCATTTTTATAGGAAAGTAAGTTCTGAGAGGGGAGGAGGGTGAATCAATACTTAAATTTTTTGAGCATAATACATTTCACCATCATCCATCTCATAACTTAGCATATAAGCTGATATATGTAACATGCATCATATCCATAACATAATGTAAGGGATTACAGATTGTAATCAGGTTGTAATCATTAGATTGCAATAAGATCGAAATTGCTATTTGGTGGACGTAGCATAGGGATTGGGTGAACCACGTTAAATCTTGGTGCCTTGTGTTCTTTTCTGTGTGATCTATTATTTTTTGTTACTGGTTATATTTGCATGTAATTGTTATTTCTGTTCGTGGTTTTATCCTAAAAAGTGGTATCAGAGTGAGGTTGTCTTTCAATTATCCTCTGCAGGAAAGTTTCATGATTGAGTGGGAGTCTCACGATTGAGTAGGAGCAATGGCAGAAGAGGGTAAGTTGAGGGTTGATAGGTTTAATGGGCAGAACTTCCAATTATGGAAGATGCAAATGGAAGACTATCTTTATCAGAAGGATTTATGGAAGCCGTTGGAAGGCAAATCCAAGAATCAGGGATCTATGTCAAATGATGAATGGGATCTTTTGGATAGAAAGGCACTTGGAAGCATTCAATTATGCCTAGCACCATCGGTGGCATTTAATATTACAAAAGTGAAGATGACAGAAGAATTGATGAAAACCCTAGCGAAACTGTATGAAAAGCCCTCCACTTCAAACAAGGTATTTCTCATCAAGCATTTATTTAATATGAAAATGGCAGAAGGTGGATCTATTGCGGATCATTTAAATGAGTTTAATACTATTACTAGTCAGTTATCTTCTATGGGTGTCAATTTTGAAGAAGAAATTAGGGCTCTCTTGATTTTGTGTTCTTTGCCTAAAAGCGGGAATGGCTTGGTAATGGCTGTGAGTAATTTTGTTCTTGGATCTAGTACCCTAAAATATGATGATGTGATCGGTGTTATTTTGAGTGAGGAAACTCATAGGAAAACCTCAAGTGGATCTACATCAGGAAGTGCTTTGAATGCACAAAGTAGGGGCAGAACAACTAAGAGAGGAAGTAACTTTGGAAATCATGGGAAATCAAGAGGAAAGTCAAAGGGGAGGAGGTCTCAATCAAGAGGACCGAACGATTGCTAGTACTATGGAAAACCAGGGCATAAAAAGAAAGATTGTTGAAATCGAAAGAAAAATGAAGGAGATAAATCAGATGGAGACAAGGAGGAAAATGGCGTAAGTAAAAAATTTAAAGAGGATGATTTGCTTCTATTTTTAGAAAGTGTTGATGATTCATGGGTTTTAGATTCTGGTGCTTCATTTCATGCTACACCTCATAGAGGTTATTCATTGATTATATCCAAGGGGATTTTGGGCTTGTTTATTTGGGGGATAATGAACCCTGTTAGATTGTTGGAAAGGGAAAAATTAAGATTAAGTTGTAGATGGGAATCATTGGCTACTAGATGAGGTAAGACATGTTCCAAAGTTGAGTAGAAATTTAATCTCGGCAGGGCAACTCGGTGATGAAGGTTGTGTAGTTACTTTTAATGATAAAAATTGGAAGGTTTCAAAAGGTTCTCTTGTAGTAGCAAAAGGTGTGACAGTAGGCACCTTATATCTTTTTACAAGTCATATTGTTCCTTCTATTTTAATTGTTTCAGACAAAAATGAATGTTCAGGAACAATTGTTGCAGTTGAGCAGGGAGAACAAATAGTTGTTGTAGATTCTGATACAGTGTTGTGGCACAACAGACTTGGGCACATGAGTGAGAAAGGTATGAAAGTACTTCATTCAAAAAAAGTTTTACCAGGTTTGAAATGTGTTAATATGGATTTCTGTGAAAGTTGTGTGTATGGAAAACAAAAGAGAGTGAGTTTTGCAAAGACTGGGAAGGAAAATAAAAGGGAGAAATTAGAGCTTGTGCATACCAATGTATGGGGACCAACAAGAGTATCTTCCCTTGGTGGCTCTGATTACTATGTTACATTTATTGATGATGCAACTAGAAAAGTATGGGTTTATTTCCTTAGAAAAAAATTTGATGTATTTCAAACTTTTAAGAAATGGAAATGATTGGTTGAAAATGAGACTGGTAAAAAATTAAAATGTCTCAAATCTGATAATGGTGGTGAGTATTGTAGTCATGAATTTGAAGATTATTGCTCCACTAATGGTATTCATAGACAAAAAACTATTCCAAGGACTCCACAGGAAAATGGAGTGGCTGAATGCATGAACAGGACTATAATGGAGCGCACAAGGAGCATGAGATTGCATGATGGGTTGCCCTTACACATGTGGGCGGAGGCTATAAATACTATTGTATATTTGATTAATAGAGGTCCCTCTACTCTTTTGGGCTATGGTATTCTAGAGGAAGCATGAACTACTAAGAAAGTGAGTTATTCTTTTCTCAAAACCTTCGGTTGTGAAGCATTTGCTCACATAGATTCTGAAAATAGAACCAAGCTAGAAGCTAAGACAAAGAAATGTGCATTTTTTGGATATGGCATTAATGAGTTTGGTTATAGGCTTTGGGATTTTGAAAATCATAAAATTGTAAGAAGCAGGGATGTCATATTCAATGAGATAGTGTTGTACAAAGATTTGTTGCAACAACATAAGAAGAAAGAAGATGATTATGTAGTGCTAGATGATACTCCAAACGCTGATGTTCTAGCTATTCCTCATGATGTGCAACAATCACAACAAAAAATACCACACACACCAGTGAATGTTAGACAGTCAATGAGGCAAATTAGACCTCCACAAAGAATTTCTCTCTCTTTGTATTCTATTTTACTTACTGATGTTGGTGAACCTGAAAGTTATGATGAAGCTATGTAGGTGGATACTAAGATTCAGTGGGAGTCTAAAATGAAAGATGAAATGGACTCTTTGCTAAAGAATAAGACATGGGATTTGTGCAAGTTTCTTGCAAGTAAAAGAGCTTTATAGAATAAGTGGGTTTACAGGTTGAAAGAAGAGGATGGAGGTAAGAAAAGATTTAAAGCTAGGTTAGTTGTAAAAGGATTTGCACAGAAAAAGGGAATTGATTTCGATGAGATATTTTTTCCTGTTGTTAAAATGACTTCTATCTGTATTATTTTAAGTCTTATGGCTATTGAAGATTTGCATTTAGAGCTGCTTGATGTTAAAATAGCCTTCCTTCATAGTGATTTGGATGAAGAAATATATATGGCTCAGCCACAGGGTTTTGAGGTCAAAGGTAAGGAGAACTTAGTGTGCAAATTGAAGAAAAGTTTATATGGCTTAAAGCAAGCACCTCAACAATGGTATCTGAAATTTGATAGTTTCATGCATACGCATGGTTATAGTAGGTGTCATTCAGATCATTGTGTCTACTTTAAGAAGTTGGATGATGATAGCTACATTATTTTATGTTTATATGTTGATGATATGCTTGTAGTTGGGTCTAACATGGATCACATTAAGGGTCTAAAAAGTCGATTAGCACATGCATTTTCTATGAAGGATTTGGACGTAGCAAAACAAATCCTTGGTATGAAGATTTGAAAAGATAGGAAAAAATAGAACATTGACACTATCTCAGGCTGATTATGTTGAGAAGGTATTTCAATGTTTTTCTATGGAGAATGCTAAAGCTGCCAGCACACCTTTACCTGGTCATTTGAAGTTGACTAAGGAGATGTGTCCCAAGACATAGGAAGAGGAGGATAAGATGTCCAAGGTACCCTATGCTTCAACTGTAGGAAGTTTGATGTATGCTATGGTATGTACCAGGCCAGATATTGCACATGCAGTGGGAGTTGTTAGTAGGTATATGAGTCATCCAAGAATTGAGTATTGGAATGCAGTCAAATGGATTCTTAGATATTTGAGAGGCACATCCAATAAGTGTTTACACTTTAGGGGCTCTAGTACTAATTTATAGGGCTATGTTGACTCAAATTTGGTAGGGGATATTGATACCAAGTAGAGTACTACAGGTTATGTCTTTACTATTGGTGGGGCAGTCATGAGCTGGGTTTCTAGGTTACAGAAGATTAATTGTTTATCCACTATAGAGGTAGAGTATTTTGCTACTAAAGAGGTAGCCAAGGAGATGATATGGCTTCAGTTCTTCTTGGAAGAATTGGGACATCCTCAGAAGGATAATTATTTGTTCACAGATAGTCAAAGTGCCATTCATCTTGCAAAAAGTTCTGCTCTGCATTCTAAGACCAAATGCATACAGTTGCGGTACCATTTCATTCGGTCAATTTTGGAGGATGGACAATTAAAGTTGGAGAAGATACATATGAATGAAAATCCAGTAGATATGTTGACAAAGGTAGTAACAAGAGAGAAGTTGAACTCCTCTTCAGTTTTGGTTGGTATTCTAGACTGAACATGAATAAAAGAATAGCAAAGTCTAGGGTGGTTTGATCCAGTGGGATTCCCATGAAGTAGCGGTATTGCTACAGAATCAGTCTCCAAGTGGGAGATAGTTAGATTGTGGTGACTGATTAGGAAAGTACTGTACATACTTCAAAAATTTTGGGCCATGGACAACGTTGTAGCCAACATATGGCCGACATATGGCCGACATGTTGTAACTCTAAAACTACATACAATACTTGTATAAAAGGGTTTAGGGTTAGGTGTTTTTCATTATGTTGTGATGCAAAATTGCTTCTTGTGGCGGTATTGAGTTGTAAGGGATTATAGATTGTAATAAGGTTGTAATCACTAGATTGTAATACGACCGGACTTACTGTTTGGTGGATGTAGCCTAGGGATTGGGTGAACCATGTTAAATCTTGGTGCCTTGTGTTCTTTTTTGTGTGATCTATTATTTTCTGTTACTAGTTATATTTGCATGTAATTGTTATTTCTGTTTGTGGTTTTATCCTAACATGGGGCTACCTAATACCTACAACCTAAAAATATCACTCTCACTTGCAATCTATGTTGATCCCTTCACTTTAATAAATAATATTATTATTATATTTGACGTATCAATTTGCAAATTGTCCTAAATTATACATCTCGTTCCATATTTGAAATATTTAAAGTCTAACAAGCTCTTACTCTTCTTTAATCCTCAACAAATGGTCATTAAGTTTGGAAAGGTATCTAAACCTTACTCCCAATGTTAAGCATATGAAGAACATAGCTTTTGTACTATGAAACACAAAATATTCATTTTCACGCTAATAGATTTGGGTTGGGAGGAAAAGTTGTGTTGTTGAAACATTACTTCTAGTGATGTTTATGATATGTGTTATGATATACCTTAAAGTATCTTGGAATGGAATGCACACTTCGGTGAGTGGTTTATGACTTAAGAGTAGAGGGTTATACCCAAAAGAGTTTGATCTAAGAGGGGTTGATTTAACCCTTAAACTATATGCTTTCGAATTAAATTATGTCAATTTTATTTTGCAATAATATTTCAAATAATACTAAATGATCCATCATTGGGATGTAAGAGACATGTATAAATGCATATGATGGATCACTAAGTATGATTTGAAATGTTAATGAAAATAAAGTTAAAATAATTGAATCCAAAAATATACACTCTAATTGTTGTCGACTATGGAAATCTAATGTCTTCTATTGATTTAGCCATCCTCAAAATAAATTCCTTTGTATATTGAAATATGATTGCACATATAGATTGATACACCCACAAGTTTTTACTCATTATTTTAGGACAACCCTTTAATTGTGGTACTATTTTCCTATAGCACATGTGATATCTTTTTTCTCTTGTATGAAAATATTTCACTTAATGGAAATATTTTTGTAAATGGTGAAATGGCGATCAATGATAGACAAACTACTTACCATATATACTTTTGGGAATTATTAAGAAACCTTTTCCTATCAGGTGGATCTAACAAGTACATGTTGGAAATAACAATGGGAAAGTAAGTTCTGAGAGGGGGTGGGGGGGTGTCAATTCAACACTTAAAACTTTTTCCTCTAAAACATATCACCAACATCCATCTCATAACTTAATATATAAATCGAAATAGCTTAACATGCATCACATCCATAGCATAAAATAAATAACACATAACACAATAAATTGGTTACATAGAAACCCTCCAATGAGAAGGTAAAATTGGGGTAGGGGTGGCACCCACAAATCTTCACTAATGCACTTGTAAAGTGTGACCAATTATAGTTGCAAAGTGTTTTATCATAAGCTATGATCTACCTTGTGAGGGGTCTGCCCTGTCAAAGGCTTACAAAGACTGTTAGGTCTCACCTTACTAGAGGCTTTTAACTTACAATTAAGTAAGCACTCGGTTAAGAGATTTACAATAGCTTGTTAGGACTACTTTGTAAAGAGATTTACTCTGTATCACCTATTAGAATGATTTAGTACCATGATCCTTTAGTTAGTACTTTTTTGCTTAATGCCATATCTTCTCTTTGCTAGTTGTCTCTTGATCCTTCTGATCAGATCTATCTTTCCTAATCCTTTTACTACTTGTCTCTATTCTTCTTAGACTGATTTTGCATTACATAACTCTTTCATAGCCACCATAGCCACCATGAATTCTCTCTCAACACTTAGCATTTTCCTCCTCTCACAATGATAAAATTCTTAGGGTTTAGCCTTCTTAAATAAACAATGGTGGAGATGGGCTAGGTCAAAACCAATGGTTGAGGTTGATTCATATTGTTGCCTAAAACTTCCCTTAATCTGATAAGTTATATTTATTGCATAGGGATTCATAATATGGTTCCATACTTATCTTTTATAATCATAAATTCATGATTATGTTGGGAAAAAAGAGTTTACATAGGATTTTTTTCCATAACAAACAACTATGCTAAAAATTATTCACTTGACATCCAAAGGCTTTAATGCTTGGCCTTCATTGTGCTCTTATGTTGTAACTTGACTTCTGAATAGCTTGACACTCATTGTTTACTTGGTACCTGAATCACTCAACATGTATAGATTGCTTGGCACTAGAGTAACTTGGCACATACTATCTGCTCAACACTAACTAGTCATATTGATCAACATGTATTATCCGACAACTTATGCTTGGCATGCTTTAATCACTTGACATGCTCTACAATTATGCACTAGATAATGACTACGTGTTTTGTCACTGCCTTGTCAAAACCAAAATGAGATCAACAATCTCCCCCTTTGACATGAGTGGCAAAAACACTTTGTCATGGCATATACATCCTTATTTTATGCAACATTCAAACAATGTATCTTCGTGACACGACTTCCATACAAAACTTTCAAAATCTCAAAATTTACATTTAATCATTGTCTCTTCCATACCTTATTACTCCCTCTGAGTAAGTTTTTTTAAAATATTTCTACTATTACTCCTACTGAGTAGATATCTGCCTTGAAAAACATTTTCCTTCAAAATTTCACAATCCCCCTTTTTTGACACTTATGTCATTTGGGTTGTACACTAATAGTGTGATTGTCCAAAAATGGCTTGTGAAGCTCCATTATTATCTTCAATGTTGTATCCCAACTTTTGTTGGCTACCTATAGGGATTGATATTGGATGTGTAGCTAGGTAGCAAGGTCAACTAAGTTGTCATGGGTAGAAAGATGGGAATCTTTCTTCATCAATGTCTCTGCATAGGCTAATTCCTTGTGTGATACTTCCATGTGAGGTGTCAACATGGATTGGATACTGATCAAGGTAGATATGATATTTTCATCATGTGATTTTAGCTCGACAAGTCTACCTTGAGTGGACAGTAACCTATGAAAATGAACCTAGCTTTGACCAATAGATAGTTGCAATGTAGTATCTGTGATTTGTAGATCTCCTTGCAGCTAGTCAATATCCCTTTGTGTTTATTTTGTAAATTGCTCAACATTGCAGAACTTAGTGTATAGAGAGAAAAAAAATTTAACACCTCCTTCACACTATCCATTTTGGTTGCTAGATCAACTTGTCCTAGTGCAATAGCACTAGATATCTTCTCTAGTACCTTGGTATGAAACTTTCTTTCTAACCATTCTAATAATTTGACATTAGAATCTAGGTCTTCATCCTTTATCTTGTCCACAATAGTGACAAGTTTATCTATTATAGGATTATCTTCATTTATTTTTGGGAGGCTTAAAGCATCAATGAACTTGTCTTTGATTTCATGCAAGATTTTCTTTTTCTTATACTCCCTCCTTAAGATTTCTTGCCTCTTTTTCCTTTGTAAAGCTTCCTAAAGAATGTTCATTTCTTCAATTGTGATTGTGTTTAAATCAAACTTTGGTAGCTCAATCACTTCATCTAAACTTACATCACCAAATGATGTAACCTCAACACTCTTAGGTGTGCTGGAACTCAACCTTGATATTTGTAGTGGAATATCCTTTGTACTTGGCCTCTAAAGGGCTTGATTGCTAATAGGAGATGTAGAAACTGGAAGAGTAACTAGTGTCTATATGGAAATTTTCTCCTCAAATGTAGCAGTCAACTGGACCACTTTAGGCTTGTTCCCTTCCTTCTAGACTTCACCCTATGAAGAGTGGAATAGGTACAGGACTTGCTTCCTTACCTATGTGCATCCTTTTCAACAATCATGAAAATTGGTAAACTTGAAATCTTTAGGCTTGGCACTGATGCATCTATAGGTTGTGCTTCTTCTTCTCTCGTCTGAATGACAATTGTTGGCATTGTAGATGGTATCCTAGTTGTAACATCCTTCTATTCCAGATTTACACTTTCATCTATTTGAAGATCTTGTGACTCCTTTTCCTTTACCTTTGTAGTTTGTGGGGACACATTTGATGTGTTGTGTTGTTTCCCCCCTACAGATGCAACTTCTATCTTTTGAATCTCATCCACTCTCACCAACATAGGATTACTACATAGCATTTTTGCATTGGTAGAGTCTTGTAGAATTTTCTTTAAATCATCCTTAGTCAAAGGACTCACATTTTGTGTTGTATTATCAGGAACATCCTTAATAATAACTGAGTCATTTTGACACTCTTGGTCTGTATGTGGAGGATTGGAACTCAACACTTGTACATCCTATACATCTTTTTGCTCTTCTTTAGTTTTGTCCTCTTCTGTTGTTCCTTTAATTCCCTCCATAATACCTTCCTTGATTGGGTCCTTTATTGCAGTATCTACAACTTCTTGTTCACCTTTCTTAGTTATTGCTTTAGTGGATTTCACATAAATAGGTTTCCAAATTGGTGTACTTTTGGTTACCACATCTTCTATGTTCTTCTTTAGAATATGGAATTTTTTCTATTTGGGAGAAAATTTCCCTTTATGCTTCTCCATTGTCTTAGAAAACATTTATTTATCCAATTTAGACATCACTTGGACTAGTGTAGTTTCCCTAATTTGTCTTTCAGTTTGTAAGTTGGATTGCCACTTTTTCTCAACTCTTTCATATAAACTCTTTGGTAATGAGTTGGAAATATCTAGAGGAGTGGTCTTAAAAGTTACCATCATATCATATATGGCCTCCTCTATATTATTTTTCTCTACACTTCCTAACTTATCAAAACCAATATGCGTAAAACCTAACATGCATTAACCTTAATATTTTCACAAAAGTTATCAATGTCAGTAGAGGGATTGTGGTTTACCACCTTGAATTGACTCAAGTCATTAGACTCTGACTTCTCCTCATCTAACTCTTTCCAAGGCTTGGAGTTCTTCTTCAATCTCTTGTAAGTCTTCTTAGCATGCTGGCTTGGCTCTATTGTGTCACTTACTCTTTTTCCTTTAGGCTTTGTAACTTTTGTAGCCTATATAGTGGTTGCCCTTGTGCTTGACCTAGTTAAAGGTACAATGAGATTTTGTTGTGACGGCTTCATAGTCTTATTAGGTTTCCCCACTATCAATTCCTTTTCTTTCCTCTTTTTCTTACTTTCCTTAGGTGCTTCCTTGGCTTCTTCTTCCTTGACACCTTCAACATCATCATATTGATCTTCTCCTAGGCTGTAATGTCCCCTTTTTAGCATTCATAGCATGATGTTGTCGTTAGCCTATTTCCCCACAGTCCCGTAGGCTAACTAGGACATTAAAGGGGTTTAGAGGCCATTTGGCCTAGATAGTTTTAGTTGCAGGTCTTTCTGAGGGGTTTTGAGGCAACTTTGGGCATACTTACTATTTATAGTAAGTCATCTTGGACATGGGCGGACATCCAGTGGCAACGGTATGTCGATGGTAATTGTTTAAAATCAACAAGAAGACTTGTTTATCATTGATAAGATTTTTTATGCATTGATAAAGCTATTTTATAAAGTTAAATTTAAATATTTAACTTTATTAATGCATAAACTATAGTTTGTGGGAAATATTAAAATTAAAAGAGTCCCCTTTTTTTATAACACATTGGAGACATAAGTTACATAAAGGGAGTTATGTTTTATCCCAGATTGAGAAAACGAAGGAAGGAGCTCTTGTGAGAACACTATAAAAGAAATGGAAGAGCTTCTTTTAAGCATGGTTGGAAATATCAAAGAAATTGGGGAATTTGCTGGAGATTATGTCTCAATAGTTTGGAGGACGAAATCCCTTCAAGCTAGAAATCTTGATTTCATTGAAAGATATGGTCTTGAGATTCAACATAGTAGCAGTCCGAAAAAGTGAAACCGAAAAAGCGAGCTGAAAAAGCGGGTACAAAAAAGTAGTCCAAAAAAAAGCGAAACTAAAAAAGCGGGCTGAAAAAGCAGGTACGAAAAAGTAGTCCAAAAAAAGTGAAATCGAAAAAGCAGGCTAAAAAAGTGGGTACAAAAAAGTAGTCCGAAAAAGTAGAACCGAAAAAGCAAGCCGAAAAAGCTGTTTCGAAAAAAGCAAAGCAAAAGGGGCAGCATTGAAGGAAATTATTACAGCCATCTACAACCAGGTTCTTTTGTTAGTATTGCTTTTTAGGGTGTTATAAGTTTTTTAGCTGTAAGTGTGCATTATACCAGCATTATTATTGTGTAATCCATATAAATGCCAAAGTCTTGGCCATATTTCATGAGCATTGTAATTTTCATTGTAATTAAGAAGATAATAGTTGCTGGTGTCATTTAAGCAATTCAATATTATTATTTATCAGCTAGTTAGTTTGCATACCAATTGTTTGTAGAAATGCCAGTTGGCTATAGGTGTTCATTTCTCATGCTTAGATCATATATATGCATTGAATATTGTCAAAATAAGTTGCACATTCATGTTAGGTCATTGTGCAGTCCATTTTGAGTCTTCTAGCACAAGATTCTCATTGATGCAAATTGAAGAAAGAGTCATTTAAAGCAAGCTGAAATACTATATCAGTCATATGTCCCTTGCATGTGAATTGTTTGACAAAATTCTTTGAGCCTTCAATCAGTATTTTTGAGAGCAGATTTGAGGAAGGTTATTTCAGTGGTATCATAGCTTGCTTGGAAAGTGTTTGACAAAATGTCAAACAACTGAAGTATAAAGATTTTTTGTGTTTGAAGAAGTAATAACCTATTGGGGTTATTACAGTGGTATCAGAGCTTGCTTGCAAAGTGTTTGACGAAATGTCAAACAACTAAAGTATAAAGATTTTTGGTGTTTGAAGAAGTAATAACCTATTGGGGTTATTACATAGGCCTTGTGTTAGTTCTAGTGGTGGTTGGCCTTGTTCTTGTTCTTCTTCATCTTCTCCTTCACCAAATCTCTCTTTGAGTCTCTTCACTAGTTTTTTCTTTTTCCTTATCAGTGAGATAGTCTACAAATTTATTGTTATCCTAGACTTAGTCTCATCATAGTTTCCAAATGATGTTGCATTCTTGTCAATTTATTTTCCTCACATGCAATTTCAACTACAAGAAGAGCTCACTGCTCAAACAAGTAATTTATTGGTATCTTCTTCTCTGCTTTGTCCTTTCCTCTATCTTTCAATCATATCAATCACTGTTGGAGCTTGTAGACCAGGTCACAAACCTTGGATCCAAATACCAAACCTCAGATCACTCAACAAAACCTCAGCAATGAAGTTTCCTTCACTTCCACATTGCTCATCTCAACTTCACATTTCACACTCTCTGTTGCTTTCCAAACATTCACAATTCATATATTACCATATCCAAACTTGTCATGATAAAGAAAAATGTCCTTCCTTTATATCAAGTCCATAAAAGAATTCTTGAGTCAGCTATTAGTCCTTCTCAATTAATTATTATAGGACATCACTAAGAACATGTTACACTTAGCAATAACCTTAATCTTCCACCTTGCAACTTGAATAATTTTTTGTACACATAATATTATGATGAGTGAGCTTAGCCACATCATCCTCAACATGTCTTCTCTATGTCCTCAACCTTGATTCTCAAGATATCAACTCTGGTAGGAGATATAACAAGTTTACCAGAACATGCCGCTATAAACTCTATCTCATAACAAACATTACCAAAACTTACATAACTTCTTCTAGGCTTGTCCTTTCTGATTTTGACATCAACTACATATACTAGATACTTAGAAGTATCTCTCATAACCTTGGGTGGTTATAATGCTCAACTAGTTGTTCATACCAACTTAATCTTTCTATTGTTCTTTTGTAAGATACCATAGAATACATCAAACATGCTACGTTGACATCAATGACAAACTTAGTCATGAATGTAACATATCATCATCAAACCAATCTCTCCAAATTTCCAATAATCTTTCCAATCTTCCAACATAATCTACATCCACTAGGAAACACATATCATTGTAATGTTGTTCCACTAATGATATAGGAATCCTCATTCTTTGTTTCATGGATTTCTTAAAATCCTCAAAATAACTAGTCATAATTATTGAAAGTTATCTCGAAGTTGCTCAATGCTCTCTGCAATTTGTTGTGTCACTGGCCTATTTGTCTTCCAAGCAACTTTACCAAAAGTGGGGAATGTGTTTTACACAGAAAAATATGCAAACAATCAAAGATCCAAATTTACATGATGCACTTTTGTCTTTCCCTATGGATTCCAAGTTTTTTGATAGCTGCTATAGTTGCAACTCGACAAGGTCATAGGAATGGTCTCTATTTACAATTTTATTACCTAAATCCATTGTCATATAGGAAACACTATTCAATCATCTTGACTAAAAGAATTTGTGAGCTATCACTCTGACTGCAAAGACAACTAGGGAATTTGAAATAGTATATATTGACATCCCTCTCTTGTTCCACATGTCACCTATATTCTTTTAGATAACCTCCTTTGCGTACTCTGCAATCTATCTAGGGTAAGTTACCCTGATACTCTATGCACAATCCTCTTTGTGATTCTAATTGGTCCATTCTCTAACCAAATTTTATTGTCATGTATGTGGCTTAAGACAATCTTGATCCATTTTCTTTTAAACATCTGAGAAAAGTCTAGGGCATGAGTTAACCCTTTCTTCTCAATGATTATATTCTCTTCCCTCAAAAATCCATTATCACATAGCTTACTGTAGATGTCTCTAATCTCCATATCTCCCACCTCTCTTACCTTGCAAGTTTAACAACATCTCATATCCTGAACCATTAAAGCCTTCAGTGGTATCATGGATTAGATAGGTCTCCCTGATATGCAATTTTAGAAATAGCATGAAATTGGGGTTGTCTTACATCATTATTGATTAATTGAACATTGAAAACTTCATTTACCTCTTTCCTAACCATTACAGAAGAGCCAGCTACCATTTTGACTTCCTAGGGTTTGCAAAAAAAATAGTGTAACTCGACACAAGCTAAATACCTCTCAAATCTGATGAATGATGTCAAGTTCCAATTGAATCTAATTTGTAAACACTTGAAACTCCTTTTACAATTCACCTTCATGCTCTTAGTGCTCTTCAAACTTTGGTAAGTGCAAATGAGTCAAAAATTGACTATATAACCGTTCAAATTCAACATTAATTGCTCAGTGCTTACACAGTTGTAAGCTAAGCTATCGTAGGACTTTCAACATGCTCAACTAACAAAGCAAGCTTGAAACTCACTACCATAACTCCTTAACTCAACTATAACTACAATTCCTTCCATGCTCAACAACAACATAAACAATTAAAAAACTATAGATTTTCTCTAGGTTCTAATCACTTCATTACATCTTAATTCATACATATATAATCTTTTTAGATCTTAGATTCTTGTAACTAATGCATAATATAACTTTTCAAATATTAGTTCAACACATACCTTTGATTTCCTAGTTGGGGGTGATCTGATCACTTGATCCATTGGATGAAGTGACCTCATCTTCACTTGATGTACTGCTATCTTCCTTCTTTTTCCATGTCTTTCTCATATGTATCTTCTCCATTACAGCATCAACCTTTCATTTTCCTATTTTTCCTTCATTGCTTGATGCAGGTGATCGAGTTGGGTAGTTTATATTGACATGACCAGTCTTAAGACAACTAAAGTATACAATCTCATTGAACCATTTGTTACAGTTACCTTTGAAATGTGTTCTTATGAAATCTTCAATAATATGAACATATTCTTGGCAATAGTGACAAATGAACCTTGTGTTGTAATCCCAATCATAAGAGTCTCCATTGTGGTGTGCCTATGTTTGTTTGTTTGATGTCCACTTCTGACAATTGTAACAATAACCTTCAAATCTCTGAGTGTTGGTGGTCTTGGTCTTGCACTCATGTGTCTAATGTTCTTGCTTCCTGAATTTGTGAAAATGTCCCTTGAATTAATTAGCATTTTGATTTCCAATGCTTCTTTTGTAAACATTTGTTGTATGACCCAATTTTCCACGATGATGGCAAGTGGGTTTGTTGTACTTTCTTTTATTGTTCCTTTGTTCACCACTCCTAGATGATTCTTCTTGTTTAGTTGTAGAATATCCCAAACCAACAATGTCATTCTTTGGCCTTGGTGCTTCCATTAGTTTTTCAAAGTACTTGATGGCTGCACTAGGCTTGTTAAGATTTTCTTTCTTAGCCTTAAATTCATTCTACAATAGGGTATTATATATTTCCAAAGTTGTAATCTCAATGTCTTTCCTATTCAGTTGATTCATTGTATCTAATTGCATATTTGCAAGGTTTTGCACATCTGATGTTTTATCTTCAAGTTTGTTAGCCAATAGTCTTTTATCTTCTTCAATCATGGATATCTTCTTCTTCTTCTTGCTTCTTTAGTTCAATTGTCTCACACAACAATAATGATTGAACTTCTTGTTCTATTTTCAAGTTCCTGAATTCTTCACTCAGGGCATTGTTCCTTTCCATCATATCCACAATTTCTATGTCAAACTCTTCTGAGTTTCCATCTTTAAATAATCTAGTAGTGTCAACTTCTTGATATTGAGTTTCATCTTATTGAACAACTATCTCTTTCCTTCTCTTTAATGAATTTTGTAGTTCATCTCTTGCCTCCTTGAGTTGATGTAGGGAAAGCTATATTTCAATCTTCTAGTTCTCAACAATCATTCCCAAATTGTAGACTTCCATCTTCAAGATCTTACCTCCAAAGTTGTAAAGCTTTCCTTTCTAGAGAAGTCAACTCTAATACCAATTGTTGGAAACAACAATGGGAAAGTAATTTTTGAGAGGGGGGTTAATCAACACATAAAACTTTTGCCTCTAAAACATATCATTGACATTCATGACTTAACATATAAACTGAAATAGTTTAACATTCATCACATCCATTGATCAAGGTGGATCTAGAAGCCCTAAAATTTTCATAGTCTCAGAATCTCATAGAATCAACATCGGTGGCTAGAGCTTCTTGATACAATCTTGACGCATTTTGAATCATGTTGAAAGGAGGTCATGGTGAAAAGTTATGCTTGGTCAAAGTTTGGGTCAAAGTAGAAAACCAAAGGTTGACTTAATAAAAAGAGGTGAAATTTGACCATCTCAAAACTGGTCAACAATGGGTCTTAAATTGAAGACCTCACCGAAAGCTTTCCGATGGTCCTCGTTTCATCAGAAATAGAGTCTGTATGTAGAAGCTATGCTTGTTAAAGTTAGAGGGAAAAAGGTTGAAAATGATGACATCAGCATTGATGTCATATTGCAATCAGTCCTCATATGGAAAATCAGCCCCATTTTATAAAATGAAAATGGTCTTTTGAACGTGATGATTATACATATATTTTTTCCAAACCCCAACATAAAATATGGATTAAAACTAATCCCTAAAAATATGGGAATGGAATATATTTGAACCTTTTTAACCATACATTTCAAACAAATATTGTTATTTGTTTGATTAATTAAAGAGGTGTTTTTGTTTGTATGGCTTGTAATTATAAAGGCCAAAATAGGGAGTTATTTGTTAATTATTGTTTGGGGAAAATGGTTATTATGTTTGTTATTTAGTTTTAGACCAAATAAGGAAAATATTTTGTATAAAAGGGGGTTACTTCCTTTTGTAAGGACAATTAGTCCTTGAGAAAAAAATAGTTTTTGGAGAATTTTTGTAGAGAGAGTTTTTGTAAAGGAAGGAATAGTTTTTCCTTGTGAGAGAATTTGTAAGCATGAAGGCGTTGTCTAGTGCCTTCAAGTGCATAAAAGAGACTGTGAATGTTCGAAGCTTGGATTCTATAAGAAAGTGTTTAGCTTGGCAGAATTAATAGAATGGTCCTCCAATTGAGAAGCAAACTCGAAGACGTAGTCCTACTTGGATGAACTCTATATCAAATTGTTTGTGTCTCTTTATTCTCTTTCTTATTCTCTCAATTCTTTAAGTTTTTATTGTTATTAAACACATAGTTGATTAATTGTGTTTAAAGCATAATTTTTCTTGTGATTTTAATGTTTTAAAATACATACCATGCAATCACTGCCTAGATCAGGAATTAAATATGTAATTTGGATTAAGTTAAAAAATTGTAAATCCTAGTTTACAAATCAAGTTTGGTATCAGAGCCTATTTTGCAGTGAAATTGTAGGTTGAAACAAGGAGAAGGTGAACTTGTAGAGTTCAATCTAGAGATTGGGAAAAGAAGATCTTTTTCATGAGTCATGGCATCTAAACAACATCTTTTAGAGTTTGATGCGGAAGCCTTCTAGAGAGCTTTTGTGGAATTGAAGGCTTTGGTGGAAACTCTTCTTCAAGAGAGGCATGAACAACAATTGAGAAAGGAAAATAAGGCTAAGAAGAAGGAGGAAGTAAAATCCTCATTAGAATATGTGAAAGGTAAAGGAGTAGGAGGTGGTAGTGACCCTCTTGAAACCCATCCCCATCTTCTTCATCTTCTTCATCATCATCTTCTTCTCTATCTACTTCTTTTAAAAAGAAACATTTTGTGAAGACACCCTTGTTAAAGCTTGATGTAAAATTTGATTTGCCTATATATAGTGGTCAAATGGATGCAGAGAAATTGGATATCTGGCTTAAGCAGATTGAAGAGTATTGTAGAGTTCAAAATATTTTGGATGATTCTTCCAAAATCCAGCTAACTACTCTCAGAATGGGAGGTATTGCATTAGTCTAGTGGGAGAGTAAGATCTAGGATGATCTTTCTACACATGGTAAAATCATTTCATCTTGGTATGAATTTACTTCTACTTTGAAGAAACAATTTTATCCATTGGGTTATATGCAACAAGCCATTATGGATTGGCAGAATCTCAGGCAAGGTAAAGGGAAGTCTGTGCAAGAGTGAAGAAGGCATTAACTCTTGGAATTCATCTTTAGGGTATATGTAGGATCATGGTGTGCCAAAAAGTGGTGATGTGAAAAAAATAGAGTTTGAAAATGTCTAAAAGTGTTTCAAAATCTGCTCTGACTTTTTTTCACCTATCCAGGTACTAGACTTGGAAAGTAAGGCCCAAACCTTATCAGGTATTTGATTTGATATCAGATACTTGATATTATATCAGATACCCAATATTATATCAGATACCCAATATTTGTCAGTGTTATTAAAAAACACAAAAGATAACCTATGGGTTGTTTTCACAGTCTTATTTCATGAACAACCTGTGAGTTGTCTTTTTTTTTTAATAACAATAGATATCAGATATTCAATAATACATTGGATATCTAATATAATATTGGATACCTGATATTTTCCAGTGTTAATATAAAAAAAAGACAACCCACGGGTTATTTTCACAAGATTATTTCATGCTCAACGACTCATATATCAGGTTTTATATCAGATACACGATATAAGTAGTTTTTTTTATATCAATTTTAATATAAATTTAATAAATTTTATCATAAATTTGTTAATTTTAGTTGAATTTGTTAGAATTTAGGATTTTTTAATAGAAATTGTTAAAATTTAGATTTTTTTAAATATAAATTTTGTTTTGCAAATTAATAGGAATGGTTGATCAAAATAATGACCATGAGGCAAGGAATACTATTCCTCATAACCCCCCACCAAATGATCTAGTGCCCCTACAAAACTGTCCACCAAATGATCCTTTACCCCCTCAAAACCCTCCTCAAATCGAGGATTTGATAATTAAAAATTTCACCCGATTGAGGGCTTTGTGAAGAACATATAATAATGTACCCACTTTGGCTCTTATGTTATCCATGTTAAACACCATAGTGGATAACATTGAAACCCTTACCAACCAAAAAAATGTCGCTCTTTGCTGGCGTGACAAAATACATGAGATGTTTGATGATAGCTTGGACTATGATGAGGTTGCGGCCCTCAATATAACTAAAGATGATTTGGTTGGTCTTTTTGCTAACCTAAACTATCGATCAAATGGTGCACAAATGATTCCATACGTGTAAACTTCTAGGATTATTGGTGGATGGTTTTTTATATCCCTCCACATAGCAATTTAAAGGTGCCATTTTATTTCCTTAGAAAATTATATGCAAAATTTGTGTTGAAACTCAAAGTGAAGTATTGGAGCATGAAGTCCAACATGGGTGTAGGAATAGGAGCTCCTCAGGATAGACCCTCGTCCCAACGGAAGAAATTTGGCACTTTTGTCCCCCCTAATGATGTCTCCCCCCTCTGCTTGAGTGCAACATCTTGATATTATGGCAAAGGCTAGCTCTTAGACCATTAGAGCCATTCATGGACTAAGTAGCCTATTGATATCTCAGACTAGGTTAGTCCTGCCCCCCCGTGTTGATGATGTTGGTGCCAATTCATCATCGGCTAGCTCATCACACATTTGTGTACCTCACACTTGCATTATGTGCAAGAATATTCTCCTAGGTCCCATAGGTGATCTTCCTAAGTATCATTTTGTATTAGACAAGGATGCACTAGACACATGTGTAGAGGCTATAGACCCTAATGCAAGAGAGAAGGGGAATGTAGAGGCATGGAATCCTTTTGTGTTGGTACATGTATACATTTTTTTGTTATGACATATGCAATTTAAAGTTAATTTTTATAATAGAGTAATTTTAATTTTTAAGCCATACCGACTTATACATGTATGCGATCTTCATTCATGTTTAGTTGATGACCGAGGAGGAGCTGAGGGAGGTTGATGATGCCACACTCTTGGCCATTTGATTTGGCCTTGAGACATCTACGGTACATTATGTTGTGTTCTCATTGTTTTTTCTATTTGATATTGTAGCATATATGGTTGCTAATCTTTCTTTTATCTTGTAGGTACCACCTGTCCCTAGGGGATAAAGTGTGGAGGATGAGCCAGCACCCATTGACAAAGGAAAGGTAATTAGGTGCTTTCTATTTGATTAAATATCTATGCATTCTTGTAAAATGTTTGTGGTAATGAAATTTAATTACATTCTTTATTGCATATATGGCGTGGCTACTGGCGATGAGCCCATACAGATTCTGCGTCATAGATGCTCAAGCATTTCCATTTGCACCAAGAACCCCATTGTATGCATAAGTATCATTTATTTTTTATTTTTCTTATCTTCATAAATAAATTCAAAATTAATTTCTGTGATATTAACAACTACTATTTTGTATCTCATAGGAGACTCCTAGTGCACATGAGGTTTGATGGGAGAGTTTTGTAGATTTGATGATGCAACCACTATATCTTAAGGAGGAGCCTACACTAGTAAGTTGTAGTTTGAATTCATGATTAAATATGTTATAAATTTAGCATGCTATGAATTATAATGTTATATTTTAAGTTGTAGATTCATTTGACAAACATATTTGCACATACACAGGCCACAATCAGCGAGGTACAACATTGTTGAGGGCATACAAGAGGACTCCTGACCAGCGTAGGAGGTTGACGAGAGAGGTATTTATTATGAAAGTTTAATAGTATAAATCTTCATTAAAAAAAAGATCATTATGCATTTGAGTAATTCAATGTTAGATACAAAGAATCATATAAATTTAGTAGTCTAACTTTGGGTTTTCCTTTTTTGTTTATGTAGGAGGCATCTTATCCACCTAGTGCAGTGAAGAGGTTGCATTTTGATAATCCACTAGCACCCTAGGATAGTATAGTTTTCATAGGATGAGTCATGAGACATTTTGAGATAGCATATGCCACATTGTTTATAGAAACATTGATCTTATACACATTCTGATGGCATGATCAGCCACATTTTGTATATGCATCTATGTATTTTGATATTTATTTGTGTACTTTTTTTATGGATACATGATCTTTGATATATATTTGTGTAATTTTTCTATGGATACATGTATTTTGATATATATTTTTGTCATTTATGTGCACAATGATATACATATTAATTTAGTATCTAGTATTGTTCAATTTATCGTGGATCATGTGTATTGTTCATGTTTATGGAATATCATTAATTTTGATTATGTTTGTTATATTTGATTCAAATGCAATAATTTGTGAATAATATTTTAACAACCTTTATTATCAAATTTGGATGTAATGTTTAATTTGAAGTGCTATCATGACATAAACACACTTGTTAACCTCCTACACAAGGTTCACGTAACCCCAAATCTGATTTTAAACTCCACCTTCAACCTTGAAACTAACTCTTGGCTTAAAATCTAATCTCAACACACTTAAGGACTCCACTCCTCAACCATGGATCCTATTCCCAATCACAAACTCATTCCTAGACTCATAATCTTTGATAACTAGCACTTCACTTTGTTACTATCCTCATACTACAACTTTTCAATTTCAACATAACCTCAAAATATCCCAACTTAAGAGACTTGATAGGATCAAAACTTTTTAACTTGGTTCCCCAATACTATAACCATATGAATAACAACTATACATTTCTCACATTGATTAGATTACCCATATTGATCCACTTAAGAAAATTGGCTTCATTAATGCATGTTATCATTTCACACCTTATATAGGTGTTTCCAACCTTGTATGGTCATGATCAAACCCCTAACATACTCTTTGCACTCATATTCACTTTGCAAGAAAAAATTACAGCTCATTTTCCTATAGCATTCAACGATTCATTGATAGCCCTTACAAGCTCCGAGTTATGACCCTCAGAAGATTGACCTCAAAATGCACTTAGAGCACCTTGGAGTCTCCTCGGTACAGGGTGGCCATAGATGATGGATGGTCTCCACAGATGGAAAAAGGGTTTCATTAGGGTTCACCCACCAATTCGGAGCTAATGGCCCTAATAATTTGATTCCAAGATCAGCAGTTTCAAAGTTACGTTGTGGTGCACCTATGAACTAAGGCACACTACAAGTCTTGGCATCGAGCGAGATCATTGTACTGAACCCAAATGAAATGTGATCTCTAAAAAATGAGATAGGTTATTTTATGCCTTGGCATCATCATCTTGTAGCATTCAATGATTCATCAATAGCCCTCATGAGCTCCAAGTTATGACCCTCAGAAGATCGACCTCAAAATGCACTTAGAGCACCTTGGAGACTCCTTAGTACGAGGTGGCCATGAAAGATAGAGGGTCTCTGTAGTAGGAAAAAGGGTGTCATTAGGGTTCACCTGCCCATTTGGAGCTAATGGTGCTGACAATTCGATGCTAAGATCAATGGTTTCAAAGTTACATTGTGGTGCACCTATAAACTGAGGCACATTGCAAGTTTTGGCATTGAGCGAGATTGTTGTGCTGAATCCAAATGAAATGTGATCTCTCAAAAATGAGATAGATTATTTTAGGCCTTAGCATCATAATCATATAGCATTTGATAGTTCATTGATAGCCCTCATGAGCTTTGAGTTACGACCCTTGGAAGATCGACCTCAAAATGCACTTAGAGCACCTTGGAGACTCCTTGGTATGGGGTGGCTACAGATGATGGAGGGTCTCCATGGCTAGAAAAAGGGTGTCACTAGGGTTCACCCATCCATCTAAAGCTAATGGAACTGACAATTTGATGCCAAGATCAATATTTTCAAAGTTATGCTGTGGTGCACCTATGAATTGCGGCACACTATGAGTTTTGGCATTGAGCGAGATCACTGTGCTAAATCTAGATGAAAGGTGATCTCTCAAAAATGAGATAGGTTATTTTAGGCCTCGACATCACTATCTTGTAGCATTTGATGGTTCATTGATAGCCCTTATGAGGTTTGAGTTACGACCCTTGGAAAATTGACCTCGAAATGCACTTAGAGCACCTTGGAGACTCCTTGGTATAGGGTGGTCGTGGATGATGGAGGGCCTCCAAAGCTAGAACAAGGGTGTCACTAGGGTTCACCCGCCCTTCCATAACTAATGGCGATGACAATTTGATGCCAAGATCAGTGGTTTCAAAGTTACGTTGTGGTGCACCTATGAAGTAAGGCACACTACGAGTTTTGGCATCGAGCGAGATCAATGTGCCGAATCCACATATAAGGTGATCTCTCAAAAATGAGATAGGTTATTTTAGGCCTCGACATCACCATTTTTTATCATTTGATGGTTCATTGATAGCCCTCATGAGCTCCAAGTTATAACCTTTAGAAGATTGACCTCAAAGCACACTTAGAGAACCTTGGAGACTCCTCAGTATGGAGTGGCCATGGATGATGGATGGTCTCTGTGACTAGAACAAGGGTGTCACTAGGGTTAACCACCCATCCAAAGCTAATGGTGTTGACAATTTGATACCAAGATCAATGGTTTCAAAGTTACACTGTGCTGATCCTATGAACTGAGGCACACTGCGAGTTTTGGCATTGAGCGAGATCACTATGCCGAATCCAAATGGAACGTGATCTCTCAAAAATGAGATAGGTCATTTTAGGCCTCAACATCACCATCCTATAAAATTTGATGTTTCATTGATATCCCTGATGAACTTTGAGTTATGGCCCTCAGAAGATCAACCTCAAAATGCACTTAGAGCACCTTGGAGACTCCTCGGTACGGGGTGGCCGAGGATAATGGAGAGCCTCTGTGGCTGGAAAAAGGGTGTCACTAGGGTTCACCCACCCATCTAGAGCTAATGATACTAATGATTCAATGCCAAGATTAGCACTTTCAAAGTTACGCTTTGGTGCACCTATGAACTGAGGCACACTGTGAGTTTTGGCATCAATCGAGATTGATGTACCTGAATCCAAATGGAAGGTGATCTTTCAAAAAAGAGATAGGTTATTTTAGGCCTCAACATCACCATCTTGTAGCATTCAATAGTTCATCGATAGCCCTCACGAGCTCTGAGTTACGACCTTTAGAAGATCGACCTCAAAACACACTTAGAGCACCTTGGAGATTCCTCGGTATGGAGTGGCCGTAGATGATGGATGGTCTCCGCATCCTGAACAAGGGTATTGCTAGGTTTCACCCACCCATATAAAGCTAATGGAACTAATGATTCCATGACAAGATCAATAGTTTCAAAGTTATGTTGTGGTGATCCTATGAGCTGAGGCACACTACGAGTTTTGGCATCGAGCGAGATCACTATGCCGAATCCAAACGAAACGTGATCTCTCAAAATGAGATAGGTTATTTTAGGCCTCAGCATCACAATCTTGTAGCATTTGAGATTTCATCTATAGCCCTCATGAGCTTTGAGTTACGACCCTTAGAAGATCGACCTCGAAAAACATTTAGAGCACCTTGGAGACTCCTTGGTACAGAGTGGCCTCAGACAATGTATGGTCTCTGCGGCTGGAACAAGGGTGTCACTAGAGTTCACCCACCCACTCAGAGCTAATGGTGTTGATGATTCAATTCCAAGATTGGCAGTTTCAAATTTACATTGTGGTGATCCTTTAATGTCATAGAATGTTATTTTTAAGCACTTTTATGGATGTGTATTTGGAAATTGAATAAATTTTACAAAATGATTGATAGGGACTTCAAACCAAAACCAAAATCTTATAAATAAGTAGTGCCAACTTATCAATACAAAAAGTTCACCCTTTAACCATTTGGTTCCGTACTGCACATGAAAAATAAAAAAAATGTACTGGAAACTACAAGTTCTTTATTGATTTGACAACAAGTACAATGTGTTTCTTCAATCTATCTCCTTATTCGAATGCTCAGAGCCTATATAGGATATTTACAACTGATTCAACCAGCCTATGGACAATTCTAGCCATTAGGAGTTACATTTTGAAAAGTTGTCAAGAAAATTGCAAAAGTTGCTAAGCAACCTTTTGCAATTTTTGCACTAAGAAAAGTTTTATTGCAAATTTGTTTGCAAATGGACTCTACAAACTCCTAGGGACCTTACTAATGTTCTAAACACCTAGAATTTCCTAGAAAACATGGAATTTACCAAAAATCCACTTTATTGGACCAATTGATGCCCAAGGCTTATAGTTGCACCATGGGGTCTTGTGTCCATTAGAAATGTGGATGGTCATAGGGAGATCATTAGATCTATCCCTAGACCTTATTGCATCAAGAAAAGAAAAAAGATTAGGTGCTCTGCACCAGTGTTCCATGTATTGATGTGATAAAAAAGTGCATGGAATGGTTAGTGATTCTGCATACCTCATGTATGCATTACTTGATTTTTATTTTATGAGATGTGGTTGGTACGTGATCGATTAACAAGATTTCTTAGCATGAGCATTGTTGGATAAACAATCAATTTTCCTACTAATTCAAATGGGTTGGTCTAAGGGCTCAACATGTTTGGGTGATATTGAATCCACATGGAAATCACTAGCTCTTCTAGAGATGCTAAAGGGTGTGTGCAAAGGGACTAGCATCCTTTAATATTGTAGAATTTCATTTTTGTGCATTTTTATGGATATGCATTTGGAAACATGTCATGCATTTTTGAAAACTTTTTTTATTAGACATACTAGGTATGTGAATGATCAACAACCTTGTATTTCATTAATGTTATTGGACTAAGAACTAGTTTTCCTCTTAGTTGGAAGGGTGGACCTAAGGGTTCAACACTAGTGGGTGATGTTGAACCACCTTGGTAATGACTAGTTCATTTGGGGAGGCTTGAGACTACATGCAAAGGAATTCTTGTCAATTTTACTCTTGTTTAAAGGGGCGGGCCTAAGAACTCAACATGTTTTGGTGACATTAAATCACCGTATTAATGAATAGCTCATTTGGAGATGCTAAAGAGTGTGTGCAAATGGACTATTATCCTTTAATGTCATAGAATGTTATTTTTATGAACTTTTATGGATGTGGTGCACCTATGAACTTTTATGAACTATCCCCCACATGTTGATAACATAAGAGAAGATGAGGAGTATTCATAGACAACAAGAGTATTACATGCATAATGATGAGTTTGCTTACCAAGATCAACAAAAAATGGATTGGAAACAAAGGAAGTATGATGAATATCTTGCAAGAGAGATAAATATAAAAGAAGAGTAGATGAGATTGCAATTTTCTCAATTTCAAGAGGTAAAGACCCAACCACCTTGTGTTCCTAGTCAATGAACCAACCCATTAAAGTGGAGGCCCTCAAAAATGAATTTCCAAGCTCTAGGCATGTTGATCCTCTACATTATCCAAAGTATACCTCCTATGTTTGAGATTCCAATATTTAGGGGTCATAGCCTTGCAAAAGAAATAGAATAACTCCTATATGAGTACTTACATGGTCAAATTATCAAACTGACATGGTGGTCTTCTTGTACCAACTATCCTGATTTTAAAATGCCATTACCTTCTTTTGTTGAGTAGAATGAGGAAGATGTGATTCAAACCACATAATCACAATAAAAAATATGAATGAAATGGTAGCTAACCAAAGCTTATAGTTGCACCATGGGGTCTTGTGTCCATTACAAAAGTGGATGGTCATAGGGAGATCATTAGATCTATCCCTAGACCTTATTACATCAACAAAAAAAAACAAAAAATTAGGTGCTCTACACCATTCTCCCCTGCATAAAAGAAACTCTAGTCTTTGGAGTGTTGATAAGTGAAGGTTCAATGCCATAGGCCTTAAGAGCCTTCTCAGTCAACCAAGTGGCATCTACTGCTGTTTGCCCCTTCCACTGTACTAGATACTCATAATATGTTTTTCTCCTTGTTTTCTTACTAATCCTCTTGTCCAAAATAGTTTCCACCACTAGTTTAGGCATAAGTGGTATGGATTTTTTTAACTCCTCCTTGGGTTCTTCAAGTGCACCTACATCCACATCAGTTGAAAAAGTACCTTTGAAAGCATATAGGTCAAAAACATTAAATATAGGAGACAAGTTAATATTAGGGGGCAAATCAATTTGGTGAGCATTGTTGCCGCACTTTTTACCAATGGAGGAAGAGTTAGAATGGTTGTAATAATGCATGGTAACCATGATGAATCAAAAAATAGGAGAAAAATTATAAAAACCAGAAAATCAAGCTTAAAGTTTGTGCTTTCAAGAGGTTGTGCAATTGGGTATTTTTCCTAGCTCAAGTCAAGGGAGGAGTCACCATTCAAACTAGCACTTGAATATGAAGATGATTATGGAAAGGATCAAATGCAACATATTGATTCAGTCCCAAATGTTGACAATATACAAGGGTTTAACTTTGACAATATACAAGATCACATTATTAGAATAAAATAATGAGTAAAATATACAATGGAAACCTCACACCATAAAAAATAAATGAAATACATTGATAAGACTTGTAGTAAAAGGCTTACACAATATTAGCATCATAAAATCACTTCTTATTTCAATGCCTCATTGCAAATGAGTATTCAAACTTATTGACACCTTCCCCAAATTGTTTTTTAAGGAATCAAGTATTCTAATTGTTCATCAATATTTTCTAGATTTGTCTTATTTGATTAGTTTGATAAAAATGGTTTTAATAATCACAATGTTAGCTCTATGTCAAATAAGAAAAAAGCCAAACTTGTAATAAGATATCCACAAGCAATTATCCTTCATTGTCTCCTTGCTTCAATACTCATATAGCTATAAATGCTCTTAAAATTGTCCTTATAGCCTTGTATCACATGCAAATATAATTTGCAAGAACTTGTTCAATATCTTCCTCTTATAATTCCTTACTAAGAACCTACCAAAATAAAAATTAGGATATGTAATTAATTTAACTTGTCTTTTTCATAATTACAAAAACCATATATAAAAAAATTCACATTTTACATCATAATACATCATAAATCTTAGAAATTCTCGCCCCCCCCCCCCCCCCCCCCTCCCCCCCCCCCCCCACACACTCTTCATGATGTACCTAAATTCTAATATAATAAAAAAATATTAGTAACTTATTGTATTAAACAAGATAATAATCCTCTCTACGTGCATCCTACACAACCAATAAAATATGCGAGCATTCTTGATTGAGCTGTATAGTTATCTGACCAAATGATATGTCTATCCATAGCAATTGCATGCTCCTGTAAGAAATTAAAATAATTATCAAAACAATGTTGCACAAACTTGTGAGAGTGAGATCTATCATCACTCATATAAAAATGATACTCTCTAATAATCTTCTGATTATCTTCAGCACTATCAGGTGCATGTCTATATGTTATGTAGACAAAAATAACAATATGAATGGAGTTTTAATACTGAGATTGTGTCTCATTTTGAGGTTGCAATGTGTAGTTCTTAGCAAAATCAACAATTGATATAATAGTGCCAATGGGAAAAGTCTCTTACACATTCTAAATTGTTGATCCAACCACTGGGACCTATTACTATGTCTTGCATACTTGTAGAAAATATTTGGGTTCAAATCTGAAATAAAACTAGCCACACTAATTTTTTTTGCAACCAATTCACATCTAGAGCCCTCACCCCCACTCTTCAATGTATATTTCACCATTTCATATACCTTTTTTTTTTTTACTATTGTCTTTCCAAGATCTTGTTCGCACCCCTCATGGAAACATGTGTCAAACTTGGATAAGCCACCACATTCTAAACACTTCTCATTTAAGCAAATATTTCTATAAAAGAAAAAAAAAAACATCAAATCTACGACATAAAAATTGATCTAGCAAGTCTCTTGATGATTTTGGAAGCCCACTAGCACCACAATTCTCCAACATTTCTTTACTATGCAAAGTAGAATGGATGGAGCATAATAGTTCATGGTGCATAGAAAAATCGACATGATATTTGCAACAACATGTATTTTGAATTTTAAGTGGCACACAATAAAATAGATTCAAAGATTCAAAAGCCCTTTGTGATATATGAAGACTTGGATGACTCTCTCTAAATTGTTTGAACAACATAGTTTGACTTACCTCCAAATAGTATTTAGGATGTGGAATGCGATCTATAATGCCAATTCTCAACTTTAACACATCTTTAGCATTAGGTGATACTCATGAGCTAGAGTGCCAAAATTGTGTAATTTCTTCCTTCACATCATCAGATAGCTTATTAAAATGGGGAAGTCGCCCACCAAAAGTCCATGTTTCATTTAAAGAGAATCATCAATTCTCTCTCGTTGACTAAGTGCTCTTCTCAAAGTAGTACAATTTAGGTTTAAATCAATACAAGTTTGTCTCATATATCTACCCTTTCTCAAATGATGACTTACCAAAGAGGTTGTAATAACCCTTTGAGCAGCTCTCTTATCCTTCTCCCTGCTATTTTTCCCAATGCTATTGAGAGCACTGAAAAGATTCTTCACAATAATGACATTTCTTTCCAATTTTTTATTGACAGAGAATCTAAGGAGAATCTTTATTACCCTTATAAATATATATATAAAAACCTCCCTTTCAAAATAAACAAATGAAAAAAGAAAATTATATAAAACACCACTAATATCTTCATTTACCAAACTTACTTTATTGCTATTACTATTCCCTTCTTGCGCCAGCTTCATGTATAGACTTGAAAAGTTTTTTTTTTAAAACCAAAGTCAATAAAGTTATTTTGGGTGACATCACCTTGTACCTTCCCATATTCCTTGCAAGTAATAAATCTCCTTGTAGGATGCACTAGGGTTTTTTCTTGAAGGAGACTGCATTGTTTAAATTATACTTTGCCCTCCATCCCTTGTCGCCACATCACTTGTTAGGTGGTGTCAGAGTTTAATATCACTTGGGCTGCGCGCTGTACCCATGGTCAATGCTTGGAAATGCACAAGAGAATTGGGGGGGGGGGGGGAATGGGATGTGACAGGGGGGGGGAGAAGAGATGTGTTGGCGCTAGGTTAGTGGTTAGGAAGTGTTGAGTGGAGGTAGATTTTTTTTGTTTGGATAAACTTTTCATTCCCCCCTTTGGTCAGATAGGTAGGTGCTAGGTTTTGAGGGGGATTATGTGGATGTGGGTGTAGGGATAGGTTAGAAATTAGATTAGGATGTTATAGTGTTTTGAAATAGATCTTAGTTTTTATGTAGTTAATTTTAGTTTAGTTATTATTATGTTAGTTTATTATTTTTATTATTTTAAAGTATGTAAGTTAGTTGTGTTATCAAGATTTTATTTGTTAAAGTTTTTAATGTAATTTAGTTTAAGATTAGTTAGATTTAATTTAGATTAGTTGAATTGTTATTTAAAAAGTTTTTGTAGGATTAATTACAAATTTGGTAATTAGTTTTAAATTAAATAGTAAATTTAATTGATATGTATAAAAGTTTCAGTGTGCTTAGTGTTAACTATGATCTTGTATTTTTTTTTAGTTAGCATTAATCGAGAGTTGGTTAGTCATTGTTAAAAGTAGATTCTAATTAAAGCAATTTAAATTAAGTATAATTATGTAATAATGCAACTAATGTTGTATCATTTTAATAACAAAAGTTTAAATTTAACGATCAAATTCAATCCTCATGATTACAAACTTAGCGAAAATGTAGTGAATCTATTCTTGCACTTGCGTATTCAACTCTTCAACCTTAGTGAACTTTATTATTATTAACATTTAAGGAAAAAAAATTGTGTGTTTTTGCCCTCGTATTTTGGGCATGACAGTTAAACCATCTCCAACCAAGATTAGCAACTGTGTCTAATTTTCAATTTCCCTCTATTGTTATTGAGAAATCGTGTAATCAAAGTAAAAGCTTGATAAGCCTAAGCCAAACTTGTAATCATGAAACATTAAGATTCTAAACCAACCAAAAATGTAAGACACACTGAGCCAAAGTCATATGAAAAGGAACGAACTCAGAAAAGAGTAAGAGCTAAGTCCCATAAATAAAGTAAAAGGATAAACCACCAAGAGGGGCCAAGCCCGAGAACACTGATGAAATGAATAAGAAGCAACGGGGGAGAGTAAATGTTAGTTATATATACATAGTATGATATATAAATACAATAACCCAGTGAGCACATAAGCTACCCATAACATTGAAGCAACCGAAAAACTACCCAAGGCCCCATCAAAGAGAAGGAGAGAGATCCACCATGACTACAAGAGCAACAAGAACATCAAAAAGCCACCAGAACCAGAGCAATGATCTCAGCTACACACCTACATCCTCCTTCCAAAAGACCATGATGGTTTCAGAAGCTTCCCTAATATCTTTGGTCCAAGACCTAGGAGGAAACTCATAAGTGCTTCTAACTCTACTCGACTTGTCTAAATTAGGAAGGCAAAATTCCATGGCTTCCAAGTCTGCAAAGTTCACTCTCAAATGAATGTATACATTAGGTGATTAGGTAATTCAAGAGTCAATCCTTAGTAGGATCCTCTATAATAACTCTCTAGCATAGTAGAAACTAAACGTCGACTTCCATCCTAGGCCATTCATGAAAAAAGAGGATATTATCCCACAACCAATGTGGGGTGCCTAGGAACAATTGCTAGCTCAAAATTGCCTAGTGGGTGAGCCATGTAAGCTTCTATCAAGGGGATTTTGAGATTCTAATCAATGCTAAAGACCACATGTTCTAGGCCTACCAACCATATAGGATCAAATATGTTATAACAGAGTTAGATAATATCCCATTTCCCAACTTTGGCCCTAACTAGGCATCCAATCTAGGTACCTATAATGTCACTATTGGTACGCCATGAAAAGTCATAATTAAAGACACCTTCACCTAAAACCCTACTAATGGTAACCCTACTCATATTGTGTATGGGTTTGAGCAAATGAGTCCATCTCTTAGGCTTCACATTACCTCGAAATGCCATAGTTCTGACTTCAATAACATTACACAAACTGATATTAGTATCCATGTTGACTCCTACCTAGGATAAAAACTAGACCCTTAAGAAAAATGCAGAAATAAAATGGCCCAACACAAATATATAAAAGCTTCAGCGAAGTCAGGAAAGATTTAGAAGGAATCTAATGATGATGCAATCATGATACAACCAGGTAATGATTCATACAACATGGAGGATAATAAAAAGGAGTGCCAAAGATCACGAGCACTCAAAGTGATGAAACCGCATAAGCTAAAAGATGTGAGTAAAATTCACACCTAATGGGATAAGCATATAACCAACTGTCAAAGGGAATTGCTAAAGAAGTCTAAATAACATGATTACCTCAAACAACTAGATTTGATTAATTATTTGAATATTTTCTCTATCCATTCCTTTGTTAGCTAATTGATTTGCTTCTATATTACCTTCTTTGTTAATGTGTGTAAACCTTACTTCTTCAAATTTATCTAAAAGCCTAATAGTTTTTTCTAGTTTCAAATTTAAACTCCATTTAGGGGTCTTCCCTTTTTTAAGCACATTAAGGATGATCTTCGAGTCTCCTTCGATTATAATCTTCTTGATTTTTAAGTTTATACTCTATTTTAACCCTTCATGTACTGCTTCTAGTTCTATCATATTATTTGAGACTAATACCAAGGGCTTAGCTTGTTTCATGAGCCAATTTTTAGATTCCTCCCTAATTATACACCCTATTCCCACTACTCTTGGGTTACCTTTAGAGGCTCCATCAAAATTAAGTTTCTTCCATCCTTTAGGTGGGGTTCCCATTTGCATTCTTTTCTGGCTTTACTATTCTTGTTTTTATAGATGAGAGGTGGATTAATTAGATCTTTCTAGTTCTTTTTTATTTCTGCATCCCATTCTGAGAAGGAACCTTCTTCTTTTGAAGTTTTTTTGAGATTACAATTTATAATTTTTGTAATACTTGCTTTAGTCTTCTTAAGGAGAGATGATATATTGAGTTCTATTAAAGACCTATCTATTTCTTTCCTTCCATATCTCCCATGCTAGGATTTCTGGAGTAATGTTCCAAAGTTTTCCATTACTTTATTATTAGTTTTTACTAGTCATCCTATTAGGTGATCTTGCCATGTCTCTAGGAGTGGGGTTGACTAGTTCAGTTTGAGTTTAAGCCATTCCCAATATTTCTTAGCATATTTTCATTGGTATAAGAGATGCTCTACCATTTCTAAGTTTTCTTTGTAGAGGATGCATCTCGAAGGGCCTTCAAATCCCATTTTCCTGATTCTATTCGCTGTTAGGATTTGGTTCTGAGAGGCTGCCCATAGAAAGATTCCTACTTTGGGTAGACCTTCCAGGTCCCAACAAAGATTTATAGGAATTTTTATTGCTTTCCAACTTTGTGAATTTAATATTTGATTATATCCCTCCTTTACCTTGTAAATTCCATCTTTGGCTTGTTCTCCCTATTATAATAGTTGATTGGACACTCTCTAAGAATAGCTTCTAATATCTCTTGGTCAGTAGGGTTGAGACCTCTATATTCTAAGGATTTCCATTTATGTGGAGCTTCTTCATTAGAGGGATCATGTTGGATATAATCCTTTACCTTGTTTCACCATATTGATATTAATATAATTTTTGCATTATTAGTAATATTAGATTAATCAAGAGGGGGGTGCCCGTTCCAAGAGTCTTCCCAAAATAGGGTTTTATCTCCTCTACCTATATCCCTTGTTGCATATTTTTTAATCAAGGGGTAGTATTTTAGCATAAAATTCCATGTTGCAGACCCTTTGGGGGGTTCCTTGTCCTTAATAGTGATGTGCTATTTGATGCAATCATATATTTATTATACAAAATTCTAGCTTATTTGCTGTCTCTTTCTTGATACATTCTCCATACTTGTTTTGTGCCTAATGCTTCATTCTACCAATCTAGATTTTAATTCGTAGCTCCCTTCTTTAGGCTTACAATTTTTTTCCCATCTTATTAAAGCTACCTTCTTCTTATCCTCTATGCCTTTCCAAAAGAAATCTCTTAGTTTCATTTCTATTTTCTAATTGATATTCTTTGGTAATTGTGAACATGTTAGTTGATAGATGGGTATTGCTGATAGAACTGTTTTGATTTTTGTAGCTTTCCTAGTTTTGGTTAACCATTTTCCTTTGCATGCTTTTGTATTACTATGTATTCTTTCCAATGTTTGCTCCCATCCTTGGTTCATTTTGACCCCTTTATCCATGTATATTCCTAGATATTTACAAGGAAAGATACCTTTCATTGCAGATATATTCTTCTCTTTCTAAAGGTGTATTCAGGAATTTTTTTTTCCTAATTTTTTGCCCCATTGCTTTTGTATAGTTGTTCAAGATTGTCTTAATGTTGTCTATTTCTTTTTTAGTACTAACTCTAGCTAGTATTATGTCGTCAACAAATTGCTAATGTGTGGTGTTAGCCACATTCTTTTTGACCTTAATTCTCTTAATTCTCTTTTCAATTTGTGCCCTCTTAATTGATCTCCCAAAGGTTTTAGCCATGATTATGAAAAGGAAGGGGGAGATAGGGTCACCTTGTTGGATCCCCCTAGATATGCTAAAGAAACCTTTTGGGGTTTTGTTTATAAGGAGAAAAATTTTAGGGGTAGATATACACTAAAAAATGATGTTAATCCATTGATGTGAAAATCCAAATGCTTCTAATGTTTTACACAGGAATCTCTAGTCCACTTTATCACATGCTTTTTGAATATCTAGTTTTAGTAACATGCACACTTCTTTATTCTTTGATGCTAAATGGATTGTTTCCAATATGATTGAGACACCATCTAGAATAGATCTCCTGGGTACAAACCCTATCTGTTCTTATGATATTAATTTAGGGACATATTATTTTAATTAGTTTGCTAAAGCTTTAGAAAAAAAATTATAGATAGTATTGCAAAGACCAATGGCCCTAGAGTCTCCTGGTTCTTCAGCCTTACTTGTCTTTGGAATTAGAGTTAGGAATGTGTGATTAATTTTTGCTAGTAGTGTCCTCCCATTTCTTAATGCTTCTATTGCTTTCCATAGATCTACTCCTATAATTTCCTAATATTTTTGAAAGAAGAAAGCCTAAAATCCATCTGGTCCTAGTGATTTATCTTGATTGATATTAAAGAGAGCTATTTTAATCTCTTGTAGAGAGAAAGGTTTATTGAGAGATTTATTATCTTCTATTCTGATGACCTTAGGAATTGCTTTCAACATTTCCTCTTGTGCTACTTGGTTAGATGATTCATAATTATTAGTCCCTCTCTATCTATAGGTAGGGAAATAATGTTTTCACCAGGGGTGGCAATTAATATTTATAATCAAAACCCACTACTTCCTAAAGTTTAAAATCACTTTATTTTTAAATTCATTTTTCATCTAATAATTCCTAATTTATGATTGGCTAATAACATTTTTCCCAAATTTAGAATTAATTTCTCCAATCAAAAGTTAGAGAAACAAATCTCTGGAATGTTCTTGAATTCTCCATAGTGGTTACCGCCATCATCATTCATTATCTTGTAAAAGCTGAACCGAAGAGAAACCATGGTTGCAAGCTTTTCTGCCATCATGTGACCAAGAGGAAGTACTACAATCTGAGTAGAGATTGATGTTATAGAGAAGGGCTCTGTTCTGTACCAAAAGAACTGATTTAGAAAAGATAGCAACACACATGACAGAATACCAAGGACCCAGATTATGAAGGTCAAGGAAGGCATGCTTGGGTCATTTGTTGTAGGCATAGTAAAAGCCACCTGTTCAATGGGTGATTGTTCATTCTCATCCCCTAAATGAACTAGCCCTTTCTCTTCATTCTTGTCAATGGTTTTTGCAAGATCCAAATTCTCGTATGAAATTTTATCTCCTCCATCATCTCTACTGCTTGTATATCCCTCAAAAATCACAAATGAAGTAGATTTTGCTGGAATTCATAATTTTTTTTTGAAAAGGTTTGAACTATGTGGGTAAAAACAAAAGAATTGCAAATTTTATGGTCTCTTACGACTTTTAGTAAAGACAACAAACAAAATGATATCATCTAGGTGTGAGAATTTCTTAATCTAAATGCATTCAATTTTTTATAGAAAAAAAAGTTTTATTCTTGGTCAAGATACAAATAAAAAAAATAAAAATATAAAAGGCCAAAATAGCTTAGAGACATATCGATAAATAAGACAAGCACAGTGGCATGTTATTATGGTAGAAGACCCCTCAGTTCTTGTTGAAATCTATCTCATCTAGGCAGAAAATCTTGCAAACAAGAGGAAAGTTCCAGTCTTATTTCATATTAGGTGTGTGGTGCATACAAAGGTAGCGTGCCAAGTGGAGAACATGAATACTTGGAGGTGATTGACTGAGATTGCCAGCTAGCCATGACTAGTTCCCCATAGAGTGAGAGGAACAGATATTTGGTGATGATTGAGCTACTCATGCTACATGCAATTCTTATAATAAGTGAACCTAAAATAAGGTATTGTAGTTTCACCAACAATGAAATAACAATAATAAAAATATTAATCTCAGACTTTAAAGTAATAACAACATTAATCAAATCAATTGGATTCATTAATTTTTCATTGATGTCCCTTTGGATATCTAGAAACATGTAGCATTTTGTATTCTTTCTTTGTTTCTTATCTTTATATCTATAGATGATATATCTAGGTAGAGGGTCTGATCTGTAATGATTCACAAATGTCAACTGCTTGAAATGATTTAGTCATTTTCAATGAATAGAAGGGATGGGAAACAACTATACCGACTTAATAATAATAATAGACGATCAAAATAACTATTGTAAAAAAATACAAACTTTTAAATACTTGTGGACAATATCAAAACAAATGTAATGCATGCACATAGCTGGCAACAAGTCAGCTGATTCAATAGTCCACTTGGTATAATATCAAATTGTTTTGTACTCACAATATCATCCACTAGTTCTAGGGCTATATAATATGTCTCCTTAAATATTCATATAGTATATGATTTTAATCTATATTATTGTAATCTAGATGTTTTTACTTTGTGTGAAGATAATCTTGTTTATTTTATATTGTCAATAGACATATAAAACAATTACCTTATATCTTGCAGTGCTTTAGCATTTTAATTTGAGTTCTATTGAGTTTTCTTATTTTTCATTGGTAGGTGTTCATTTGTAAATACTTTTAATGCTTCTTGGTAGGCTAGGCTCTGGTAGATAGACTCTTACTCCTAAATAGAAACATACTATATATCATCTCTCTAAGGTGAAGCTAAAGTTTCTAGATTTCAGATATAATATTTGAGTTTGAAAATTAATTGCCCAACCCTGATTCAAGTTCTTCTTCCACTGACTCGTTACACTTTAACTAAAGAAATAAAAATAAATTAATATTCTCTTTCATGCAAAAGGTAGGGACTCTAGCTCTTCCAGAGCTCTTGTTAAGGATATCTTTATAGTAATCTACAAAAATTCTTGCAATTTTAGCTGGATTTGTTGGAAATGATTGAAAAGATCATGAATGAAGAATAATGGAACTGGTAAAGACTATTTTCAATAATTTTTTTGTTATTGATGGAAAACTTGCTACTTGCAAGAATGACAATTGCTTAAGTGATCCAAATACTATCAATTGGTTGATTGACAAGGAGGTGGCAATCAATAAGATGTAACTAGAGCACCTAGAGAAAGGTTGAAGTTAAGATGTTGTAATGAAGTATAAGGATCAGCTAAGCCATTGATGAAATAGTGTATTGATGATATACTCTAAGAGGATGGACACACTAGGACACATCAAAGATGTAAGGTTTAACTAAGTCATTTGTAAAGCCTAACTAAGTTCATTTGTGAGAGCCAAACAAATTAGTTAGAGCCGAGGAGATTCTTAGTTGAAGCTGAGAAAGTTTAACTTTAGTGTGAGCTAAGTGATTATTTAGGTGCGGAGTATCAAAAAAAGGTAATGGATGCTGAGCAAATTTCTTAAGGTGCCGAGCATCAGTAAAAGCAGTAGGAGCCGAGTAACACAGAAGGTGTTGAGCATCAGTAAACCAATGATGCTGAGTTGCTGCATTATTTGTTAAGTCAACGATTTGCTAGATCAGTAGTGATAAGTTTGTTACATCAAATTTTGTGAATTAGTTGGATGATAAGGATGATGAGTAGATGTCACAAAATTTTATGTAAACCATGCAAACCAATTCAAGGCGAACGCTAATGAATTTATCATGAAGTTTCTAGAAGAAGCAATTTGGAGGGAAAACAATATCATTTTCTAAGATCAAATTAAGATTTGAGCAAGAAATGAAGAACATAACTTCTTTATAAGGAGTTACAGGTCAGAGATCAAGCGAGTGTGTGAGAGGGAGTTGGTCATAAGTGTGGTCGTGTAAGAGAAGCCAAGAGAAGGCTAGTGTGAAGTGTCAAGAAGAGGACACAATGAGTAGTAAGAATAGAGCATCAAGACTCTGAGTTGATCAAGTGACCATAGAGTGCATTGGCATTACGAGTGGAAGAACTCAAGGAGATAGATCTTGAAGGGTGAACAAGCTGTCAGCACTGCAAGGAAGAAGAGTCAAGAAAAGAAAATAACTAAAGAGTGATACGGAATCTGCAAAGTTAGAGTTGCAATCTATATCAGGTCAAAACCTTTCTAATACTTTCTTACCATTGTATTATATATTGAAATCCTACTTTGCTAGGTTAGCTTAATAGCTAGGTGGATAAGCCTCAAGAAAAGGATAAAGAGATCCCTAGGAAAATGGTAAAGAAATCCTTAGGAGAAGGATAAAGAGATCCTTAGGAGAAGGATAAGAGATCCTTAGGAGGGATAAAAGATTCTTTTGAGAAGGTGATTGTAAATCCCATGGACTTGGGTGAGCCTAATAGCTCTATGTAAATCCTTTAACAGGGTGGCATTCTAAGTTAAATGTTCTTAAGTCCTCTAATAGGGCACACTCCTAATAGTGTGTAGAAATCCTTTAATAGGGTCCCATTTAACAGTGTGCTATAGCCTTTAACAGGGTAGACCATTAGAAGTGGTTGAAATCAATTGTGCAGTTATTCTCTGGGTATCATCCCCACCCCAATTTTACCTTCTTATTCCTGGAGGGTTTCTGGGTCACCAAAATCCTTAGTGTTATGGTGTGATGCATGTTTACTTTTCATGGTTGTTTAATGTTTGATTGTGTGCATGATAATTTCAGTTATGGGCCATTAAGGATTTGAAGAGAAAGTTGTATTGGACATTATTGGATCTTGAATAACTGATTCACCCCCCCTCTCAGTTATTCTATAGAATTCTAACAGGATTGTCTATTGAATTTCCTTGTATATCTTTTATTTTTGATATCTTATTAGTAGTTCTATGTTGTAATGCACTAGTATGAAAGTATTTTGTATTATGATCTCCTTCTACCAGCCATTTCTCCCTATATTTTTGTTTCCAAAACACCTCTTCTTTAGCTAAAAGTTCTTCTTGTTTTAATAAGTATTCTTTTTCTTGCAAATATGTTTCGTTATTCATTCTCTTTTTGATAGCTTATTTATTTAGTTTTTCTAACTTTTCTTCTATATCCAATTTTTCTTTAAATATGTTGTTGAATTGTGCTTTATTCCATTTTAGGATTTTTTCCTTTACCATCTTTAATTTAGATACAAAGAAGAATATTTTTGATCCCTGAACTTGTCCTTCTTACCACCAATTTTTTTATGTTGTCCATGGAGTTCTTATCAAGGAACCATATTTTTTCACATTCAAACAAATTTCTAGTGGATTTAGATGGTTCCTTGATATCTATTTTTACAGGAAAGTGATCCAAACCTGCTAGTGGTAGAATTTCTGCCTTGATTTCTCTCTCTGAGTTGCTTAAGTCTCCTTTAAAAAAGAATCTGTCCAACCTTTTTGCTCTATAGTTGAAATATTTTCTTCTGCTATTCCATGTATATGTTCCATTTTTAGTTGGAATATCTATAAGTTAGTTATTCTCTGCGCATTCTCTAAAATCCCCTATTGCTCATGGAATTGCCTAAATCCTCCCACGTTTTTCTTCCTTTTTTAATATTGCGTTGAAGTCCCCTCCAATGATAAAGTTCATATCCTGATGATTAATTAAAAATGAGACGATCTCATTCCATATTGCTAGTTTGTCTGTTGTTTGGGTAGGCCCATAGACATTTATTACTATGATTTGGAGATTATTTTTAGTACTTGAAACCCTACATCCCACCCAATTAGGATTAGTGGCTATTATTTCTAGATCAATCTTCCAATAATTCCATAGTATTCCTAATCGATCTAAGGCTCTATTAGATTCTTTTAAATTTAGATTTCCAGATTCCTAACTTCTACCCTAACTTAGTTCCTTCTTCTTTATTTAATTTTGTTTCTTGAATTAATAAGATTTCTATTTCAAACAATGTGAGGTTATTCTTTAGAAAGTGTTTCTTGCTAGGGGCATTTAGGCCCCTAACATTCCATGTTGTTATTCTCATTGATCCTTGGGAAGGTTCTTCCCCTTCCCACCTTGTAATATTTCACTATTCTTAGTTTGTTCCTTTGCTTTCCCTATTGCCTCCCTAATCTCACTTAGTGATTTTCATCCTCTTTTAAGTTTTTGTTTTCCACAATTAGGTGTTTTCAGACCTTTTTGATTGATAGATAATCCCATATTTTCCAAATTTGATTGATATCTGACCTTTGCTGATATTTCTGACTCTTCTGCTTCCTGTTCACCTTCTAATAAAAGCTCTTTAATCATTTGATTATTTTAATGAATTTTCTTCATCTTCTATATAGTATTACCTTCCCCCTCACTTATGCAGTTTTCTACTTCTTGTTCCCTAGAGATTTTTCTCCCTAGGGTTCCAAACTCTTCCTAGGTCGTATTATCTCCTAGTTGTTTTTCATGATCTTCTCTAGGCTTGCTTGATTGACTGCTACTCTATTCTACTTCTCTAATTAAAGTTTCTATCTCCATTGGTATCAATGGCTCTATAGATGTCTTGTCCTCTATCCAAACATGTCCATCCCACTGATGGGTGCCTGCTAGAACTTGTAACTTTTTTTTCTTTGATTTTTTTTGATAGTAACATTACTCCATTGTGTTGATTCATTTGCCGGTATGCAAGGACTTTGATTTCCTTTTTAAATTATTACTTCTACCTTTTTTATAGGGCTTTGTTCTTGATTGATATTTTTCTCTATTCTCATTATTTTGTTTTTGTCTATTGTGGTTTCTCTATTGTTGTCCACTACACTTTGATCCGTGTCTATTTCCTCTTCTGATACTTTTGTCTCTATATTCTTTCTCTTTCTATATTCTTTTCTGATTGTCTCCTCATAAGTGGCTTGCCTTTATTTTCTGTGTGGTTATAGTCTGGTATAGTAAATTGATCTTCCAAATTATTTTGTAAGAGAAACACCTCATGAGAAAGCATGTTTAGTTTTTTCATATTGAGCTCTATTTCTTCTAGGGTTTCCTTATCTTGTCTGCACTCTTTACAATTTTTGTATTTCTCAATTACGAGTTGATAATCCACATTTGTCTTTTTTTATCTCTAGATCTTCTTTTTTTTCTTCTATTTTCCCTTTGATCTTCTTACTCTACCTCTTTTTCCTTTAATACTTGACTATTTGTGTTCTCTTTGTCCTCTGATTTTCTTTTTACCTTGTTTTTTTCTACCTTCTTCTCCCTTTTCCTCATGTTTCGTAAAGCTTCTTTTAGATTGTTCTTTATGTTTTCCTTTTTAAGGTTTTCTCCAATTATTTCGTTGATTTCTCCTTTATATTTGGTAAAGGTTAATTTATATATTGATCTATTCGTTATGATTTTCTTCATTATAGGTTCACTCTGTTTTGTTTTAATTGAAACTAATAATCTTATCTTACTTGATTTATAATGGTTTACTTCGAAACCTATAAAATCTCCTAAAGCTTTCCCTATTCTTTTTATGATGTTAATGCCATTTAGTTCTGGGGGAATATTTGCACATTCCATCCATTTTATTGTTTGTATCTTCTGATTACTATTTTCATTAAAATTAGGTTGCCATGCTATGAATTTAATTGGGTGCCCTTTGTAATAACAATTTGATATTTCTACCAGTTTGTTCCTAATTTCACGATCTTGACATTGCAAATACCAAGAGTGATTATCAAAAGGGGTTATGTTACTTACCTTTGCACCGCAGATGTTTGTTAGGTTCTTTGCCAAGTTAGCTCTATATCTTTCTAGGCCATTCTAGATCACATATATATTATGAGATCAGTGCATTCCTGCCATTTTGCTTCACTATATTTGTTGCTAATTATAATTTTTTCATTGTTTTCAACATTGTTAGTTTCTCTAGGAAGAGGATTAACAAGTTTAATCTGCTTGTTTACTACAAGCTACTTCTTCTCATGCAGGGGGATATATACCAATGGCTTGCATGTCGTTACTACAATCTTAGTTGATCTATCTATAGGGTTTTTGGGTAGGAGTTGTAGTGATTTTTGCTTTGTCACTAGGGCTTTAGACCAGTGTGGATAGTGTTTAGTGATTCCTATAGCTATATTGTTTTCTCCTAAAACATTTGTGGGTCAAGACATAATACATAGGCTCACAGTATTAATGATTGAGGTAGAATTCTTTTGTTTATCTCCACCATTGATATATCTGGTTTTTTTGAAAAAGGCTTCTTGGTTCTTTAGTTGTTGCTTTGAAGAATCTTCAATGGCGCTTGGTTTTGGGATTGTTTGATCATAGCTATGCTTTCTATTTTTCCAAAATTTGACTTTCTTCTATCCATCTTCATCTTTGTTCTTCTAGTTATTGATGATGTCTGCACTTCGATTTGCATGCAGCTGGATTAGGGTTTTAAAATTATTGATCTTTGCCATGGTTTTACTAGTTCACTGTTCTTCTTGGTTTGTTGATAAAGCTTCAAAATGATTTTGGATTAGAAGAGAGCCTTCCTTGTTATTTGATGATGATTTAGTGTCTTTTTAGGGTGGTTCTAACATCTGGAATTATTTGCGGGGGCATATGAATGATTTTTCCTTTTATTATCGAGTCTTGCTGGGTGCCTTACTTTTTTCATCATTTTCGCTAGGCAAAATTTTTCCATTTAAATTATATAATATAATTTTTTGTTTAACAATAAAATCTAAAAAAATTCTTATTTATTTTTTATTAATTAAAATAATTAGTAAAATTAATTTTTAAAATTAAATTGAAATATTAAAATTGAAATAAACTGTAATAAATTTCTTAATTCTTTCGAATAATAAATAAAATAGATTTATATTAATTGAACAAAAATATTGATTTTGATAATAAAAGCAAAAAAAGCTTTCTACATATTTGTTAATCATTAAAATAATCAATATAAATTATTTTTTATTAAATAAAAATATTAAAGTTAATGTAAATACCTAAATCTCTAGAATAATAACTAAAATAATTTTGTATTGAATAAAATTGATTTGTATTAATTGAAAAAATATAATTTTAATGTTGGCAATTAAAAAAATTTCTATTTTTTAATTATTAAAATAATCAATATGAATTATCTAGTTTATTTAATAATAAATAAAATAAAAAGTATATATGTTCTTTGAGTATTTTGAATTTGCCTAAAAAATTATGCATAAATCTTCTCGTCTGTTGAACTCCTATTTATAAATATAGGGTAGAGTATTTCAAAAAACTATAAAGTTGTGACGACTTGCATACTGAAAAGTATTTAACATATTTTTATAAATGGGGTTCAAATTAGATTTTCAATTGTCATTGTTTTTGTAGTTATCTATTTTGTATACCTTTAAGTGTCAATTGTTCCTTTAATATACCGACTATAGTCTTTGTTGGTTTTTTAACGAAAAGGGTTTGTATTTTTCATTTCAAAGTAGAGGAGGTATAGACAAAAAGTGGTATGCATTTTTCATTCAATCTTTAGAATAAATATTTCTTTAGTCATTTTGTTATTTAAATGATACCCTCTACGTGTGAGGGAATATTTATGTGTTTATTATCCAATGCTCTCCAATTTCTCTTTGTTTAGCTCTTATTTTGAATTAGTCATCCTCAATAGTATAAGGGAAGGCAATTAGAATAGGTCAATAGCCTCCCTAGTTAACTAAGAACTAATTGAATATAATTAGTTCTTATTTACCTACAACTACCTTACAAAAAAAGGTAAGCCATTTATGCAAAATTAGTTCAACAATATTCATACTAATAAGATTATATACTATTATTTTTCATTACCTAATAATGACTACTGCAAATAAAATATTTAGTACAAGCTCTTCCATATCATGTCATTATGCACTCTCAATCAGGTAAATTACTCATTTCACCACTATACAAAGCAAGAAAAGAAAAAATACAAGGTTTACTAGGCGTCTCCATTTTTTTACCACACCACATTTGTTTCTCCTCAAAATTTACAAATACATTATTTCAAAATTGTTAAAATGATTTTTAGAAAAAAATTATTTTCAAGGTGATTAACAAAAGTAAGGCATGCTTGAGAATGATGGGATATTAAATGAAATGATGTCATGTTTACAACATTCTACTCATTCCAAACACAACACATCGAGGGAGACAAAGGTACTATAAAAGTTTCCCCTAGATATGGAAAAATATTGGTGTAGTTTTTATATAGGCAAGCTTGTATATTGTTGACTTATTTATTACCTAATAGTTATCAATGCTAATCAACTACTAATTTGGATCTCATATAGATCAAATTTAATAAAATCAATAATTGGAGATCTACTTTGTACCTTTAGAAAGAGAGGTCTATATCCTTTACACTTAAATGTGTACTTCAAATTTACAAAAATAAGAATTATAGTTAAATTTATTTGTTTTCAATGTAGGTAAAGTTTGACACAACTTACAAAAATAGGAAACAAAACAAACTAAAAGTGCTTAACTCTCCCATAATTCAACATTAACTGACATGGTCGTACACCCTCAAAAATCTCCCAAAATAAAAAACATCTAATGTATAGTTTGTTTTATGAATAAAAAATGGTATATTTCACAACCACATTAATGCCTATTTTATATTTACATATGCATGATTTCTAACATTTTACGTTGATTTTTCAGATACAAGATAATTTGAGAAGGATTGAATAAAGGAAGAAATTATCAAACATGACAAAGAATATCACTTCTCATTGGTGGAATAAATAGATATGAGTTGGAAAAGTTGACTTTGTTGCAAAAAAACCATCAAAGTTATTCACAAATATGGTTGCAAAACTAAACATTGATTATTGGAATATTTCCTATCATTATAGCTCACCAAAGCATCTAACATGCACAAATTCTCGTCTTATTGAAAATAAATAAATGGAGTAATCCTCATGCACTAGGAGAATGTACCCAAGGATACAAACCTCTTCCTTCATACCCAAATTGGGCATTCAATTATCTTTACAATGTGCACAATTAATCCTTCCTCCAAGCTATGCACACTAAAGAAGTCTCCTTTCTTAGATTGTTTATGACATAGGATTTTGTTTGACATTGTTAGCCTACAAAATTTTACATCATTTGAGTAGACTTATTATGCATTACACCAAATTGAATGGGCATCATTCATTAAATATTTGTGTCGCTAATCTATAGAATCATACTAAGTGAAAAACCAAAAGGTCATTCCTTTACAAAATAATGGTTTCCAACTTGAAAATGGCTTCAACGTCTACATTTCTACAAGAAAACTAACTAAAAATGTGTAAGAATCTGCCTTAGGGTAGAATTCACCCAAGACCAAAGAACTCAAAACACAAGCACAAATTAGACCAAAGTATGATCAGAATAACTGTATAGTATTCAATAAAATGTACAAGTACACTAGGAGTGCCTAAATATAAAGGCCTCTAAGATGCATCTAGAATGCCTTGGAATCAACATCATGATAAGTCCTACAACCAGACACATGTCCACTAGATATGGGTTATCCTCCATTAAGAACAAAAGTAAGTGCGATGATGAGAGGATAAGCCTACAATGGTGTGACATGCAAATCAGTGTCATAGACAATATGTGCTAAATTAGGAGTGCAAATAACTATGTTGTCTACATGACAACTCAGTGAATGATGCAAACTCCTATGTTGTAGATACCATGTGCATAATTAGAGTTGGATACTTTTGTGTTGTCTGCATGACAACTCAAGAAGGTGCGCAAACTCCTAAAGTGTCTCATAAAGAGAAATAATAAAATAATGCACTAACCTAAGTAAACTTAAGTAAAGTGTAAATAGTAAATACCTATTTACACCAACACCCCCCTTTAAGTGCAACTTAGGGGAATACACTTAAGCTCACTAATGCATAATGGGTCCCAGCTACGAGGTCATGTTAGGTACCCATGTACAAAAGAAAAGCTATAATGATGCAATGCAATCTCTCATAAAGCAGAGAAAGAGGGAAAACCTCATGAGAAAAACCCTCCTCCAAAAAGAGAGATAAGTACAAAATAGAAGATGAGAGAGAAGAAGACCTTAGAAGAGGAAAAAATCCCTCCTAGAAGAAGAAGAGAGAAGTAAGGCGACTCCCCTTTCTGCAACATCCTGCACCCCCAAGAGATTTGGCAAGTGAGTATACTTGACCTCGGTGAAGGGTTTGGTGAAGATATCAGCAACCTGCTCTACTGTAGGACAATATTGTAGTGCAATGATATGATTAGGGATAAACTCTCTGATACAGTGCATATGAACCTTAATGTGCTTTGCCCGTTGATGCTGAGTTGGATGCTTAAAGATTTCAATGGCACTCTGATTATCACAATGAATAACTGTAGGCTTAGGTAGATCAAATCCAAACTCCTCTAGGATATGCTACAACCAAAGAGCCTCTGTAGCTGCATTGATAGGTCCTTGATACTTAGCCTCTATAGAAGAAAGAGAAACATTATTTTGCTTCTTATTTTATCAATAAATAGGGCCAGAACTAAGGTGAAATATGTACCTTGAAGTGGACTTGCGATAATCTAACTCCCCTGCATAGTCAGAGTCTATGTATCCAATTAACTAAAGCCCTATACCTGCTACATAATGTATCCCATGTGTATGTGTACCCTTGATGTAGTGCAAAATGTTCTTGTCAACTTTCTAATGAAGCTCATGAGGTTCTTACATAAAGCATGAAACCATGCCAACTACAAAAGCAATATCAAGGTGTGTGTGTGTCAAGTAGGTAAGGCTCCCAATTAACTATCTATATAATGTAGCATCAACAAGTGGAGTGATACACTTAGCCTCTAGCTTGACACCTGATAGGAAGGGTGTAGGAGTAGGTTTGGAATCACTCATGTGAAACCGAGAAAGAAAATCAAGAGCATACTTGGGTTGTGAAAGTGATATCCCTACTAAAGATTGTGTGATCTCAATGCCAAGGAAGTAATATAGAAAACCCAAGTCTGTCATGGAAAATCTATCCTGTAGAGAGGTCTTGACACTAGCTATGATGGATGAAGTGCTCCCTATAATGATCAAGTCATCGACATAAAGCACTAGTATCAAATGTGAGTCATCTTTCTAAAGAATGTAAACATTCAAATCAAAATGACAACTGGTGAAACCTGCTGAGAGGAGGAAGGAGCCTACTTTAGACCATAAATAGACTTCTTCAATCTGCAAACCATAGTAGAATCTTGTACGAACCCCTATGGCTGCTCCATATAAATTTCCTCATGAAGGTCACCATTCAAAAAAGTTCTCTTAACATCCATCTGGTGTACAACCCAACCTCTAGCTGCAACAATTGCTAGTGTTAGGCAAATGGAGTTCATCTTGGCAACTGGTGTAAAAGTCTCTATATAGTCAATACTTGGAACCTATGAGAAACCTTTGGCAACTAGTCTAGCCTTATGTTTATCAACACTTCCATCCACTACAAATTTGGTTTGATAGATCCACTTACATCGAACCACTTTTCTTCCCTTAGGAAGGGGAACTAAGTCCCATGTGTTATTTTTCATCAAAGAATTATATTCTTCCTCCATAGCCTTATCCCATTCTAGAATCCCTGATGTGTCCTTAAATGAGTGTGGATCTGAAGCAATGGCTATATATGCATGTGGAAATGACTTGTGTTATGACCTAGTCCTCCGAGTGTCTGAAGGATTTCCCACCAATGAACTTGCTACATCAAGAGTTTTCTATGCCCAATGAGGTTTAGTGGAAGAGGAAGAAGGAATGGCCTTAACTATTTTTTGACCCTACGAAGGTGGTGCCCTACGAGCCAAATTTGGAGGAATCTCATCTTTTGAGTCACTGTCATCACTATGATCACTACCCATGAAGGAGGAAGAAGGAGAAGTTGAAGAAGCCAAGCTTGGACATGTCTCTTCAAAATGTACACTCCTCTCATAAAATATTTCATGAATCTCTAGATCCATTAGTTTGTATTCCTTGAGATGATTAGGATATCCAACAAATATGCAGGGTTTGCTTTATGGTTCTAATACCTTTTTCTTTTGTGAAGGTATCCTTTCCCATGCTGGACAACCAAAAACTTTGAAGTGTTTGACACTTGGTTTCCTACCACACCATGCCTCAAAAGGTGTTATTCCATCTAAGGCCTTATGCAGACTTCTATTTTGGATGTAGTTGGCACAACACATGGCTTCAACCCAAAACACTTGAACTAGAGACTTGTGTTGAGGCATGCAAGTGGTCATTTCCTTAAGGGTTATATTCTTTCTTTCAGCTACACCATTTTGCTATGGTGTGTATGCAACTAAATGTTGAAGATCTATCCTCTCATGTGTGCAAAAGTCTATAAGCCTAGAGTTGACATATTCTCTGCCATTATTTGTCCTTAGGATCTTGATGGCTTTCCCTAATTTTTTCTCAACTTAAGCTTTGAATGTGATAAAGTTGTCAAAGAATTCACTCTTATGACCAAGAAAAAAGACCCAAGTGTACCTTGAAAAGTCATCAATAAATGTGAGAACATAGCGGGCCTTACCAAAAGATGGTACTAGAAATGGGCTAGCTACATCACTATGAACCAATTCTAGAACAAAAGTTGCCTTCCAAGACTTCCCCTTGTCATATTTCTCTTTGGGATGTTTACCTGCTTTACAACCTAGACATACACCCTTTAAAAACTTGACTTGAGGTAGACCAGTGACCATTTCCTTATTGCTTAGTTGCTAAAGGTAGTGATAATTAAGGTGTCCAAATCTCTCGTGCCATAGTTTACTTTGAGTGTTTGAATGAGTCAACAAGGCAATAGAAGTTGACTTAGGCACAAAATGTGAGAAAGAATAAAGTCTTGTCTCATGATTTTCCTTTCCAACCACCACCATTAAATCTTCTTTGAGATTTTTCACCACTACTATGTCAAGGAGGAACTCTACTTTGTTGCCACATCCATAGTGAGTGATTTGATAGATGGAGAGAAGGTTGGTGCTTATATTAGGAACATGTAGTACATCCTTGAAGACACCATTTTCCAACTCAATATTCCCTTTACCTTCTACTTCAACTTGAGTATCATTTCCCACATAGATGTAAGGTACATTTGATGGTTTCAAAGAGGAAAACTACTCCCTTGAAGCACCCATATGATGTGTTGCTCTTGAATCAAGAACACATTCCTCTGCATTGTTTGTACTTGCAACTAAAGCTTGTCCCTTGCCCTTTGAAGTGGATGAAGATCCCTTCTCCTTATATGCATTTGTAACATCAATTTTTTGTTTCCTCATAATGTTGACCAATTAATCAATCTGCTTATCTTTGCACTCATGTTCATCATGTCCATTCCTCTTACAATAGGAACATGTTTTCTTCTCCTTCTTGTTTGAATTGTGCCACTTTCGATTATTTTTGGAAGAAGAATTTCCTTGTTGTGAAGAAGAATTTTGAGTGGAAGAAGATTGATTTGAGGAAGAATGTTATTTTGAGGAGGACTGTTGTGTGTTGTCTTGTGGCTTCACCTTCCATTGCTTCTGCTTCTTGTTGGAGATTTTACCACTTGAATTACCTTCATTTGCTACCAAGGATTTGGTTTTGGAAGACTTGAGAATTCCCACACCCACTAGATTGTCATGTTCTAAGATCAACATTTTTGAGAATTTCTTGAATGAAGGCTTAACATAGGCACTACCCATTGTCAATTTGTGTGTATTGAAGCTAGAAACAAAAGGAGCATATTCAAGTGGAAGATAAGTCATGATGTGTTTGATCATCTTTCCATCTGTAATGGGTTCACCACAATCCTTTAGCTATGCCCTATACATTTCTACTTGGGTAAGATAGTCCTTAATGGTGTCAAAATTTCTAGGATCCAACTTGAGAAGTTTACCCCTTATGGTATAAGCCATGTCTTCATCTACTTTCCCATACAAAGTTTCAAGTTTAGCCCAAACCTCTATTGGATATGACAGCTTCCTAATGTGAAATTTGATAGGATTAGAGATATTTTTCAACAAGGTTCCTAGGGCCATTACTTTTTTGGATTACCAACCTTCTTTTCGAGCTTCATCAACATCAGCAGGAGGTTTCTTTGCAGCACCAATGACATAACACAATAAACCTTTTTCTACCAATGGATCTTTAATGTTTTCTTTCCAAGCATAATTATGTGGAGTTAACTTTGAAAAAGAACCCATAATGCAAGAACACAAGATCAAGGAGGCACAATAGATAGTACACACCCCCCCCGCTTTCACTCGATCAAAAAATCCCCCCCAAATGAATGATTTTGGCACTTTATATATAGTGCGTTTATAATGGGCCACTTGTCAAAATAGACAAAGTGGGCTTTTTTATTTTGCTGATTACAACCTCTATAGAGAGTACAAATCTGAACTTTTACAATATAGCTCAAAATTACAACAATTGTGAAGCAATACAATGTAAAATAGGACCTATCTATGAAAGTGGTACTTTTATCCAAATAAGACTACAATCTGACTAAAGACCTAAAAACTAGATAAAAAAATATACAGTTTCAAAAAAAATAGAACCTAAAAAGGAGTCCAGATGACCCTGTATGATGTGTTTGAAGTTGCAAAAAGTAGGATTAGGCAAGTATAGTCACCAAAAAATGCTTATACTAACAAATTCATGCATCAAAACTAGAAACTAGCTATAGCACTAAATAATTTAGGAAATTTTACCCAAAATTCAAAAAAATTGCACTTGATTTGGAGTCTAGATGACCAAGTTATGGCTATTTGAAGTTGGGTTGCCAAATTAAAACTACATCTGAATAGGAGTCTAGAGAGGAAAACACTATGTTAAATTTGACAGTTAAATGGCTATTGTAGTAGGTCAAAAATACCCTATTATGATGGTCAAATAACCATCAATTTTAGGCTCATGATTTGATGACGTTAACATCTGTGCAAGCCTGTGATAACATCACTTAGTACGACTAATGACATCAACAATACAGCTAGGTACACTCGTACTATGTGGATGGTATAAAAAATGATGTGTGCTATTGACCAATCATCGATTGGGCAAGGTATGATGCTTGCATGACAAAGCTTGGGTGGCAGTACGATATGCATGACTTGGCACTGACTGAGACTATCTACATGTCTACCATGTGTGTAAGCTATCAGTCTGCGTTTCTATCGTAGAGTTGGTGCTGACTAGGCACAGAAGGTACCTGTGCTGACAGAAGGATGCATGGACTATTTGTGTACTACCACATATCAGGGTTTAACAATCCATGTGTGACGTGTGTTAGAGCGCAAAGAGATTCACATGTCCAAAGTTCACATGTGGGCAGGAAAGATAAATGTGCGACAGGTTTGGAATGCAGCAGAGAGATTCAGGCACTAGAATTCATAGTTGACGCTGGTGGTTTGAATTAACAGCTATCAAAAAAATTCAAATTAGTCCCACATACATGGGAACTGCGTATGCCAATTTATTTAAATGGAATGCACTGTGATTGTTAAATAATAGGAAGGTACCAAAGATTTGGTGGCCTGCCTGTCAGTAGGATACTCTCTGCCGATAGTGAGAGTAAAATGCTCAGCCGCTAGTGGAATGTTTAAACTATCAAAAATATTAATGTTGCCTGCCAATTAAAAACTTGAAATATATAGAATATTCCCTATGATTGTGAAATATTCCACACTACTCAGGGTAGGGGTGTGACTGCCTGGTACCTGGGAAATTTTTTTTCTCTGCCTGGACACCCAATAATAATTTTTTTTTGAAAAATTCCTATAATATAGAGAAAATAGTAGAATAAATCAAATTCAAAAATGAATTAATTAGATCGAAAAAAGATCATACCCAGATTGCAAATCGGGCCTTCGAGTAGAGAAAATCGTAGAATAAATCAGATCTAAAAATGAATTAATCAGATAAAAAAAAGATCATACCCAGATTACAAATCGGGCCTTCGAGTTCCAATTTGCAATTTTTTTTCTCCCTTCTGATTGACTATGGCCTAAAATAGGCAAATTTATAGTCAATCTTCATCGAATCATAGCTCCAGACACAATGGTGAGGTCTGCTTTGGCTCTCGATGCTCCTAATTGTAGTTGATGCTCCAGATCTAAATTGGGTCCCTTAGAGAGATGAAGCAATGAGGTCTCCAATGGCTATGTGATGAGTATCTCCCTCAGCTTTGATACCATGTAAGAGTCTACCTTAGGGCATAATTCACCCAAGACCAAGGAACTCAAAACACAAGCACAAATTAGACCAGAGTATGATCAGAATAATTGTATAGTATTCAATACAATGTACAAGTACACTAGGAGTGCCTGAATATAAAGGCCTTTGAGATGTATCTAGAATGCCTCAAAATCAACATCATGATAAGTCCTACAACCATGCACATGTCCACTAGAAATGGGTTATCCTCCATTACGCACAGAAGTAAGTGCGATGATGAGAGGATAAGCCTATAATGGTGTGACATGCAAATCAGTGTTGTAGACAACATGTGCACGAATAACTATGTTGTCTACATGAAAACTCAATGAATGATGCAAAATCCTGTGTTGTAGACACCATTTGCATAATTAGAGTTGCATACTTCTGTATTGTCTACATGACAACTCAAGAAGGTGTGCAAACTCCTAAGTGTCTCATAAAGAGAAATAATAAAATAATGCACTAGCCTAAGTAAACTTAGTAAAGTGTAAATAGTAAATACCTATTTACACCAACAAAAAGGAAAGGTTTATAAAATTAGGTAATGCAGGTAACTCTATCGGGGCTATGGACATTTGAATGACATTAGATAAATGTCATGTGAAACTTGAGATAATATCATCCTCGGGCCTATAAATATCTTTCTGGAAATAAGGAACTATCCAATTTGATATTAGGAATGACTAAACTATGTAGCTTACCATGACGATATATTTTAGACCATGCTCTCTCCAAAGAGGAATTATTAATTCACATGCATACACTAGAATGAATAGCCATTTCAACTCCTCTGATGGAACAACATATTCAATCTACCTCTTGATCTATGAATTTGTAGCTTGACAATGTCATTACTAATCTTACACACTAAACTTGCCAAATATTATGCATTGTAGCTACGACCACACTCTTCCCCTCATTTGTACAACCATTTATTTTTTCATTCTATGCCATAATTCACAAACTTTCTTGATTTTTCATCAATGAGGTACTTCTTAATATCCAAGCTTGCCTTGCCCTTTTGCACCCCATATTTCTCTATCCAAGCCTTCGGGCTGCACAAATAGGTAAGAGAAAAGAGATTAGGTTAATCTAAAAAAGGTAGTCTTCATTGATACATTATATAATATTGGGTACAACAACCCATTGTAATACAATTGTCCACAAACTTATTATTGCATAATGACAAATATTATGTGTATTTAATTAAAATATATAGAAACTATTACTTTAAAATTTAGGGTTATTGCATAATCTAGTAGCTAGTAATAAATATATATTTGGATTTATACTTGATGATAATTAAAAATATCATGTCCAAATAATGCAATTTCAAAATTGCATTCCTATTACTACGACGAATGCATTGATAGTAAATTAATGTTTACTAATTGGACATTTAAACAAAACAAATATCACAAACCCAAATGATACTTACTTTTCCAAAATTTTGGTAGAAATTAAAATTGCAAAATAAAATATCATTCTAATTATATTATAACATTTCCTTTAGAGTTGTACAACATCAATTCCATTCAAAGATTTAAAATACTCGAACATAGACTTTGATCAATGAATCAATGTTTACATATTAATCACATGCGACAACTATTTTATATTTACAAATTAATGTTAACTATTTCAATCATTAAAATATTTTCAAAGTGATTAAATCTTTTAATACGTTAACAATTATCAAAATTGTCACATCCAAAGTTGTCTATTGGTTGTTCCCTTGCACCTCTTATGGTACAAGTGTTAGTTATGTGTTAAGTTTGTGTACATTCTAACCCAATAATCTTCCACATGAGAGACTCATGATTTTACCATTGTATTGTAAGCTCTTATCTTTTAGGGACAACTAATTCAGATATTATTTTGTTAAATAATTTTTTTGATAATAGAAAATATATTAAAATTTGATAGCATGATACTTGTTACAAGTGTACTATATTATTATTATATTTAATTAATAGATATTTTTGGTAGCATTATTTTCTCTCATTGTTTTGAATAAATCAATTCGATAGATATTAAATATTAGCTATAGATGAAGGTTGTTGAGATCTATTTTTTGTGGGCACTTATAGATCTGTTGGTTGCATGTTTAGAGAAGAGTGTGAGGGTTTTGAAGCAAGATTTTAACCGTTGCTATCTTTTGAGAGTTTGAAGGTTGCCACTTTCTTGTTTATTCAACTTGCAAATCTAGGGCTTTGTTTCTTTAAGAAAGAGGGGTGGAGAATCTGACTCACCATGTAAGGATCTCTTATTTCTAAATTTTGAGGGAATAAAAACATTCTAGTGCTTGTTACCAGAGTTGGAAGCAATTGAAGCCTATGCCAATGCACTATACCATCATTTGAAACTTTCTCAAGTCTAGGCCCTCTCAGGTCTGTATCTTCTATTTGGCACAATGGAGTACACAAACACATGGATTCTTTGTCATAGTTGTAATTAATACTACATGTCTTCATTTATGGATTCAAAATTCAAATTTGATTAAATTTGGTCTTTTAGGTGCTATAAAGACCACTCTCTACAAAAAATTTCAATAAACCCTAGCTGTTAAGAAATCATCATCACAAATAGTTGCATGCCTAGAAATTATTACAAAGAAAACATACTATATTTGTTCTTAGTGGGAGCATCAAGTCAATTCTCCATCAGATTTGAGAAAAGAGTAGCATTGAATCAAAAGTAAATCAAAATCATATTTCAATCATATTAGAATTAATAAAAGGCATGCTAAATCAAATCATATTCAAGTAAAATCTACTAAAGATATTATGCATTTCTAAAGGTTAAAGATTCAAAAAAGAATAGAGTGGATTTACTGTTTGTTTAGATCATATCAAGAATCGTCCCTAACATTCATTCAGATTTGGAGATCATATCAGGGAATTTGCAACTATTAACATTAGCTTGGAATCCAAACTATTTTTCATATTCCACATTTGTCAACACTAGTAGGGAAATCCCAACATCTACAAAAGATCTCTGTAAACAATAGTCCTTCAAGATCTAAGCATTGTATTGTTGAGAAAAAAGAGATATTTTCCATAGTATAAAGATCTTGCTAGAAGCACCTTACCATCAACAATAAGAAATTCTATGACATTTTATCTAGCAATCAGGTAAGTTTTCTCTCCTCCTTGAATTTCAATCGTCTTTTGGTTTGTTTTAGGTTAAAAATCACCAAATTGTTTTTTTTCTATTTGATGATCTTATCTTTACATAGTAGAGTGTTCTAGAGAATTTTATTTATGGAATCTAATAGGTTACTATAGCTCTATCATTTGATTTGCATAAATTCAAGTATTTGATGTTTTATTGGTGTAAATTTATACTTTTATTAATACTAAAAATTAATTAGAACTAAAAATGGCTCTAATTTTCCATGGTACCAAAATAATGCACTCATTTTGGGCAAACAAAGTATGCTCTACCCTTCTATCAATCCATGAAACTACTTCCAAAGAACAAGGAATCTAAGGAAGGATGGATAAAGGTTCGATCTCGTAAACCTAAGAAGGATAGATCAAATAACTTCAAAGGGGAAAAACTTAGACCACTGGCTAGGTTCCCTAGAAATAATGGAAGAATGTGTCCAAATCAATCTAATGCCTTTGGCCCCCTTTAGAAGATTGATCCAATAGAATTTGATTTTCATCTGACCTGATCTTATAGATCAAATAGAAGAAAGGACTCCCCACCTCAGGGATCTCCAAAAACTTTGAATCATATCAAGGAAGAAAATAAAATGGATCATGAAGTGATATACCTATTAGGACATGAGATTAATCATGTTCAAAGCAGATGACAGTTTTGAGGACTTTTTGCCCGATAGACAAGCCCAAGTATGGAGGTGTGTTCTATTGCTAATTGGCTTAAAAATCTTCTAGGAAAATAGACCAACCTAAAAATTATGAAAAATGATTTTATATATTTGGCTTATGATAGTTGAGATCTAAGAAATAAGCTCCTATATAAGGAAACCCTAGTTTTGAATGGTTACCCTATAAAATTTCTAGAATGGAGCCCATTCTTTGATCCAAAAAAATTGGCAAATTTGTTGGAATTATTTTAGAATAATTGGGGGAGGGGGGGGTGTGAATCAATTATCCAAGGTCTAGAAGTACAAATAAAACTTTTCATAGCTTAATGAACCCATATCCATAAAACATTTTTATCATGCATGCATCCATTAGATTATGCAATGACTTAAACTTGTAGGTTACTGTCAAATCAATTTGTATAAATGTAAACATGAAACATAACATATTCAATAACACATTTGACACAATGATTTAACGTGGAAAGCCAATTTGGGAAAAACCACTAGTAACATGCTACTCATTCTCACTCTTCTAAAGTGATGCCCTATGAAAGGCCTACCCTGTTAAAGATTATAATGCACAATGTTAAATGTGACCTAGTTAAAGGATTTCAATCATCCTATTAGGAGTGAGCCTTGTTAGAGGAATTTAGATCATTCACTTGGAATGCCACCTAGTTAAAGGATTTACAAATGATTGTTAGGTCAACCTTAATCCAAAGGATTTTCCCTAGACTAATAAAATGATTAGAAAGTACCAATAAGGCTTGATCCAATAACAACTTACAACTCCATTTTTAGATTAAAGATCTCTATTTTAGTCCTCCATCTTGCTTGGCTTTCACACTCTTTAGATCTGATAGTGTGTTCACCCTTCAAGCATCCATACTCTTAAGCCTTCTTGCTTTGCTTGCAAATATAATCTCTTCTCTTAGGTCATTGAATGAAGCAATACCCTAGACTCCTTGTCTTCCTTAGGTTCTCACACATGACTACCCTTGCTTCTGACCAACCATCTCTATAAATAGAGAATTAAGATATTTTTACATTCATCCTCCATCATCCATTTTAGGGTTAGGTTGGATTAGGTAGGATTCAATGAATCTACCCCTCATTTCATTACATTCCCTTCTAGAAACTTCTCCTTTCAATCCTCTTTGAATTTGTCTTAAAATAGTTCATCTTGAATTCTATGCCGCCAGCTCATTAATCTTATCTTTCACACTATTCACACAATCCAAGAAATCAAAACTTGTTGACTCAGATTCATCAAATTCTTGATCTTTCTCATAATGTTGACACTCAACATTAGCTGGCTTCTGATGCTCAGAACAAATCACATTGCTCAACATCCACTATCAAAACACTTGGCACGAACTAAAGTTTACTGGTGCTTGATAGCAACTAAACTTTACTTGCTTACACTATTTCACTCAGCTTCCACTAAAATTGACTTTGCTTAGATCCAACTAATTTTCTACTTGGCTTCTACTATCTTTGCTTGACACCTACTGTGCAAAATGTTAAGCTTGGTAGGTAAACTTCATTTAACTTGTTCTTCTAAACTTAATCAGTGTAACCATCCTTTGTAACCTTAAGTAGATTATCAATGCACTATAATATCACTATCTTAATAGATCCTTGCACTCTTTTACATATCATAACTCAACCTTTCCTCTAGGTGCTATTGTTACCTCATTTGATCAAATCCTCTTTATCAATCAAACAAATGATAGTACTTAAATCATATAAGAAATTATCTTACCAACAACTAGCATGTTTGACATTAGTGACAAAATAATGATTGAAACACATTTATCATACTTGTATCAATTTGTTTTCAATAATCTCCCTCTTTGGCATTGATGGAAAATCAAGTTGACTAGACTAATCAATAAGACCAACAAAATACCAAAAAGAAAATAATTCCTTGTATTGAAATCTCTCCCTCTATCAATAACTTTCATCTTCTGAATAGGTTACAAAATTCTATTATGATCAACATACAATTAATCAACTCATCCTTATAACTCCCTCTTGATCACTTCTTATATCTCCTTCGACATTATCTTCCTCTTTCTAGGTAAATGTAATTAGTAGATACACTTTGTCCCTCAGCACACTTAGTCCCTCAGTAGTCATGATTTTTCCTTCAGTAGGATTAGACAAATCAAGATTTCTCCTTCATCTCCATCAACTTTCATCTCTTAGTACACTTTCTCCCTCTTTGACAATAATGCCAAAGACTTGTCATCTTCATATGCAGAAATGAATATTTTCAGTTTCTCACTTTGTCACCTTACTTGTGACTAATTTGTAGCTCTAGCTCTTTCATTACTTTAGGTAGCTCCTAAAGTAAGATCCATTGCATCAATGTGTAACATATGTCAATCAACTTGTTTGATTTAGGGCACTCCTCATGCTTCTTAAATAGCCTCTGATAGGGGTACAAACCCTAGTTTACCTCTTAGATACCCATGAACATCCTTAGGTAAATCTTTTGTGAAGATATAAGCTATTTTATCTTTTGTGTTAATGTATTCCATCTTTACCTCTTTATCTTGAACTAATACTCTCAAGTAATGATATACTTGATTGCAATGTGCTTAGTCTTTGTATGTATCACATGATTCTTTGATATATTTATAGCACTTGTATTATCACAATAAAGTATCACTAGTTTAGTGATTTCCTCCTTCATACCTTTGAGTAGCTGTTTGATCCATACAATATTTGTACAATTTACCACAACAACAACATATTCAACTTCAACAATAGATTGGGAAATGCAGTTTTGTTTCTTGCTAGTCCATGTAACCAACCTTTTTCCTAAGAAAAATGCTCTTCCACCAGTGCTCTTTCTGTCATCAATATTTCCAAACCAATTAGCATCAATATAGGCCTTTAGTTCAAATTTCTCATTTTTCTTGTAGTATAGACCATAGTCTTCTATTCCTTTAAGATATTTCATTATTCTCTTAACAACCATCAAATGATTCTCCCTAGGATTAGCAGATAATGTTGTAACTATCCCTACAAATAATACAATATCAGATTTTCTATCTAATACATATTGCAATTTTCCAATCATACACTTGTATAATGTCTAATTCACCTCAGCTGAATCATAATTCTTTGACAATTTATGTCCTATCACCATATGTGTACTTACTGGCTTGGAATCCTCCATTCGAAAAGTTTTTAATATCTCCTTTACATACTTCGATTGAGTGATGTATATACCATATTTCATTTAATGTACTTGAAAACCTACAAATAACTTGATCTCCCCAAACATAAACATCTCAAATTATTTCTTCATTTCATTTACAAAGCATTACATAAAGTATCTTGACCTCTACATATGATATCATAAACAAAAATTCCAGATAACGAAATACCTTTGCCTTTCTCTATCTTCAAGTACAGATTACTATTATCATCAGTCCTCTCAAATCCATTCTTCAAAAGATAATTATGAAGCCTCTCATACCATGCTCTTGGTGCTTACTTCAAACCATATAAAGCTTTGTGTAGTCTACATACCATGTTTTTGTTGTTAGTATCAACAAATCCTTTTGAATGTTCTATATAAACCTCTTCCTCTAATATACCATTCAAAAATCCAGACTTAACATCCATTTGATAAAATTTAAAACCTTTGTATGCAGAGTAAGAAAGAAAAGTTCTTACTCCTTCCAGTCTTGCGACAAGAGTGAATGTCTCTCCATAATCTATCCCTTCTTCTTGTGCATATCCTTTATAGACTAATCTTGCCATGTTCCTTATGACTTCACCATTTTCATCTAACTTGTTTCTATATACCCACTTGGTACCAATCACATTTTTGTCTTTTGGTCTAGGAACTAAAGTCCATGTCTTATTCTTCTCAATTTGTTCAATCTCTTCTTTCCATGGCTTTACTCCAGTCCACATCTTCTAAGGCATCTTTCACTATTTTGGGTTCTTGCATGCTCAGAAAACATATATCATTTCTCAACTTGTTCCTTATCATTGGTTTAACATCTTTATCTCCAATGATTTGTGCAATAGGATTATGTCTCTTGATATACTTAGACAATCTTGGTTCAACTTTGACTTCTACATTTGGTCTCTCAACTTCTAAATCACTATGTACCTCTCTATTAGATAGTTCAACATCTCTTTCATGTACACTTATATATTTGGCTTGTGATAGATTAGATCTGAGAAATAAGCTCCTATATGGGGAAACCCTAATTCTGAATGGTTACCCTATAAAATATCTAGAATGGAGCCCATTCTTTGATCCAAAAAAATTGGCAAATTGTGAAGTAGAAAAAGCAATCCTTCTTCCCAATCTCCCGATTGAACTTTTGGTTAAAGATACACTCAAAATAACATGCCCCAAATTAGGATCATATATAGGGATGGTAGAAATGATATTTCTTTGTCTAGTCCAATTATTATAATTAGAGTAGATGTTAATGTAGTTGAATTCAAAACCCTAGATATTAATGTAAATGGTAAAATCATCTTTGTCAATCCAAGACTTGCCGAGGGTCTTCTTAGAGTAGAACGGGTTTTTCTTGTTTCTTTGCCTCAAGATGTCTATCTTCAGGATCTTTTGGGAGATTTTCCAAAAATTCAAGTCTCCCTAAAAGAGAAAGGTGGAGGTTTTTCGATCCACTCAGGGGAGGAGATGGAGGAAGTAGAGATCAAGGATTACCCTCCTTGCCTCAAATTGGTAATTATTAGTCTAGGTAATACTAAGGAAGGTTTCCTTCTACTAAAAACTATTCTTCAATTCACTCCTTCCAAAGAAGTAGTCTAATAGTGTCAAGAATGAGAGGAGGAGGAGTTTGTTTCCAAAAATTTGGCCCAAATAGAGGAATATCCAAGTGAAACCCTAGAATGAAAAGAAGTAGAAGTCAATGTGTTAATAAAGGCTCAAAACAATATGGTAGTAGATGATCTAACAAACCAATTTTTGGATGAGATTTTTAATGAGGAGGAGGTGAAGTTTTGAAAATCTATTTTACTGAATTATGGAGATTGTCCTCAGGGAAAAGAAATAGTCTCTAATGTTGATAAGGAAATAATACATTTTGAGATCAACAAGGAAATAGAGGAAGATAAATTGGAACCTTTAGGTTTAGGACTTTCCCTCCCAAGAAAAGGAGCTCTAGATTGTGCAAAAGTATTTAAGAAGTGGAGTAAAAAATCCTTGCAAGAGTTGAGATCTAAAGATGGGGTAGCAAAAGGTTAGGTTAAAATTATCAATATTCTTTATGCAGGGAAGGAGACGATCCTTCCCATAGAACCATGAATATCATTGCATGGAATGTTAGGGGCCTCAATGCCCCTAACAAAAAATGACTCATAAAGAATTGCATCTCTAATGCTAAGGTAGACATAATTCTTCTTCAGGAAACTAAACTAAATGGCAAAGAAATGGGTAAGTTTAAGAGATCTCTAGGTTGGAGGGAGGTAAGAGACTCCCCAATAGAAGGATCTTTAGGTGGGCTTTCTTTGTTATGGGATCCAAGGAACATCCTTATCTTGTCTTTGGAATTTCATAGAGATTGGATTTTCAGGTCAGTAAAGGGTATAAGATCTAATTTTTGGTAGACGCTCTTTAATATCTATGGTCCAATCAATAACAAAGAGAAGTAAAGGCTATGGAAGGAATTGGAAGAAAGTCTCAATGTAGAACAAGATGGTCTATCCATTATTTAAGGAGATTTTAATGCTATCCTTCATCCCTCTGAGAAATGAGGTGGCAACAATTTTCTTTCTTTAACATCAAAGGAGTTTTTTAGGATTAACACATTGATTTTGGAATCTTTATGATTAAGGATATAAGTAGGATGAAAGAAACCCTTATTGATGTATTTTTCAATTTATGTGAATTTTTGATACGTATACACATATGTACATGTGGTTTTATGGGACTATTGATGTGTGCAATGAGTGTGCAGATATTTTAGCCGAGAAACCCTACAGAGGAACATAACTGATCTCTATGTGCTAATTTTGGAAACCTTGTTGTTCATAATTCAAGTATTATATTGTGAGATGTATGTATGTATCTTTTTGTGTTCAGTGAATGTTAGTGTTCGTAACTATGTTCTTTTAGTGTCGCTTGACACTCGTAAATTGTTTATGTTCTTCAGTGTGCTGATTAGGGTTAATTGTGTAACCTTTGGACCTAAGTCGGATTAAGTTAGTGTCTTTTTGCTAATTTGGTTCTTAATCAAGTTTATTCACCCTTAATCTAGATTAGTACTTAATCTGCATTGTTAGAGTTGTTAGATGGTCCTATTTTTATTCCTAGCTTTTGTTTGGCTCTAAACCTATTCTCAAGGCTTTAAAACATAGAATACTTATACCCAAAGTGTATGGGTATGGGTTGGGGGTCTTTTCCAACCCGTAAGCCCCTTTTATTGAATTTTGAGATCACTCAAAAAGTCTCTTTTTGCCTTTGTACGAAAATTGACTATGGCTACCATGAGTTGCATCACCTCACCTCCACTTAGTGATTAACCATAGTGTGGGTTGAGTTAGGAGCTTCTAAATTTGTAGGTGGGTGGGAGAAGTTATTGATGATTTTGGTGGTTGAGTTTGAGGCTTATTTAGAGGCCCTTCTTTGTCTAGTTGAGTTTGTTACCCAATCTCTACATTTAGAGAGGAGTCTTGGAAGATTGAAGCAAGGAAGGGAAAAGCTCTACTCAAACTTGTTAATTTTCCATTACCTCTTTGTGCAGGTAGGAGTTCTCATCTCCCTTGTTCAGATTTTCATGTTTGTTTCATACTTATGCTACCTTGTTGATGTTTGAATGCTTTTATGATTGTGGGTATGTTGGGAAGATTTGAAAACCATGTTTTTTTGAATGTTTTCTTTCTTGTTTATGTTTGAATTTTGAGATTTTCTTGCATGGGTGTTTTGGCATTACTCACCCTTGGAGAGGGCAGAAGTGGCCAATTTTGGGAAAGGTCCTTTTAGTTGGACTCCAAAAGTGTAGAGTCTCTTCTTAGGATGAGAAGAGGGAGAGAGGGTAGGGTGTTATGGGCCCTTACTTGTTAGCACAAACCACATATGAGTTTTGGCATGTAAGAATGGAAAAATAGAAGTTCTTGATTTATAGCCCCGATTGGGCACCTAGTTTGGTGTTGTGTCTGACATCTCCTATTGGAAAAATCCACCTTTCCCTAGTGTTGATTCATTGTGAATCCTATTGTGAAAACCTTGTATGAATATGCATGTTTGATTGGTTTCTCGGTCATGCTTGTTGTCACCTGATCAGATTCTGTTCTCTCCACGGTTCTGGAAATGTGTTGCAGAAATTGTTATGAATACTTGATGAGGGTCATGAAGAAAATTCAATTAATTGTTTTAATTTGGGATTGAAATCCTATGAAATTTGTATCTCAAAACTTTGTTGTAAGTGGCAACGACACCGGATTTTCTTCCTGGTTCTTTCCCGACTGAGCCTTTATATTAGGTTTGCCAATAAAATGGTGATTGAGTATATTTGTTTATCATGAGATTTAATTGTAATTTTCAATTATATGGATGCACAAAAAAAAAAAGAAGGATGAAAAGATGATGTTAGTTATACCTAAAATTCAATTTTTAAATATGATAAGGCAAAAAAAATTATGATATGTTGGAAACTTGATTGTCATCGTGCTTAATAGGAGATAAAATTACTCTTGCATGATTATGATAGAAAACCATTAAATTTTATGTTTTAGGATTAAAAAAAAAGTATCTCCTTGTTACAAAATAGATTGCATTGAAAAAGAAAAAATTATACTTGAGAAAATTTATTCTTAGAGCAAAAATGCTCACTGCCTTTTGTATGAGGAGCAAGATTTAATGTCTTATTGCCACAGAGCATCAAAATGATTCTATTAATATTCCCTTTGAACTTGTTAATATTAAATGTTTAAATAAAATAAAGTAAAAATAAAATAAATACAATAATGGACATATAAATTAAGGAAATATCCTATCTACTTTTCTTTATTCTATAAATCCTTACCTTATCCTCTTTTCCCATAGATAGGCACATCATTTCAAGGCTCCATTAAATGGTGGTCTTGCTTGAGTGGGGCTGACATAAAAGTACTCCACCTATGTTGATTGGAGGAGAACTTGCAACAAGAAAGAAAGAGAAGAAACAATATAATTAAAACAAACTACTTTACTTGTTTTTTTTCTTTTCACCATTTACCTTGGCGTTCAAAGAAGGGTGCCATCATGACATGGCTGACGTCACCCTTCCATTCCTCTTTATGGTCGTTGCTTGTTTTGTAGGGAGTCTTAAAGTATTAAGAAATAAAATCTTAAATCATCACTAAATTTCCTTACCCACCTATCACCTTTTTTGGGGGCTTTATTTGCTCTATGACATGAGCTACCCCACGTACCTTCACCAAGGCTGCTTTAGCTGTCACGTTGGACAGACCTTGGGCCACGTGAACTATTTTGGGAGGCGCTCAAGATATTGGAAATGAGTAAGTTGGGTCTTGGGAGTTAGTTTAGGAAGTTTGTAAGTTAGTATTTGTTAGAGTTTATCATACTTAAGTTAGTATTTATTTGTAAGTTAGTATTTATTGTTTATTAGTTTAGTATTGTTGCAATGTGATGGATATTTAGTTTCAATTCTAAATTAGTTTAAGTATTAGATAGTATTAGTGGTATTAAAAGAATGTTAGGATTTTAGTCTGTTGACTCATTTATGTTGAATGAATAACTAAAGGAAATTATACGTTTTTATTTATTTATTTATCATTCAAGTTAGTAAAATTTAGTTTATTACAATGTGATTATTAGTAAGTGACATTAATTAAATTAATATGGATCAAGTATTTAATTATTATGATTAGAATAGTTTAGTTAGAATGATTTAGTGTTAAATTTAATTAGTTCGATTAGGAAGTTAAAATTAGTTAAGAGTTCATGTTAGAATATTTGTGTTATTTTAAATTTTTTGTTATAAAATTAGTTATAAATTAAGTTAGTTTAGTATTAAATTAATATTAAATGTAATATAGTTTAGATTTTAAATTAGTTAGTATTTTTAAAATATATATATTGTAATATAGTTTAGTTGCAAATATAGTTTTAATTTAGTGTTAATTGAATTTGGTATTTGATTTTTGATTGTATTAGAATTATAATGATAAGTTTAGTTTTGTTATGAATTAAGTATCATGTTAAATTAATATTAATTTATAGGTTCTATCATCTTTTAAATTAGTGTAACTTTAGTTCTATACTAATATGATTTTTAACTAGTTTAAATGTATTATTGATTTATATTTAGTTAGTGGGTATTAGATTTAGTTAGTCGTTATTTAATTAAATTTAAATTTAATAAGATTTAATTGATATCTTTTAGAGGAGTATTAGTTAGCAAGTATTTAATTAAAGTTGTTTTAATTTTTTCATTTTTGTTTTGTAAAGTTAGTTTATGTTTTAGTTAGTGTTCTAAATATTTAATTAAATGTAATTTTGTTAGCTTTAATCGAGAATTGGTTAGTAATTGGTAAAATTAGATTCTAATTAAAGCAATTTAGATTAAGTATAATTATGTAGTAACGTAACAAATGTCAAGATCAAATTAAAACTTAGAGCATTTTAATTATTAATTAAAAAAAAATTTGTGTGTTCCTGCCCTCATAGTTTGGGCATGACATTTTTTGATTGGGTTAATAGGCTAGGTTTGATGGAAGTAGCATGTTCAAATAATACTTTTACCTAGAATAATAGAAGGAAATAATTTAGCAATATTGCAAAAAGATTAGATAGGTTTCTTATACCTATTTCATTCTACTCTAAAGTTAAACCAATATTAGGATCATACCACTACCCTATCAAGTTGAAGGTTATAGAGGATAAATTCCCTAGTAATTGCCCTTTAAAATTTGAGAAAATGTGGCTTAAAGATAAACATTGTCTTGAACAAATAAAACAATGGTGGGAGGAAATATAAGTCTCAGGCTTCAAATTGTTCCAAGTAGTAAGCTGAACATAATCAAGCAAAAACTAAAGGAGTGGAACTCAAAATTCTTCAAGAACATCTTTGAGGACAAGTTAACTTTGGAGGAAATATTGGCATCCCTTAATAATGAAGTTATGGAGCATGGTATGGGGGAAAATAATTACATAGAAGAAAAAAATCTTATGCAATAATATTAAGAAGTTTTCTCCAAAGAAGAACTTTTCTAGATGTAGAAATCAAGAGAGGTATGGCTGGAGGTAGGGGACAACATTGATACTAAGTTTTTTCATAACAGTTCCAAATAGAGAATGACAATCAATCAAATTACAACTATCAAAGGGAGGGATGGAAACATTAAGTATCATCCTAAGGAGATAAGCTTGGAGGTAGTCTCTTACTTTGAAGATATCTATAGTGGTGAGGTTAGTTCTAACTTGCTTTCCTAACAAAATGTTCCGTTCAACATCCTAAAACTAGTATCCAGGGAATAAATCACTATTCTTCTACAAAGATATCTAAGCTAGAAGTTGAGTCAACTCTTAAACAAATGCATCTAGATAAATCGCTAGGACTAGATTTCTTCTTTTAGATATGTTGAAACTTCATTGGGGATGATATTGCTAAGGCTCTAGAAAGAGTTAGGAACTTAATAAAATTGCTTCATGAAGTTAATAACACTTTCATTGCCCTTATTCCTAAAAAGGAAAATGTGGATTCATTTAATGACTTTATATCTATTTCCCTATGCAATACTCTTTATAAGCTCTTTACCAAGATTTTAGCCTCTAGGCTTCAGAAGATTCTATCTAGCCTGATTAGCAAGGATCAAATAGGTTTTGTCCCTAGAAGATCAATATGTGATGGTATCATTATAGCTCAGGAAGTGATTCATTATGTTCAGAATAATAGATCCCCTAGTATGCTCATTAAGTTAGATATCAGTATGGCATATGATAGGGTAGATTGACATTTTTAATGTAAATGTCTAGAAGAATATGGATTCTCAAAATAGTAGACAAAATTAGTCTTCAAATGTCTCTCAACCCTAAAGATGTCTATTCTAGTAAATAGCACCCTGCTAGGTTTTTTTAACATTTTTTGGGGTCTTAGATAGGGGGAACCAATATCTCCATTCCTCTTTATTCTAATGGTAGATGCATTAGGAAGGTCAATTTCTTAGGCTAAATCCCCAGGGGAAATTAAAGGGATTTCGATAATTAGTGAGCATGATCGTACTACTCATTAGAATTTTGTAGATGATACCATGTTATATGGGAAAAGCTCAGTAAATGAGGATTTAGCTTTTAAAAATATCTTAAATAAATACATTGATGTATCAAGGTAGACGATTAACAAAGATAAATCAGAAATCCTCTTCTTTAATACTAATCATAACACAAAACAACTAATTTGTACTACCCTTGATTTTATAAATATTTAGGCCTTCCCCTAAACTCTAGCCATAATATATCAAAGTTGTGGGACCCTCTCATAGAGAAAATTAAAGAGAGAATGGTTAGTTGGAAAAGTAAGTGGCTATCCTCAGGAGGGAGGAAGACCATGGTTTCTTTAGTCTTGTCATCTCAGCCTATTTATCAAATCTCCTGTATGGATCTTCCTAGTAGTAAACTAAGTATCATTAATGGTTACCTTAGGTCCTTTTTTTGGCAAGGATGTGAAAAGAAAATAAATTTATCCCCCCTTTCTTGGGACCATATCTGTAGATCTAAAGAAGTAGGAGGGGTAGGCATAAAAAATATCAAATTTCAAGGGACAACTTTGGGAGCCAGGTTAATTTGGAGAATGATTAGATTCCCCAACCAAAGATGGGTCAAATTTTTAACTCATAAATACCTTTCATCCCCAATCTAGTTAATTTTTTCAGAGAGACTCATCCTCCTAAAGGATCAAGGTTCTAGATTTTCTTGTGGAAATGAAAACATTTTATAGGGGATAAATTTGTTATGGAATCTAGGGGATGATAGGGGATGCTTTATTTTGGATAGACTCATAGGGAGGATATAAGGCCCTTGATCTTTATCCTTCCCTCCTTTTATCGAAATCCTATTTGGAAACAAAATGGCGATCTAAGGTTAGGGATTATGTGACTTTTGAGGACAATAGGATGAATTGGAAATAGAAAGATTTAGATTCTGAGGATATCCCACGAGAAGATAAAAATTTCCTCCATTCAATTCTTCATTCTAGTAAAATTTCCTTCAAAGGAGGGAAAGATTCCTTTATCTAGGCTAGAAGTAATAATGGGGAGTATACTTCTAAACTAGGTTATAGGTTTTTAGAATCTCGTCAAGGTTTTTCTATAACAATTCTTCCTCTTTGATTATGTTGGGATAAGTTTTGTCTCCCTAAGGTATGATTATTTCTTGGATATTCCTTCACTAGAGGACCCTCATTGTAGAAAGATTAAGGAAGTTTGGATTTTAGGGTCCAACTAGATGCCCATTATGTGCAACTGAGGAAGAAATTACAGATCATCTCTTTCTTTATTGCCCTTATTCAACTATTTGTTGGAAATGACTTTGCTCTCAATTAAGCTTGGTGATGGCCTTCCCTAATTCCATACTTAGTATGTTGATATCTTAGCCTCTCTTAAGGGTAGATGGTATCTTTCAAAGCCTTTGGATCTCCTCCCCTTCCATAGTTCTTTGGGAACTATGGAAGGAGAGGAATAGAAGAATTTTTCAAGATAGCAAGATGTCGGTTAACCAACTTATTAATAAAATATAAATTTCACTTATAAAATTAAAAAATAATATATTTCTTAAGTCTAAAATCAAACAAGCTAGGATGACTTATTGGGATGAAAAATGCATGGATAATGGATTGGGTTAAAAACCCTGCCCTTTTTGGGAAAAGGGGTTGATGAAGGTAAATCTTCAAAGGAAGAACGTGTAAGGAAAATTCCAAAAAAGGGATGGTTCAAGTTAAATTTTGATGGAGCATCAAGAGGCATGGTAGGTAAATCTAGCATAGGATGTTGCATTCACAAAGATAAAGGAGAGGAAATTGTCAATATAGCAAGGTACATGGAGAAGCTACTAATAATTAGGCAAAGATTTATGCTTTAGTAGAAGGACTCTTTTTATGCAAACATTTGGTAATAAAAAAGTTTGAAATAGAAGGAGACTAGATCATAATTATTAACACTCTTAGGAAATGAGCTCTTTCTAACTGGAAGCTAGATGCAAAGCTCTTGAAAACTTTAGAACTATCCAAAGCCTTCAACAAATTAATAATTAACCACATTTATCGGGAAGGGAATAAGAGAGAAAACAAGCTTGCTAATATGGGGATTAATAAACAAATTAAATAAAGTATTAATCTTCACTTCAATCCCCTTTAGTAATTATTATCTAAAATAAATTTCATAATAACTTGGCATACTTTCTTTATATTTAGAAGTGTTTAAATTATTTTCCTTTTTAAAGTAATCATTTCCGTTTGAAAGCTCTTAAATCATTTTCTTATGTTTATTTTTGTTGAAAAAGAAGATTGTTGAAGAGTAGGAACTTATCATGGAACAATCATTATTTTATCATTGATGTCAAACCTGCTACTTGTTGGTAAGACAATTTCTTTTTGGTCTAAATGCTATCATTTGATTGATTGATGAAGATGATTTGAAAAGAAAGGATAACAAGAGTACCTAGAGAATGGTTGAGTTATATGGTATATAAAAGGAGCACTAAGACCAAATAAGACTTTGACAATATGGTGTATTAGTTATCTACTTAAGCCTATAGTGAAAGGATACTAAAGTAAAGACAAGAAGAAGACTATGTAATAAAATGTGTCTGCTAAGCCTAACCAAGAAAACAATGTAAGATGGGCACTTAGTTTAGGCTGAGGAGAAAGTTGGTTATGAACAAGAAAAGTGAAGTTAATTAGTATGTGCTAAGAGTTAGAAAGTTAGTATGTGCCAAGCATTAGAGAATGACAGTGATGAACAAGAAAAGACTTAGTCCATGTCAAGCAACCTAGTGTTGATCAAGCATCAGAATACTGTTATTATCAAGTAAACAACATGTTATTGTCAAGTGATAGTATAAAGAGTTTGATTAAATATTTGACGAATTTGAGCCAAAAAATTTGATTTCTTGAATTGTGTGAAGTGTGTTGAAGATAATTTTGATGAGATGGTGGCACATAATTCAAGATAAACCATTTTTAGGAAAATCTAATGATGATTGTAAGAGAAGTTTTTAGAGGGAACATAATGGAAAGAAGGGAGGATTCGATGAATCTAACCTAACCCTAAGATGGACAATTGTGATTAAGCAGAAAAAGATTAAAATTACCTGTATAAGGGAATACAAGTCCATAAGAAAAATGATAGAGTTTGAGCCAGAGAAATACAAGAATTCTAGAGGTGTTGCTTCATATGGCGGTCGAAGGAAGGAACCTAATTTTGGCATACAAAGCATGAAGGCTTAAGGAGGTGAAGGCTTGAAGGGTGAACAAGCAATTAGAGATGAAGGGATTGAATGCCAAGAAGAATAGAGAACTAAATTAGAGATCTATAATTCACAAGTGGGTTATTTTGTTATTATATCAAGTCCCACTATTAAAGTCTAACAATTATATCAATCTGGATAAATCCTTTGGATTAAGGTTGACCAAACAGTCATGAGTAAATCCTTTAACCAGGTGACATTCTAATGGATGTTCTAAATTCCTCTAACAAGGTTCACTTTAATAGGGTGAATGAAATCCTTTAATCAAGGTCACAATTAGTAGTGTACATTGTAACCTTTAATAGGGTTGTCTCCTCACAGATTTCACTTCAGAAGAGTGAAAATTGGTAGAATGTTACTGGTGGTTTTTCCCAAATTGGGTTTCCACATTAAATACTTGTGTCAAATTGTGTGAATGAGTTTTTGATGCTTAATGTTTACATTTTTGCAAAGTTTTTTTGACCTAGGACATTAACCTACATAGTGATGGAGATATTGGATGATCTAATCAATGCATGCAAATATGTGTTTGATGAATATTGAAAAGTTTTATTTGTACATTTGGACCTTGGATAACTGATTCACCCCACCCCCCCGTATTTATTCTAAATCATTCCAAAAATTAGTATTAGAGCTATTGGTGCTTGTGAGGAAATAGTTTGAAGGTACTTGAAGCTAAAGATCAAGATGTACAAATAGGAAGTACCCAAGCTAAACAAGGAAAAATTTCCTGCATGGAAAAGTTTGATGAAGCTACATCTAGGAGGACTTGGAGATTTTGCAATGTCAACTATGACCACTAAATATGTGGAAATGGTTTGATCCCTTACTAGAAAACAACTAAAAGCAAAGAAAGAACATAGTTAGGAAATCTTGGAGATTGCTTTTTCTCTGAGCTATTCAGAGTTTGATGACATTAAAGAATGTAATTCTACTAAAAAAAGTAGGATTCCCTAAAGAAGATCTATGGAGGAGATAAGAATGTGATAAGAGCCAAGGAAAAAATTCTAAGAGGAAAATTTGATGATATGAGAAAGCAAGAAGGTGAAACTATAGTTCAATATTGTTCAAGAGTCAAAGATGTTGTAAATACAATTAGAGGATTAGATGGAAAGATTGAAGATGATATTGTGATCAAAAAAGTGTTAAGAACCTTGCTACCTATCAATGCTATTAGAGTCTCTGATATACAAGAATTGAGATATACTCCTGGTAATTATCTGACCCTTGAAGGATTGGTTAGTAGACTCATTGCTTTTGAGCTTTCAAATTTTGATAATTTCAAATTTGAGAATGTTAACTCTAATTTCAAAGCTAAATTGACACTCAAAGAGCCTAAAGGTAAGAGTAAGAAAAAGGTCAACCATGTTATTAGTGATAGTGAGATAGATGATGATGTATATGAACTTGAATCGTTGCTAGCTAGGAGATTTCATAGAGGCAAAGAAAAATACAAGGTAAGTTACCTATCATATGTTTTAATTGTAATGAAGTTGGCCACATTGCAACAAGATGTCCAGAGAAGTCAAAGAACAAAAATGGAGACAAACACATAGGTAAAAGAGATGAGAGTACGAAATAATACAAAGAAAAAGGAAATAAGGCTTGCTACATTGTAGAAGAAGAATATAATGATGAATCAGATGATCATGATTATTACCCCACTTTTATGCAATGTGCAATATTGTTGGCCTATAGTCCTTCTTGTAACTTGAAGTTGAACTTGAAGTTTTAACCTACTTCAAGCTCAGGTTTAGGTCCACCCACTTTTTGTCACCGTGACAAAGTCTTTATCTGTTGACCCGAGTCCACATCCTTGAAGTTGAAGTTGAAGTAGGAGTTGATTCAAAACTTCAACGTCAACCTCGACTTCATAATTTTTTGATATTTTCTTGTTTCCTTGTAGATAATGTATTAGAAATCATGAACTGAATTCATGAGGCAAGAAATGGGTCCCACCCAGTGGCAATCTTGAAGACATGAAAGGTAATAAATATGATAGCTAAGAAAAATCGTGCCAAAGTACGATTGGTTTTATGTGAAAAGGCAGAGTTGGGATTTTGTGATATCATGAAATGTATATCTATGTGTGGATTTGATGGGCATTAACTGCAAAAAACCTTGCAATTCTTGTCAAGTACAAGTGACATGCTTGTTATAAATACCTTCGCCCGCTCATATTTTTCTTGAGATTTTCAAGAAATCATTTCCTAAAATTACCCATCTTGCTAGTATAATTGCTCATTTAACCATTTTGAGCTCTTGGTGTTGATTGGTAAGAAAAAGAGGTGGAAGATTAAGCTCTATCAAGAAGTGCAAGTGCATTATCCTCTACTCTATCATTTTTATTGTGCCTAGTTTTCATTTAAATTGTTTTAGTTTATCTCTGTAAATTTTCCTCTTTCAAATGAAACCATGTCACTTTTCTACCCTAAGATTCTTAAGCTAGAAAAGCCACGCCTCTTAAGTTCCCTCCCAAAAATCTAGGATACTTTCTTGGTAAATAAAAACCTAGCTGATATAGTCAAGCAGGCAAAAAATGCTTAGTCTAGACCCATATACTAGAAATTGGCCAGTAGTGGGTTACTCAAAGCTGCCACCTTTCCATTAGCTATAGGGTGTCCAGAATTGGTTGTTGGATGTGCAAATCATTATGACCCTAGCACCATGTGCATAAATAATGTTTCTATAGAGGTGTTGGTTAGGATAAATAGGGCTAGTGTTAGTTCGGCTCTAAGAATTCCTCACAAAGAACCTTGTGAACCCTGGACATTTGAGGAAGTGGAATGCCTGTATGGTGATAGAAAGAAAGACTTTGATTCTATTGTAGCTCAAACTTGGCTTTTAAAACTAGTTGAAGGAGGCTCTAGATTTCCCAAACCCTTAACTATTGAGCATTTCATTAGAGAAATTGTAGACATTGTGCTACTCTTAAATAGAGTTAAGGGTAATGACCATGCCTTTCACTGGGAAATATGGATGTACCTCTTTATTCAAAAGATTGTTGAAGGTGAAAAATTCATTGATTGGGTTGATTTAATCACTGAAAATTTACATAAGCGCCTGATAGCTATGAGTTGTTTCAGCTCATTCTTTTTGTCTTCCTTCTTAATCTACATTTTAGCAACATCTGGGAAATGAGAGGGACTTCAACACATGCCATGGACCAATGAAATGACTATCTATCAGTACTATAAAGATCTCTAGGTAACTCAATTTTGTAAAGAATTTAGGAGGGTGAATGATGTATTCCCTGGAAGGTTAGTATTTGAGCTCAAAGGACATGAAAATCATAGGTTATCAAAATAATCAATGCAAGCCATTAAGATTTATGGCTATTTCCATATCTAGTTTCTAAATTTATGTATCTCAGAGTTGGAGGTTTTTCTAGTGAGCCTCTAAGGTTACCACGCTATTGTTTAGACAACATTGTCTTATTTGAGATATGTAGGCAGTTTGTTTCTTTGATAGAGTCTCTTGAAAGTACCAAATGGAAATCTTCTTTCATAGTTCCCATAGAAATAGGCCATTATAGAAGCTTAAACTTCAAGCAAGCTTTATTAACAAAAACTACATTATCACACTTATGCCTCAAACCCTACTCCCCCAGAGAAGATTTTGATTATATGGGTTTTGCTAGAGATAATTTCAAACATGCATCTTCACTAGTCCATGTTCCACATTTGGAAGATTACTAGGCCAATTGTGGTCTAGGCTGATGGCTAGCCAAATAAATATGTTTGAAGTTAACCTTAGCACCCATGGGATAATAGAAGATGAAGTTGAAGAGGTGATTGACCCATTTTATGTTAATCAAATTGAATGTATGCCCATTCCTAAAATTGATTGGAGTAGAAGGGAAGAAGATGATTTACTTTCCTGTACTTCAAAAGTGTTGAGAAGGACTAAAAAATGGTTGAAGTCAAAGAATGTTAAATCAGCTACCCCTAGTGCCCTAGAGAAATACTTAAGAGCTAAACATAAAAAGGCATACTCAAAGCCAAAGGCCATCACTAACCCTAGTATTAATGATCCTGTGGCAGGTTCCCCTAAAGTTGAAGCTGAAGTAACTTCATAGCCACTTCAACTTCAAGTTCATAAGGAGGTGGCGAAGGTCAGAAGGGTAACCCACTCAAGTACTAAGAAAGAAATGAAAAGAAAAGTAAAGGATATAGTGATGATTGATCTAGATCCTATGGAAACAAAGTCAAATACAGAGCAACCTCCTAGTTCTCCCATGATAGATAATGTATCAGATCCTCAAAAGTTACCTGAAAGTGTTGGTACTCAATTAGGTACCCTTGCCTTAACTAAGGTTTCTCCCATGATGGGAAAAGACCCAACCATGGCCAAGTGGCTAGAGACTTCCATCGAGAAGAAAAGAAGCATGGTGCCCCTGTCGATGGCTATTGATGACTTGGTTAGCAAGTGTCTGGGAAAATCTTCAAAAACCAAAAGGCTAGAACTAAATCCAGGATAAAGTTTGATAAAAGTTCAGGGCATTGGTCAGTTGAGATTGCCAAGCCACCAGAAGGTAGCTCACATGAGGATCTCACTCCTCAAGATTATCAAGTATCCAGGATTGACCTTTCGAAGGGAAGCCGTAAAGTGGATATGAAGATTTTTGAAGCTTGAAACAAAAAGATTGCAGCTAGAGTTTGGAACGATGTGAAGGATAAGCAAGATATGAAACAGGCAATGAGGAACATGGTGCACTACATCAATGCTATCATGCACCTAGAACCTAAGCCTTTAAATGAGATGTCAGCAATTGTGGATGTATCTTTTTTGACTAATCAATAGTTTCTCAATAATTTGTAGAAATGTAAAGCTATTGCAAAGACATCTGAAGAATGGTAGCAATGTGTCTTGAGCAAAACCATGAAATAGATAAGTCTTTTAGACAAATCTTCAAAGGAAATTACTGCCATAATAAAAAAGGTGGAGTCCAATAATGAAGGCTTTGAGAAAGAAAGAAATAATTGGGTAAAAGTAGTGCTATGGATAGAGGAAACTCAAGGATTTGGGTTGCAAAGGTTCCAAGCTAAATTCCTAGTGGCTAGCCTTGATGATAAGAATTTGTATGTGAGTAAATATTGTATCGAATGGTGAAATGAGGCATTGGTCTAGATCGTAACTAAGATAAAAGAAATCCTACATGGTCTCAAGCTTGTGGATAAAATCATCCAAGGTGATCTAAAGTGGTTCAACAAGCATTGCACGAGTAAGGAAAATGACTCCATAGCCCAGGTGGAGGAAAAAATAAATGAAGTCCAAAAGAAGTTTCAAGAGATTCAAGAGAAGAAAATGCCATGCAGACATGATTTTTCAAATGTCGCTCATATTGAGGCTATGTTGATAATAAACTTGAAGCATTTGGAAATGCACGAAGAAAAGGTAATAGAGCTAAAGGGGAAAAGGAAGTCTAGAAGTAGAGAATTACCTACATCAGTTTACCTCATCAGTTAGTTATCTCTACATTTACCACTACTTACAAGACATGGAAGGCTGCAAGAATTGTGACTGGTGCAAACAATTCTTCTTGACATGACACGTGTTCATTGGGCAACTACATTTTGTTTTCTCCTATTTATTTCTTTTTATGTATTTTAGTTAACATGGTTGTGTTAACTAAGAGATGATTTACTCTTGGTAGGGTAATTTTGAATAGTTATCCAACCTTATGCTGTATAAATATGTAATAGATAATATCTAATAGGGTTCATCTCTTTGTAGATTGAGACAAAAATACTTTTTTTTTAAAGTTCCACACTTTAAATTTTGTATAGAATATTTCCTACATTAGCAGTAAGCTGAAGTAAAATTCTATAGTTTTGTGTGCTGATGCTTTCTGAGGTAGATACTATTGTCTGCTTTATGATAATTTGCATTCTTGAGGGTGTATCTTATATGTGGAAGTGAAGTTACATTTGTTGTGTGTTCTAGAATTATTTGTTTTAAATATTGAAGGTTGTGGGAGGTGGAATCTATATTAATTCACTATCTATCCTTTATTTTAACATTCAATCATGTGGATGATATTAATTGTTAAAAGCAAATGGTTTTTCAATATTAGCATTTATCTTGTATTCATGAGATAACTCAAAGCTTTTTAGTATTTTCAGTAAAATACTCATTGGGAAGATTTTTCCTCAATAGAGGATTTAACGATTATCTTTTCATAAAAGGTTAGCTGCACCTTATATAACATAAAACAAATCTCAAGAATAGAATTCCTTATCTGTAATTAGGAATTCAATTTGTTAGTCTACAAGTATTTTCCCTTTTCAAAAACTGTCAAATTTTTTGGGAAAAACTATTTATTAACAATGAAGATGAAGTTGTCTATGTTGCTATGAAAGATGATTTTGATGAAGATGAGGCAACTACATTAGTATCTTATCTGAAGAAAAGAACCTTGATAGATGGATTATCACATGATTGGAGACAAAATTAGGTTCAAAATTTTTGAGCATTATAATGGAAATAGTGTTAGATTTGGTAATGGTGCACCTTGTCTAATCAAAGGTAAAGGATCAAGAAGATTAACATACAAAATCATGTGTGACAATGCTTACTATGTGGAAGTACTTAACTATAATTTGTTAAGTGTGTTACAATTGAATAGTTTAGGATGCAAAGCTAAATTTGAACATAAGAAGGCTAAGATCTATGATGTTGATGGAAAAATCATTGGAAGTGGTGATCAGACAAGAGGTAATCTATTTTATCTTGACATGACTAAAGAAACTTGTCTTGTTGTAAAATTTGATGATGTGTGGCTATGGCACAAAATATTATGTCACGTAAATCTTGAAAACTTGATCAGTATCAGTAAGATGAAGAGAGTCAAAGGTTTGCCGAAATTGAAGAAACCTGATAATGTAATTTGCAAACAATGTTAGTTAGGAAAGATGGCAAAGTCTAGGTTTAAGAGTAAGACTCATACTTCAAATGAAAATTTTGGAACTAGTTCATACTAATCTATGTGGACCAATTGATGTGAAAAGTTACAAAGGTGCAAAGTATTTCATTGTATTTGTTGATGATTACTCTAGAATGATGACAATGATGTTTTTGACAGAAAAATATGATGCTTTTCAAATGTTTAAGTGGTATATGACAAGAGTTGAAAAGGAAACTAGTAAAATTTTAAAATGTCTGAGATCTAATAAAGGTGGAGAGTTTACATCAAATGAATTCAAGAATTTCTTCAATGGTAGAGGAATCAAAAGACAAACTTGTGAACCTAGGGCCCCTCCACAAAATGGGATAGTTGAAAGGAGAAACAAATCTGTGATGGGATATGCAAGGAAATTGATGATGGAGAAGAATGTTTCTTTGAAATACTGGAGAGAAGTTGTCAATACAACTGTCTATACCTTGAACTGAGTACAAGTGAAGAAAGGTACAAATATCACACCTTTTGAATTATGGTATGGATACTCACCCACTGTCAAATATTCTAAGGTATTTGGAAGAAAGTGTTACATTATAAAGGATAATAGAAAAGGTAAAATTGATTCTAAAAGTGATGAAGGCATATTTTTGGGATATTTCACAAGAAGCAAGGCTTATAAGTGTTTAAATACTAACACTAACAAAGTTGTGGAAAGTGCAAATGTAAAAGTTGATAACATACATAAATACATGAAGATGAACAAAAGAAGGAACTTGAAGATTACAAAACCTTTGTGTACTACTATGAAGGCATGTTTGCTAATGCTGATGATTATGAGAATCAAGCCTCTCATCAACAAGAATCAGTGACTGTCAAGTCACATACAATGGATGTCAAGTTACAATCAAAAGACAAGATATAGTCTAATGCTGAGATCATATTATAATCATATTATAATTGCAAAAAAAATATAGATTAGTATGTGACAACATAATAAAAATGAAATAAATATAATAATATAATAATAATTATTAAATTCTAATAATATAAAATGATATAATAGTAATAAATAATATTTATGATATTAAGAATAGATAGGTTTGATCCCTAAGATTGATATTTCTTGACATCTTTGAGATAGATGGCATATAGTCCTAAAAAGTTAGCACCCATTTATTTGGAAGCTTTGGGGCTTATTGGCACCATTTTAATGATTCAAAAAATAGGATACATTTATGCTTGATTTATTTCTTATCTTCCTTTTTATTTTGTCAATCTCCTTACACTTCCTGAATCTAGAAATCATTTTTCAAAATTTGCCTTCTCGATTGTAGACCAACTCAAGTTAGCCTATACCTAAAGAGCTGAATTTTAAATGTGCTTCAGTGTTGGTGAAGAGGAATTTATTTTCCCACTCTTGATCATGGTTAGCTATGGAAATTCAATCCTGAAGTGAGTATATAAGGACATTCAAGCTCCTCATTTTGACATCTACATATAATAACATGCAATTTGTATGCACATACCCTTTGGTGATGTCAAGTACAATCAATCTCTTTTGGATTCAATATTGGAAGTTGCCTAACTCAATATCTCCAAGTCTTCTTCCATTCAAACAAAATCTTCTATCATTAATGCAATTTTATCTCTTCCATAGTAGTCAAGTAGAGGAATTCACAAGAAAGCAAGAAGATCCACATCCATCCATTATTCTTCAACATTCAAGTGATCCAACATACAAACATTTCAAATGTAGGATATTGCATGTGTAGGTCCATTAAACATTTGTAAAGACATGCTTGATTCTCCAAAGCATATCAAACATGTATTTATACATCAGATTTATTAGATCCTTATCCATCCATGAGGGTTTGAAAAGCAAAGTGAATACTTACATTTGTCTTATTTTTTCATGCTTTACTTATTTCATTTCAAGATTAATTCCTATATAGGGGTGATAAAGAAAATACCCTTCCCCTTGACAATTTCCTTTTTTTCTTGTGTGTGTGAACATGTAACAAAGTTACAAATTTGGATTCACAGAGATTTGGAACTAGTAAAAAACATAGAATGGAGCCCTACAGTTTTTGGTATATCAAGGTACAAGGTTAAGGTTGACCTATACTTGGAGGTATAGGCCAAATTTTTATAAATTGGGCTTATTCCTAGATATTTAATACTTTCATAGTCAATAGATATAGGCTTCAGGGTCCCATGAGATCCACAATAGTTTTAGTTTCTTTATAATTTTTTATACTATTTTGTAGATCTGGAGTTTTTCCCTCTTCTAATATGTAAGGTGAGTACATCTTCATTATCATTTAGCACCAAACATAATCATACATATTCACTATAATCATTCCCTTAGTCATATCATAAAATCTCTTGCATAATATAAATTTCTATTTGTATAGGAAATACCCTAATCCACCATTTAGCTAGATCCTAAATTAGTACCCCTTCATCCTTTCTAGTTTTGCAAATTATATTTGGCCTAAGGATCATATGGTAGTATTCCAATGTATATGAAAATTGGGTATCTACCATTAATAACCATTTCCCATATTACATTTCAGTGAACTCAACAATTTTATACATTATGCTTCTTATTTGTTAGTTATAAAATATTTGTAGATTTTTCCTTATAATTATATACTTAGATCTACTTTGTATCCATTCTATTTAGGTTACATTGTATGGATTTAGATATAGATTACTTGCTCACTATTTGTATTACATATTTGGTGCATTGTATGTATTTCAATCTATAATTTCATATCTCACAATTACATGCTTAAAATTGATAGTTAAATTCATTTTCTTTATATTTTTTATTCAAATTGCATTTCACTTCTCTTTCCTTTCATTCCCTTGTATATGATATTTTAGTTAGAAAAAGTCATAGACTCATGGGTTCTTTTGATCCTGAACGCTCTTTCTTTCCTAGGAATCTTGATGAGACCAACATGCATCCAAATGATATCAATCCTATCATGAATAAAAAATATTGTCATTCTTCCCATGATGAAGATGAAGCATAATTAAGAGTTCATCTCTCTCAAATCCACAAACTCACTCATGATTTTGAAAAGTATGAGTAATGGCTAGCTTAAGAGAATCATAATTCTAAGGCTCTTTTCATTGTAAGAGGGAACTTATTCACCATGATGAACATGGTCTTAACCTCTTACATCGCATTTTTCATCTTATTTATTCTAATGTCAAACATATTCTAAAATGTACTTAAGAAGTAGGCTTTCTTCCACCTACTATAAATGTTGAAACCTCTTTTCCTATGTGTACTTCTATTCCTAATGTCTCCACTTATGCTTCATCTCATATAACAACTTTTATCTAAACTTCCAATCTTATACATGAGAGTCTTCATAGTCCTATTTTCCTCCTATACCTTCAAGATTTTCACATGTTTCATTGTATTCATCTATGCATGATTATCATGGTGTTCCTTTTTCATATTCAAACATTCCCTCTACTTCCAACAATGCACCAAATATGTCTTCTATTTCTCCTCATACCGTTCTTTCTACTAATTCTACCATCAATAGTTTAGCTCAAACTATGTGTTTTTTTGTAGAAACACATTACATCCATGACTCAATCTAAGTTCAACATTCCTATATATGGAATTTCTAGTCCTTTATCTGTAGACATTATCTAAGTTGTTATCCCACAAAGTACCTAGATTCTTCATTTCAAGACTTATAATGGTAAGGATGATCATGTGACTCATGTCAAAAATTTCCAAACCTTATTTAGCGATTTCTCTCATGATCATAGGTTCATGGAAAAGTTTTTTGCTATAACTTTTTGAGACAAAGCCTTACAATTATATTTCCCTTTACCTCCTTGTTCTATTAAAACCTTCTACAAGATTTTTAATGCTTTCATAGAATAATTTCAAAACAATGTTGGTTCTAAAATTTCTTTAATTGATTTAATGCATTGTAAATAAGGTGTTAAAGAAAAATATACTAATTTCATTGGTAGGTTTAAGAATTTGCATGCTCAAAATTCTTATCATGTTCCTAATGTTGATATATAATACATTTTTATTGATAAATCACAAAAAGACATTAGAGGTAAGATTCTTCTTTCTTATTTCTCTTCCTTTTCACAATCATGTGTAGTGCTTCACCATTATCAACTTGAGAGTAACAATCTAATGACACTTGTGTTTAGATATTTGAGGTGGGGCAGGGTAAAGGGTGAATAATTTATGACCAATTATCATATAGGCCTTCCAAATTTTTTAGTTCCAATTCAAACTTCATAAAAATCAATGGTAACAGCTCGGTGATCACATTCAAATTCACAATTCACTCCAAAGTATTAACTCTTTCTTTCTATTATTACCAAGTATCATAAATATAACTTAGCTTTAACATTACTATTACCTAGCTATTATAGAGTTTTAGTAGTAAGTAAATACCATGAAAAGCAAGTTGCAACACAAAAACATTCACACATTTGATACCATGATTTAATGTGGAAACCCTATAAAGGGAAAAAACCACCTGAGAATGACATCCCAAATAATTTCATTCTTTTAAAGTGAGATCTTATATGCTTATTTTTAGTGTGACCTTGTTAGAGGGTTTTAACATAAAGATCATCTAGATCTTATCACTCCCTAATCTTGTCTAAAGAGTGGTCTACTCTAAAGGACTTACAAATATCACTAGTCGATGTTACCATATAGGATTTCATAGACTTGTTAGGCCCACTTGGTTAAAATATTATTTTGCTACAATGGTAAGAAAGTAATAGTCAAAAAATCTATAAAATTTAGCACTACCTTGCTTGTTCAGATCTCTATTCTACTATGTCTTCTATTTGGTTGATTCACTTCTTCACTCTTTCACTTTTCTCTAACTCTACTTGGTCTTCCTCCCGCTCTACTTGATTCACCTTATTATAGATAACTAAGACTTTGACATCAATGAAAACACAACAACTGATATGAATCTTTCACATACATTCATAGCATTCTTAGTTACATCATCAGTTGGGGCTAACGATCTCCCCCTTAGAATATGTTCTCTTCCTATTCAACAATATATTCATTCTTATGTATCAGCTCCCCCTTTGATATTTCTTCCTCAAATTTGATTCTCTCCTCCTTTAGTCATTCACTCCCCTTTTGACAACAATCCCAAAGGTAAAGTTCCAATATAAACTTATAAAACCTAGCTTGTAGTTATACCTTGTACCTTGCATGCAATATTTACACTAGTTTCATTACAATCATCTTCACAACTTTAGGAAATAATCCCTAAAGAGTGAACTCTTGCATCAGCTCCACAAAAATATTTTTGTTCATTCGTGAATTCATGCAACATGCATATTGAGTTAGTGAATTTTGGATAGGGGAAGGACCCCCAGTTTACCTCTTAGATGCTCAAAAGCATCCTTAGGAAATGACTAAGTAAACATGTCTACAATTTTTACCTTAAAATTCACATATTCAAGCCTTACTTGTTTGTCTTGTACTTGCTCCCTCAAGTAGTGATACTTGATTGATATATTCTTTGTCTTTGCATGCATCATCATATTCTTTGATATATTTATTGCACTAGCGATATATCTCTTCTTGCATTCCTTCCAGCAATTTCTTAATCCAAATAATATTAGAATAATTAATTATAGCAACAACATACTCTACTTCTACAATAGATTGTGAAATGCAACTTTTTTTCTTGCTTAACCATGCTATTAATCTTTCTCCTAAAAATAAAGCTCCATCACTTGTTCTTTTTGTATCATCAACATTACCAGCCCAATCAACATCAGTATAGACTTTAAGAGTAAAGTCACCATCTTGTTTACCTAGAGTTGACATGTTCTAGGTAAATATGTTTTTTAAATATGTGAGTGTGTGATTTGATTTATCATGAGTGTCTCTTTGTTTATCTTAGATTTTTTATGTCGATGTGTGATTGACTGTGACCATTATGTGAGGCCTCACCCTGACCCATCCTAGCATCAATGATACATTATTATTTTGATACTCATGACTCAATATGTCAGAACATTATTTGATGCACTGAACATTATTATCCTATTTATGATGTGTGATGCTTTACTTTTAGATATTTGATTTCGTCATTTAATGCTTTATGAACATGTATGATGATGAAGTAAATGAATGCAAAACTAACACTTTGATTATGCAATTTTAATAGTAAAAAATATGAGTAGAATTAGATAAACAATTAATTATTAGAAAAATGGATGTTTTAATTTATATGATTTTTTTGATATGTAAATTACATAATGCATGTAATTTCTTGAACCTACTGATGTGTGCAATGAGTGTACAAGATATGTAGCCAGGAAACTTAATGGAAAGATAGAACTAAAACCCCTTGTTAATTTGTGCTATCTTTGCATTATCTTTCTTTGAAGGTTGTTAATTGGTCTTAAAATTTTCCTAGCTTTTGTTTGGTTCATATTAAGTCTTTAAGGCTTAAAAAAATTAAATTTAAGTGCCATAGGGGTAAGGGTATGGGTGGGGAGTACTTTCCACCCCCTTAGCCTCTTTGTTTGACTTTTACGATCACTCAAAAACCCTATTTTTGGTTAATTGCGAAAATTGATTGTATCCTACATGAGTTGGTGACTCAAACACCATCTTGAGTTACTTGAAGTTTAGTTGAGTTAGGGATCATACTTAGAGGCATTTTGGAGTAGTTTTGGGGTTGTTACCCAATCTCTAGTTTTGGAGAAAGTTTGAAGATTGAAGGAAGAAAAAGGAAAAGCTCTTCTCAACTTACCGTTTTACCATAACTTTTTGTGAAGGTAGGAGTTCTTCACTCTTTTTAATTTGTTCTTAATGTTGTTCATGCTTGAATCATGCATAAGGCATTGTGTTGTTCTTTGTTTTGATTTCTTGTATGTTGGGATTGATTTAGAGGGATTTTAACTTGTTCTTGATGTTATTCTTATGCTTGTCTTGATGTTTTGTTTTGAGGGGATTTCATGGGGATTGTTTTGGCATCACTCACCTTTGGATAGGGAAGAAGTGGCCATGTATGGGGGAAGGGCTTTAGTTAGACCTCAATGGCGTAGAGTTTCCTCTCATGGTGAGAGGAGGGAAAGAGGGTAGGGTGTATGGTTCCCTACTTGTCATCACATACCTTGTTTGATATTGTGAATTCTTGATATGGAAAGGAATGAAAATCCTTGTGGTAATAGCCTCAAAAGGGCCTTGTAGAAGAACAAAAGTTCTTGAAGTTTTAGCCTCGAAAGGGCTATGTTATGGTATAGTGATTGACGTCTTCCATTGGAAAAATCCACCTCCCCCCTAGTCGGGTTCTATGCTTGGACCTATTGTGTAAAATCAGGTTGGGGTGCATGCTTGAATTGTTCTTGATGTTGTGATGTTTCACCCCAAGTCAGCTCTCGTCTTCTCCATGTTTTCCTTGAGGTATTGAAGGTATTGGAATAATTCACTTGTGAAGCCCTAGAAGAGAATTCAATTGAATTGTAACATTATGTAAAATTGTATTTTAAAATTTGATGTATTGGGCAAAGACGTCGAGTTTTCTTACTGGTTCTTTCTTGATGGAGCCTTGAACCAGGTTAAATAATAGAGAAAGGAAAAGATTGTGAAAACCTCCTTGCATTGCTCTTATGTGTTTTTCAAACTATGCATATGTATGTGAGAAAATAGATTAATGGATAATGATATGGAATTATGAATTCTCAAGTTTTCAAATATGTTAAGGAAGAGTAAATTGGATATGTTGAAGTTTTCAATTCAATGTTATATGTATTAAGAGGAAATGAATAATCCTACATTGTGAACAACAAATTCATTCCTCTCCTTGTTAAATTATATAATTGATAAAATCAAATTGGAATAAGAAATTATGCATCACTTTGAATTCTGAATAAAAGGAACATATATCTTTGTTATATGATTATCAATAAAACATAACCTTATACACATCCTTGTATTAGTATGCTTGTTCAAAGGAATCTATGTTGTCACTAAGATAGAAATCACTCCTAGTATAACACAAAAAAAAATATGGCAAGAAGAATATATCAACACTTAGAAAAATTGGTTTCAAAAAAGGTGCATCTCCAGGAGTAAAAAGCTCTCTGGAAAATGTATGAGAGGAAATTTTATTTCCCCAAGTTCATAGAGAATATTCTCTAAATTATTCCTCTTTGAAATTCAACAAAAAAATCATTTGCTAATTCTTTATGCAATATAAATTAGATAAATTCAAAATAAAAACATATAAATGCATATGTTAATGCAAATCTCATGGTCTTCTCTCAACAACAAAGCTTTTGGCATTTACTCCTATGGCTCTCTAGCCATCACTAAATCTAGCTTCAAATCACCTCCCTGCCAAATATGGGCATAGTCCTAGTTAAATGCATTAGCATTAAACTCCATGCATCATGAGGGGGAAAGGTACTTGCCTTAGGCTTCAAGTCTAGTCTTTATTAAATAAATTATTGCAACTCCACCATCCTAAGTTTATCCCCCCCCACCTCTCACCTTGCCTTGGTATTCCATGGGAAAACTAGGCACTGGAATATCTTCTCACCTGCCACTGGCCGTACCGTACCTGACTTGCGTGGAGACCCATGTCATATCAATGGGGATGAAGAAGGCTATTTAAAATTATTTAGTCATTGATAAATTTAACCCCCCCAGCCCCCACATGTTCCTATCCCCCATGTGCTTGACTTAAGGCATGAGCATCGCTCACGCAAGGGGAAGTGGGTAGGTCTGCGTTGACAGGCCTATGTCAGCGCAAGGACATGGGGCAGTGTGAGTTAAGGGGTAGGGAATCCAAGTGGTGGCTAGGCCACTTGGCTAGTTTGTTATTTAAGTTAGGTTTAGGATGTAGTAGGTAGTCTAGGTTAGTTTAGAGGATGTTTGGTTAGAAATTAGATTCATTGTTAGTTTAAATAAGATTAGCATTGATTTATGATTAGATCAGTAGTTATTTTCTTTAAGATATTAGAAAGTAGTGAGTGGGTGTTGCTAAGTTAGCATTATATAAGATAGTTCTTAATTAGTTAGTTTTAAATTAGTTACCCCCCCCCGCCCCCGTTTTGTTATAATTGAATTTTATCTTATGTTATTAATTAGTTTTGTGAGTTAGTTTTAGTATTGTTATTTAAAAGGTTTTAGGGTTAGTTAGTAAATTTAACTAAATGAAATTTAGTTGGTTTTAGTGTTTTTATTAGTATTTATTTTAGTTGGGATTATTTAATGATAGGACTTGTTATTTTATATTTTAGTTTGGGTTTTAAGTAAATTAGTAAGTAGTATGTGTTAGTTGTGTATAGATAGTTAAGTTTTATGTTTAGGAAGTTAATTAGGATTTTTTTTTTATGCAAACATTTATATTTGTTTTAAAAATTGTAGTTAGTATTAATTTAATTTTTAAAAAGTATTCTTAGATTAATCAAAAGTTTTGAGTTAAACATTTGTAAGTTTGTTGAAATATTGGCATTTTAATGTTGAACTTGAATTTTATAATAGTCTAGAATAAAGTTTAGATTTTCTTAACGATTTAATTGAAATAAGTCTAGTCTTCAATTTGAATTGTAATCGATAAACTAATTAATTAGATTCATATGAGAACATTGTAGATAATTTGAAATTAAAATGTAGATAGTATAATTGATAATAATGTTTATCTCTATGGTATGTATATTAAAGGCTAGTTAGATTTTGATTAACATGATAAACGTAGTTAGCATGGTTGAATAGTTAAATTTAATTGATCTTCTAGAGTTTCAAATTCTCTTAATGTTAAATGATTAAAATCATGATGTTGATCAAGTTATTAAGTTATAGAAGGGACTAGTTAATTAGTTCATTATGAGGTTAGTGGTTTTTGATCATAATTAAATTGATGCTAAACAAGTTGTGTATATAAGAGATAGATGTCATTTTAGTTAGTAGGTCATGTTGACGTATTGAATAAGTTGTGTTAATCTTTTGTCATCCTTAGGAGGTAATAGTTTAAGGAATTATTAATTTTTTTTTTTTTGTGTGTGTGTGTTTTGCCCTAGCTTTTGGGCATGACACATTATGTCTTTTTCATTTACTATGTTAGATTGAATAATGGTGTTCTATTTAAGCAATGCATTTTATATTATTTAAGTACTTTGACGATGACATTATATTTGATTATGGTGAAATATGACATATTTATTAATAATGGTCATTAATCTAAATGGAAATGTTTTAACTTACATGTGATGTATTTCTTTTAGTATTATGAGGCTATTGACTCATTTATTGGTTGCAAGTGTTTGAGTTTATGTAGGATTGAAGGCAAGGGTGTGGTTGAGGTAGAGGAGGCTAGTTCCTTTGTAGGGTTGGAAGGGATAATCTAGTCACACACACATACTTAGACATAGAATGCATTAATTGTACTTGTATATATTTGTCTCTAATATTACCTTATATGAATAGGTGAATAATGTTTTAATTGTATGTTTACCAAGGAAAATTTAGATATTTTATGCAAACTTTTAGTAACTTAATTTATTTTATTGTGATATCCCTATATTTTATATATTAATATTATTTATGACAATAAAGAAATCCTTCCACATTAATCCAAAATCTTTAGTCCCCTTAAGATATTTGGACATCTTCTTGATAGCATTCATGTGTGTTCCTTAGGATTAGATGAAAACCTTGCAACAATTCCAACATCATGTGCAATATTTGGCTTACTATGCACAACATAAATTATAATTTACCAATCACTGATCTATATTGTGTTTCATTTACATCAGCAGTAGTATTTTCTTTTGATAATTTAACTCGAGTCACCATGGGTGTACATCAACTATTCTTGACTCATCCATTCCAAATGTTTTCAAGATTTCCTTTACATACTTAGACTAATTCACATACATGCCATTCTTTGTTTGATGAATTTGTAAGCCAATGAAAAATTTAATCTCACCAAACATTGACATCTCAAATTATTTATTCATTTGATCAACAAATGATTTACATAGAAAATCATTTCCAACAAATATAATATCATCCACAAAAATTTCAGCAATCAACACCATATTTTTAGATTCACTTTTCAAATACAAATTATTATTCTCACTTGTTCTAGCAAATCTAATTTTAATCAAATCAGAATGTAACTTTTTGTCCATGCTCTTAGTGCTTGCTTTAGTCCATATAGTTCCTTGTTCAACTTGCAAACCATGTTCTTCTGATTAGGTTCAACAATTCCTTCTGGTTGTTCTATGTAGACTTCTTCTTCAAGTATTCCATTAAAAAATGTAGATTTGACATCTATTTGATATACTTTGAATTTATTGTAAGTAGCATATGTCAACAATATTCTTACTCCTTCCAATCTTTCCACATGTACAAAATTCTCATCATAGTCTATTCCTTCTTCTTGGGCATAACCTTTGCAACCTAGTCTTGCTTTGTTTCTCACCACTTCTCCATTTTTATTTAACTTGTTTCTAAAAGTTCACTTTGTTCCTATCAAATTCTTGTTTGCAGGTATCGATATTAGTGTCCATGTATTTTTATTCTCTATCTAATCAATCTTTTCATTCATAGCATTTATCCAATCCTCATTATCAAGTGCAATCTTAACTATTTTAGGATCAAAATCAACAATTAAAAAAATATTGTCCCTCAACTTACTTCTTATCATTACTCTAACACTACTATCTCCAACAATTTATTTAGATGAATGATTCTTTCTAACATATTTTGCTAGCATGGTTTCAAATCTTTGGTTCTTAGTATTATTATCACTCAGTAGGGGCTCAACTTCTTGCTTAGGTTGTACTATCTATTGCTATGGTTGTACTGTCTTTTTCATAGGTTCTCTTTGTTGTAACTTGGATAATGTATCATGTACATTTTCATACACATTTATAAATATGTTGTGATCTTTTGGTTCCTTCTTTGTCTTCACATCATTCTTATCTATAAACTCATCAACTCTCACATTTGTACTCTCAATCATTGTGTTAGTAGATTTGTTCAAACATTTATATGCTTTACTCTTAGATGAATAGCCAAGGAAAATACCTTCATCTCCTTTTGAAGAAAATTTACCATTCCTTCCATCCTTATGAATATAACACCTACTTCCAGATATCTCAGAATGAATCACATTAGATGTATGACTATACCAAAGTTCATAGAGTATCTTGTTTCTTTCTTTCTTTAATTGAACTTGGTTGAGAGTATAAATTGCAGTGCTTATAGATTCTCTCTAGAATATTTTTGTAATATTATTTAAGTCAACAATGTCCTTGCACAATCCACAATTGAATCAAATTTACCATTCCATTTCAATTTCCTTGCATAATCCTTTTGAATCAAATTTACCATTCCTTCCATCCTTATGAATATAACACCTACTTCCAAATATCTCAAAATAAATAAGATTAGGTGTATGACCATACAACAGTTCATAGGGTGTCTTGTTTCCTTCATTCTTCCACTGAACTCAGTTGATAGTATATATTGCAATGCTTATAGATTCTCTCCAAAACTTTTTTTTAACAATAATCTGTAAGTCAATAATGTCCTTGCATAGTCCACAAGTGCTCTATTTCTTCTATTAACAATTCCATTTTATTGTGATGTCCTCTGTGTAGGTAACTGTCTTTCGATATCTTTTAACAAAAAAAAACTAGTGAATTCAACATACATAAATTCATCACCTCTATTAGATCTTATAAAATTTCAATTATTTACTATTTTCTTTCTTAACTCTAGCCTTATACCATTTAAACATATCAAAATCATTTTATTTTACCTTCAAGAACATTACAATCACTATCCTAGTGTAATCATCAACAAATAATGATTTCAAATTATTAGTATAAATGTCACCATAGCATACATATCAGTATGCACTAATTTCAAATTATCATTAGAAATGTGCGACTTGATTTAAAAACTTGATTTTTTCATATTACTAAGTTGACATTATAAATGCACATAGCATTCTCAGGTTTATGCATATTTGGTAAGCCTCTAACTCTTTTCTTTTCACTAACCTTCACTATTTTTACAAAATTTACATGACACAACCTCTTATGCCACAACCATACATCATAAACATTAGAAAAAAAGTATTTATCAATTGTAGGATCAAGATAACATAGATTACCCTTTTTTTGTAGTCTAGTTCCAATTAGATTTCCTTAATCATCAAAGGTCTTGAATTTTCTGTTTTGAAACTCTAGCTTATCGCCTCAATTTTTCAATGAAGCAACACTCAAAATATTATACTTTAGTCCTTATACCTATTATATACCATCACATCTAATTTTATTAGTCATTATTAATGATCCTCTATCTTTCACTAGACATGGAACATCATTACCTAACTTAATAGCTCCACCATCATTAATTCCTTCAAGTTTGTCAAACTTAATTATGTAACCAATCATGTGATGTGAGCATCCACTATCTATGATTCATGTATCATTCTTTCTAACATTTGAAATAAGGGTTTTTTTTCAGTCTCATACCTTTCTCCATTGGGATCTTCCTTCATAGCAACATACACCATCTCAACTTCTTCCTTCCCATCATCAGTATTGGACTCAGTGTGCTCTTTTTCAAAAATGTAGAATAATTTCTTTCCTTTATCTTTCTATTCCTTGTTCTTCATGAACTTGTAATCTTTTACTATAATTTCTATCACTCTTACTTCTGTTAGGACACTTAGCTACAAAATGACCACCTTCATTGTACTTAAAATAGATCAAGGGTAGTTTACCTTTGAATTTACTTTTTCCTCTTGATAATCTCCTTTCAAGAAATGCTTCAATAACATCCATATCATCTTGAGATTCATATTTAGTTTCATCTTTACTACTCTTCTCCTTCTTTGAACTACCAATTGTTAGTGAAGATTTAAAAGAATTTCCAAGAGTAACCAAACTATTATCATAATTGCTCAACTCGAATGCAATCAACCAACCAACTAAATCATCAAGTGTTAGATCATTATTAGGCATAACTCTAACTTCTTGAATTGTAGAAAATTTTATAGCATAGATGGATAGAAAAGTTTTAAGAAATTTACTTACAATATCAAGATCACTAATAATTCCTCTAGTAGATCTGATTGCACTAGCAACTTCTTCGATTTAGTTCACATATTGTGCAACATTCTCGCCTTCTTTCATTCTCATGTCATCATACTTGCCTCTTAAACTTCCTACTTTTCTCTCAGCACATTTTGATCTCCACCATGTACAAGTGCCAATTTCTCCCACATCTATTTAGTATTCACATAGTTCTTGAGATCATCATACTCAAGATCATTTAGGGAAGACACAATTTCAATCATTTGACTATTGCAATCTTTCTTCTCAACCATTTGTTCCAAGGTCATAGGATAGGGTGGTCCAGTGTATTAATTATGCAACTAGTATGTAGCATTGTCACCAATTCTAGATAGATATAAACTTATTCTATTTTTTCATGAGGAGAATTTCTCCTTGTTCAACTTTGGTGCCTCTCTCTTATACATCTTTGTATCTTTAGCTCAAGTCCCTTCAAACTTATTCCTCCAAGCATTATGCTCTAATATCAATTACTAGATATCTAGGGTGGGTGAATTAGTTATGAACAATTATTCTAAAAGCCTTCCAAAAAATTTAGTACCAATTCAAATCTCATAAACATCAATAACAATAACTCAGTGATCACTTTCAACTTCATAATTCACTCTTGTAATCAATTCACTCCAAACTATTAACTCGCCATTTCTATTATTACTGAGTATCAAAAATATAAGTTAGCTTTTACCTTACTATTACCTAGTTGTTACCAAGTTGCAATATTAAGTGAATACCATGAAAATAAACTTGCAACACAAAAAAATTCAAACATTTGACAATATGATTTAATGTGGAAACCCTGCAAAGAGAAAAACCACTTGGGACTTGCAACTCAAATAATTTAACTCTTCTAAAATGAGCTCTAATAGGAGCCAACCTTGTTAAAGGTTTACATGCACATTTTTAGTGTGACCTTCTTAGAGGGTTTTAACATAAAGATCATCTAAACCTTATCACTCCTTGATCTTGTCTAAATAGTGGCCTACTCTAAAGAACTTGCAAACATCACTAATTGATGTTACCATATAGGATTTCACAGACTTGTTAGGTTCACTTGGTTAAGTTATTTTGCTACTACAATGGTAAGAAAGTAATAGTTGAATGACCTGTAAGATTTAGCACTACCTTTCTTGTCCAAATCTTGACTATGCTCTATCTTCTTCTTTGATCTCTATTTGGCCGATTCCCTTCTTCACTCTTTCACTTTGCTCTAACTCTGCTTGATCTTCCTTTTGCTTTACTTAGTTCATCTTATTCTATTCTTCTTCCTCTTTACTTTGCAAAAATCACCAACTTAACAATATCAATCAACAAACAAAAGCTTGTTCCAACATCTCCTTAAATAGTGGACTTCCTACTTCCTGATTCTTCTAGATTTTGTCACTTAACCACATCTATAGATCCTAGATTCAATGTATTTAGTCACTTATAAAATAGAACTTTCATTGAAATTTTTACTCATCCTTATCTTTTTTAAATCTTCATCATTGGACCTTCATTGTATTTTTTCAGTTGTAGATCTTGTAACTAACTTTGACTTTTGTCTTTGAACTTCACGAACATTCTTTATTTTCACCATAAGTAGGCCCCATATCTCATTTTTCTTAACTTGTTTTTCTAGCTCATACTCGGTGAACATTACATTTCACTTAGGCAATATGTCACTCAGTTAACACATGAATTACTAAACTTTCCTCTTTTTGAAATGCTCGGTGATAACTATAGTCACTTACTGAACACTATACTCCTTCTTTCACCTAGTCACTTGGTGTAGCTTGTATATCTTAGTGAATAAATAGAATTAATCATTACATTACATAATTACATGATTGCAAATAATAAAACCAACATTACACTATCATTTTTCAACTCATTCAAGTGCCTATTGAATACCATACTTATCATCTCTATCATAATTATACTTTCTTCAAATCCTCTTTATCAATCAAATGATATAGAACTCTATTGAATTAGCATAATGTCTAGCCAACTGAGACTTTGACATCAATGAAAACATAACAATTGATATGACTCTTTCACATACATTCATAACATTCTAAGATACATCATCAGTTGGGGCTAACATCTTGTTCCTATTTGTAAGAGTGATTCCATGTCTAATTTCAACAAATTTCAAAAACCAAAAAACTACATCAAAATCAACAATTCATCCAACACTATTAATGAACATGTGACAACAACATCCAAAGTTTGTCTCCTTTGTTGTCTATTTTTAGACCTACTCATACTTGTACTCAACTTTATAAATCTTTGGATAATGTGATGTTGATGTTAATAAATGCTAATATGATAATGTACTTCCTCTTGTCAAACCAATTGACCATCCAAATTCAAGTCCAAATATTTGTATCCCAAATATTTTTGTCAATTCTATAATCAATTCAATCATGATACTAAAAAGTGCTATCAATTGAAAAATGTAATTTAGGACCTTATTGATTCTAATGCTATAAATATAGACACTGATATCAATAATGGAAAAAATAACTTGCACCTCCTAATTAAAATTTATAAATATGCACCAATCCTTTCCCATTTCATTCAACCAATACTATTGGCCAACCTTCTTCTTCCCAATGCATTGCCTATTATGAGAAAGTTAATGAAATATCTCATATTATCAACCAACTTGAGCATTTTAAACCTAAACCTCAACCTCCACCTCAATTTTTCTTTACTTTTAATCCTATATGGATAATTAAGCCATTTGATTGTCCTCTCTAAATTATTTCTATGATTGATGTCATTTCTTCCCGTGGTACCCTTATTTATCTCTCTTACATGACAAATGTGATAACTTAATATCATTTTTTTTGTAAATAATTGCAAAAATATTTTTATGTTAAATCATATGTATTAATTGAAACTTGTAATGGTGTCTTTTATCCTTTAGATACTACTTTCATTATATCATCCTTACTTCTAATCAATTTCAAGTTAAACTTAGTCTTCCCTTCTTACCTCCATGAAATTTGTGTCTTCTCTTATTCATAAATATGTTAAATTTCCTCATAATAAAGAGATTATGATTGTTAACTACACCCTTTATTATCCTTTGGTGCCTTGAGACTCCATTGATATCAATTTCTATTTCCCTTTCTGATGGGGACACAACCCAAGCACAGAATGGACACAACAGGAATGGGAAATTTTATTAACTTCGTAAATAAGCTAATACATTCAATACAGAGAAAATAGACTTCAAAATATGCCCTATGGGCTTACAATAGCATAAATCTGGAGATAAATTATCTTTTCAGTACCTCCTCTCAAACTCCACTCCGAACTGCCTTTTACAATGCCAGAAATGTCCTTAAATAGACCCCAAAGGGTTAAGGATTAGGAATACATTCTAGAAAGTGCTAGTAGGCATCCACCGACCAAGTAGAAGGCTCTAGAAGTCGTGTTAGAAGTTGGTGCAAATCTAGAAGAATCCAAAAATGGTAACCGAACTTTCGGGAGGCATAACTTTTGAACCATAGCTCCGATTGACGAATTGTTTACATTTTCAAAAAGCTCTCGAAGCGCTCTATAGCCCTATGGACCAGCATCGTTTGTCCCCCAATTTTCAGCCCTGTTCGAGGTCATTTAATGCCCCTAACCTGACTTTGAAGCATTCTGAAGAGGTCTCCAAAAATTGAAAAACTGCAATAACTTTCAAATCGTGGGGCCTTTTGACCTAATTCTTTTTTTGGAATGCTCTAAATTACAATTACATTCATCTGACCAATTTACACCTTCTAGTTCACCAAAATGATGGCTCAATTACATACTCCTATTTTCTCGGCATTTACACGTATCCCAAGGTGTTCAAATACTCTATCCTAGAACATTAATAGTGGAACTGTGAGAGTTGAAACCTTTCTTTGACCCAAATGGGTATCCAAAAATGAAAACACATGAAACAAAAACTAAGTCTAAGTACATTTTTTTGGTTGACATAAGATTGCCCTTACACCTTTGGATGCTCTTGCATCACTTTCATGCCTCAAGCACCTAAAATCCACCCTAGTTATTGATCAAGCCAAGCCTTCAAGATTCAAAATATTTGTGAACTTATCAAACCTAAGGATGATCCTAGTCATGTAATTATTCTAACATTGCATATCCCTCATTTATATCCTTCTATTCTACCTCATATTGCTTAAATACATCCTCTTCCTATCATCTCTCAACCTAGTGTGGTTCCTCCATTCTTTCTCCTGAAGAAGAAAAGGATATGATGCTAATTGATCCTATCCCAACCTAGATATCTAGCAAGAGAGAATGTAACTATTATGATCACAAGTTTCCTTGCAAGGGTCATGCTAGAGCTTTTCAATGCGCTTCTCAAAACATCTATTCATCTCATGCACATTCTCATGCTTCACTTCTCTTTGACCAACCCATTTTTAAGCCTATGCAGGAAGTGAATTAAATAAAAATAAAAATGAATAAACATGACAATACTATTAGTATCTTAGATACTATTACATTTAATATTGATGACGAAGATACTCATGATACTAACAATGATGTTTGTGATAGTAATTATAACGACATGTATGAGACTATTGATATTAATTGCGATTCACCATTTATGCTTTCACAATAGTTATTTCTCATTCGTAGTAATGATTACAATGACCTACCTTGATGCAATGTCCCCATTTCTACGATAGAATTTAATATTCAATATTAAAAACAATAAAAAAATAAAAATAATATAATTTGCTAGATTAATATAATAATTATTGATCATAATAAAGTATTAACATGAATAAATAAATAAATAATAGATCACGTAAACATATAAATTAATTGTATCATGATATATAAATTAAAATATGTTTATAATATCAACTAATTAAATAATACTAAATCATATCATATTGAATTGTTACATATTACTTAAAATTACCAGCAAGCTAAACTAAAGAATTGTAATAAAGAATATATATATATATATATATATATATATATATATATATATATATATATATATATATATATATATATATATATATATAATAGTGACTATATTAATCAAACATGAAGAAAATACCAGATACAATCCAAATAATATATAGTGAAGAAAATAGTATGCTAATCCAATGGTTGCAGACATTACGGTCACACTTAGTATTGACTCGTGATAGATCTCATGATATGAACAACAATTTCCATTGAAAGGATTCATGACGTCTATGTTGACGACTATCAATGATGGTTAGGTAATTCATAAAAAGGTAGACCAACTAAGAAATCAATGTAAAGTGTATACATTATATTATATCAAAACCACAAGAATAATTATATTTTATATAATCGAGGTGGCATAAATTATGGAATATTACATATTCAATATGCCTCAAACATATTAATGATATAGATATAATGATAAAATCATACATAGTCATTAATCACATCGCTAATTAGGATAATGATAAAGCGGTTTAGGAAAGACCATTTCTATCCCAAATAGGAAGCCCAATAACAAAAAGTTAATGTATGATTATAAAGGTTGAGTGCAACTTATCCTATGTCCTCAAACACCTTCTTAAGTGTAATTTGTGCTTAAATTTAAGTATTTGGAGTGTCCCCATGCCAATTTTGAATCACTGGAAAGGGATATTTTAGAAATAAACATTGAAATAAATGGAGGTTGGAATAAGCAACCGTTGCTTATTGAGAAAAAAGACACATGGCCGCATAATTATTTTTTCTTATATTTTATTATTTCCTATTTTTTCTCAAGAAACTTATGTGCAAAATTAATTATTAATTTTTTAATTTAAACATTTTATTTTAGATGTCTTCTAAAAAATAAGTAGCAAACATCAAAACCATGGGATCATGGGGCCACCAACTCTGCATATTGCTCCTAAAAAAGTTAAGCACAATTGCTAGCCAAAATAAACTTATGAGCCACATGGGAACCTGCCCTTAGCCAATTGAAACAACTTCACCAAAAAAGTCACTAACTCTTAAATAGAGAGGTATATTGGATATATAAGGGACTTAACGAGCAAAAGGAAGAAAAACAGATATAAGGTTAAGGAGCGAACAAGAATTCTAAATATAGGTCAACGTGGTAGTCAGAAAATTCATCGAGCCTTTTCTATTCTATGCGTTCTTACTGAACAACAAACAATGAGGGATAGAAGAAGGGGTCGTAATAAGCATACAAGTGGATTAGATTGTTAGTCTGAAATAGAGTAGAGGAAAATATAGACAAATAGGAAGGGTTTCATACAAGAAAAGTATACAATCAACACATAAAATATTCTCCTAAGACTCATTATTAGATGACATGTCACAAAGGAAATGTAGAATGCAAGGATCGACAAGTACTAGTATTCATATTGGATCATAGGTGAATGGGAAGTGCTTTGATTCAGACAGAAGTTATCCATATCAGTATTTAGACCTTTGTTCAATAAATTCTTTTGTTATAAGGGAATCATAAATTATTATATACATTTGATGCCAATGTTATAAAATAGAGAAAACCATATGAGATAAATGCACAACCGAATAAGTTCACATGGAAGAACCAAAATTTATAACTCATTTGGTCCGTAGAGAATGATTTCATAAGCATAGCATCATATATATCATTCCATATCAGATAATCCTATCAAACTTCTAGTTGAATTCATATATGTAAGAAATTATAGTCATACAATAGATCATTAGCCTCATACATTGTAATAATTCAAAACCGAGGAGAAATAGGATGAACTAATCAAACTCAATATAATGTGGGGAGCGGTGACGATAATCCTATCCCAGCGTTTTAACTTTTCCACAATAAGGCAATGACAACATGTAACAATATGAATACTCAGAAAGGAAACTCAGAAATCACAAAATACTCCAAACTGCATTAAACCATGTACTCAATTCCTCCGTATTTTTCATCCAATAGTCGGCTTGTGATAACAAATATTTGGAGACGTCATACACTCATATTCAAAGTCTGAACAATAGACATGTCGTCTTATGTAAACAAAATGCAAGATAAAATATATGATGGAACCTGATGTTGCAGTGAATGGGCTGGTTGTCTACATGACCACAGCTGGGTTGTGTACGCGCCAGAGAGTTCTTGTTTGCCAACAATGATCAGACTATTGAAGTAGCTTGCTAGGCCTGCTCTTCAGCGAATAGGAACTCTTGAAGACCCACCACCAATGCTCCCACGACTGCTACTGGATCCTATCACACCCGTGACTCCTGGTATGTTACCCGCAGCATATCAGAGTCCTCACGTGACAGAAGAACACCTTTATCTCTCTCCGTGGTGAGGAAATGGGATACCTGACAAATCTGAACTCCATGTCACTAGTCGGCACCGCTGCGTCTGCCATTTGGGTCAGGCTTAAACATCACACACTAAGCTTAATTCTTAAACTAAAAGTGTTAAATAGTCAAAGCATGCCCATGCTAAACACTTCAGATTGATCGTGCAGACTCCAACTAGTATCAGAAAACTCACCACTATGTATACTTGTTAGACAGCCTTACTTTTGGGTGCGGATCCAACACTAACGATGTATCACCATGCAAACTCCATGCAGTCTCCAATAAGATGCTAAGGCTACATCCAACTTCTCAAACTGCCTCAAGGGGTCTCATCCTCAAGAGCAACCGATCACATTTAAGCAACCAATGTCATTTTTGAACAATATTATATTTCATGGTGCCAATCCAAGAAAACCTATTGCTTTTATAACCTCAATATGAGTATGAGGGAGAGCACAAACAACTATGCAATATGGGATCGAGTCATTTTCTGTCTTTTAGTCACTTAAGCTACTTTTGTTATAAAAATGATTTTAAGTCATAAAGTAACTTTATAAACCCACTTTATACAATAAAGTGACTTAACTATAGAAAAACTCCCCAAACTTTAATATTTTCCCAAATGAAACCAAAAAGTACCTTTGATTGGCTGGCATCCTCAAAATTAAAGCCGCTAGTCTATCTAGATGGAAAGATAGACCAATAAGGCATTGGAACAACCTAGTGTGGAGAAGGGGACATTACAGTCCTCCCTTCCTAGGATTGTTTCCGTCAAGCAATCTTAGTGCCGAATGCTGCAAGATTGATTCACCCTCCCAGGTGGCATCCTCACATGGAAAAATCCTTCCAGCGAACCAAATACTCCCTGATGGATTTATCATGCAACTTCCTCTCTTTGATTTCAATCACCTTAGTTGGAACCAAAACTAGTTTTCCTTCCACATCAAGCGGGGGAAATCCAACTGAAGGAACTATATGCTGACCAATCGCCTTCTTGAGGGGTGACACATGAAATACATTATGGATTCTGCTATCACTTGAAAATTCCATCTCATAAGCAACTTCACCAACTCTCTTGGTAATGTGATATGGACCATAAAATCTAGGCTGAAGCGAAAGGCCATAGATAACTATATTTAACATTTTGCATAATTTTTATTTTTGAGTTTAACAATGGAGTTTGGATAGTTTGGCTATAGAGGATTGAAGTAATTGCCTCAAATTATCTTGATAAGGGACATTATAGTGGGCTCATGATAATGTCCTCTTTCAAGATTATTGTTTATTTTGGCCTTGCTCTCAAATTTTGATTAATAATATTTTATTGTTGCTCCTCCTTTTTGTCTTAGAATGAAATTTTCTTTATTGAAAAGGTCACCACTTTTCATCATTGCCTTTGAGAGTAATATATTATTCTTGAGATTTCTTTCCCCTCAATATATCACAAATAAAACATTTTTCCTTTATATCTTCCAAGGTGGAAAAGAGTTACACCTCTTTAACATGTCTTCCCTTTGCAATGGTCACAACCTTTTTACAAAATTATTATTCCTTTGAAGAGTAACAAAACTTTATTATTCTTGCCCTTTGGAAGAGTCACAACCTTTCATTATTACCACCCTTTAAAAGAGTCACAACCCTTCATCATTGTTTCCCTTCAAAAGAGTCACAATTTTCCATTATTGTTGCCCCTTTGGAAGAATGACAACCTTTCAAATGTAATATTATTTATTAATTCATATAATCTTTTTTCTCCCTTTTTCTCCTTTCCTCTAAATGAAGTTCTCTTCTCCTTTTTTATATCTCATGTTTGAGGGAGTCACATGTTTTCCTTTCATATGTCTTCACCCTTCATTAACCTAACTAAGTTTAATTATGTTATATTTCAATTTTATTATTTTATATAAATTTAATTTTTCATTTTACATTTAATTTTTACTTTAATTTTATTTTATTAGTATTAATTATTAATTAGCTAATTATACACACGCACGCACACACACAAAAAAAATGCTAGATTATTATTATTTTATTAGAGAAGCTTGGGTTAATTATTAATATTTTTTGAAATTAATTTTGTGTGTTAAGCTTGAGTAGACTCGAACCTAAAGTCTCTAACATGAGAGGCTCACAAGTTACCATTGTATTATAGGTTCTTTCCTATATTTTTATATTTTTACTATTATTGATTTAAATATATGATAATTATATTATTTTATTATGTCACACAGATTTTAAAAATAAAGGGCAACATAGAGGTTGTTGCAATGTCCCTTATCATGATAATTGCCTAAATGTTGGGATAATTGCTTCAATCCTCTATAGTCGCACTATCCAAAATCTATTATTAAACTTTGAAATCAAAATTATGTAAAATGTTTATATATTTATCTATTGCCTTTCACCAAACAATAAAATTCTTGGGATGATATACCAAATTTACAAGGCTAAGGATCTATTATATGACTATAATTTTTGATGTATATGAATTCAACTAGAAGTCCAATAGGAATTTTCGATCTATGGAATGATATATATTATACACATGCTTATAAATTCATGCCATTAATGTTTGGTAGCTTTAGTCGGTTAAACCTATATATATATACATATATAAATTATATATTTAATATATGAGATATTATATATATATTTTATTGTATAATTATAATGGATAGACATATCTCATGAGGAGACATGTCTCTCCATGTATCATTTGAAATACATATAAGAGGAGATTGATGCATTTGAAAAGCATATACCAATACAAGCAATGCAAGTACATTTGCAGCGATATGAGAAACATCAACATGGTATCCAAGCAGGCTACAAATGTGAGGAATATATGGAGAACACTTGCATGAGAATTAGAGGATAGAGGTTTCTTTAACTTAAAAGTTTACATGAATCCTTTTTTTTTTTTTCATATTTCAAGTTGTGGGAAACTAGTTAAAGACCTTTGAAGATTGGTGTCTATTGGACATGGCCAACAATTGAGCAACATGAGATAATAACCACAACCACCATGTTTATTGATTAATGCATATTATATATATTTGAAGGCTAACAGGATGAGATCAATAGATAATTCAAATACATTG